>CAWUFW010007351.1:1010000-1020828 GCA_963921515.1 Calotriton arnoldi | reverse complement strand
TTTAGTGGTTAGTGCAAGCAGGGGTTTGGTTAGTAAGGAGTAGTTAGGTATCCACGGCCTACAGTAGGAAGTGATACCTATGAAAGCGCGCACATCTTTCTGAGTCAGTGGGATGGGCATTTTAACAATGGTACTGATGCGCTCAGGAGTCAATCTCCTACCCTCCTTCGATGGTAGGTGACCTAAATAGGTGACCTTCTGTCGACAATACTGAAATTTAGAAAGGGAAACTTTATGTCCGTGGTGGGCCAAATGCAACAACAACTTAACTGTACTGGCCCTACAACCTTGTTCTGTGTCAGAAGTGATGAGCAAGTCATCAACGTACTGTAGCAATACATTACCCGTGGGGAGCGACAAAGAATCCAATTGACCTTTTAATGCCTGACTATAGATACTCGGACTTTCTGTATAGCCTTGAGGAGCGCGACAGAACCTTAAACGTCTACCAGCTAGGGTGAACCCGAACAGATAGCTGCTATCAGGATGAATAGGAATACTGAAGAACGCATTTTTCAAATCAAGGACAGAAAAGAATTTAGCAGAAAAGGGAATCATTGTCAAAAGAGTGGTGATGTCAAGAACCACCGGAAACTGGGGAATCACTATTTTATTAACTTCGTGCAAATCGATGACAAAACGATAAACATCTTCATGGTCATCAGAGGAACCTGGGGGCGCCCTTTTAAGAATCAGAAGAATAGTGCTATTGCAAATATTTGCAGTGGTCTCCTCAACCACTCTCTTCCCAATCAAATCCTGCACAATCTGCAATAGGCTCGCTCTCCTTCCTTCCAGTATTTTATATTGAGGGATACGAGGTAAAATGGCACCATCCTTAACACATATCGAAACAGGCAATATCTGCAACAATCCCACGTCTGTGTCGCCTGTTGCCCACAGAGTGGGTGGCACATCTTTAAATTCAACAGGAAGGGGCGCATCTGTGGACAGACACTGCTTAGCGCACACCACATCCGGACCCATTGTCATATAGACACCTGCTCGGGAACAATAAATTGTGGCATGCAACTTTTTCAATAAATCCAAACCTATCAAATTCTCCCCACAATTAGATATCAGCAAAAATGGCGAATCCACAGTGAAAGGACTGATGGTCAATGCAAGAGGTTTTGAAATGGGGCTTACAACCGGTACACCAGAAAAACCTACCGAAACATTATTATGGCTGGACAGAGCCGCCCCAGGGACCATATTTTGAGAAACAGAACTTTTCGTCGCACCTGTGTCCACCAAAGATTCCTTAGTTGAACCTTGCAATTCTGCTGTTACATAAGGACCACACTGGCCCACAGGTATCGGAACTGGTCCCCCACTCTGTCCCTGGCTGTCCTAGCTGTAAGACATTCCTCTATCCACATCAAAATCATCGTGGTAGTACTGTCCATCCCGAGGGTCATCAAAGTAATTATTATCAGAACGAAAGAAGTTATTATCAGAACGACCCTGCGAGGCTGCAGCGTTCTGAGCCCTGCCTGCCCCACCAGTTCCACGACCCCTTCCACGAGAACCTCGTCCTCTAGGGACCGCCACCTTCTGCAAAAGCACAGGACACTCGCTACGCCAATGTCCCTCCTCTTTACAATACGCACACTGATTCGGACCCAGGGGTGTAGTGTTTGGCTGCCTACTAGTGCGTGGAAGCGGTCAGGCCAAACCATCATGTCCTCTACCATTTCCCCTAAAAGCCTGTTGCAACAACATCTTTGTCTTCAAATCCTTATACTTTTTCTCTGTCTTCTCCTTATCCTCATTTTCCCTATTCTCATAGTAATGTGCCATATTCAAAATAACAAAAGGGGAAGAGGTGGACCAGGTGCTTTTGGAAGCCTGCAATCGAGCTGCAATCTCAGGAAGCAAATTAGAAACAAATCTATTAACAAACAGCTGAACACCTCCCTCAATAGACAGATCCTGCCCACTGTAATCCAGGAATATATCTTCAAACCGAGTGAAAAAATCAGACACACTCTCATCTCTCTTTGTTGACAAGCTGCTAACTTGTCCCAATCAACCTTCCTCAGTGGAATAAGAGAATGCATATATGTAATGATACGGCCAGGCAAAGCAAGAATCTCTGCTCTAGGCTTATCACCTGGCTTCCGTTCCTGATCCCATACCTTAATTTGGTCCCATGTGCCCCCAACTCTGCAACATGGTCTTGAGTATGCACATGTCTCCAAATATCAACCGGAACCAATAAACCAAAGAACATTTCAATATCTGCAAGTGTCATTACTGTTGAAGAGGCAGCTTCAGTCAATTCTTTATAATATGCAGTGGGATTCTTCCTTGGTTCAGGCAAATGAGTCTTAAGAGACAAAACTTCACTCCTTTTCCATGGAGTGTAAACCCATTGTTCCTGAAAACCAGCCACCACACCCGATCTAGTGACAATACCTTGCTGATCCGTTAGCTCTGGTATCGCGGGGTGATGTATAGGGTAAACCTCCTGCATTGGAAACTGAGATACCGAAGTGGGGCTCTTCTCAAGTAGCCTACCCCGGTAAGCAATCAATGTCGTAATACTTGCCAAAAACTTGATCAGGCCCCATATAGTGACATATACATGATCTTTAATATCATATAAAATCTGTGGTGCTGCATCTTTGAAACACTGCTCCCAAAGACTAATCAGAGTAGCAGACATATGCTTAAGGGCATGCTGTTGTACAAAAGGCTCATAATCTTTCTTCACGTTCCACACATCTTCCACACTGTAAATGGGATTACGAGCCCACTGGGCAGCCTGATTAGCTACTACCCTTTTCTATTCATCTCCCACATCCGATCGTACTAATGGCCCTGTATGTCCCTTAAATTCCGTCCAATCTCTATCTTCAAATCCACATACTGGTGTCCCACTACTCAGTAATGTCTGGGGATGAAAGTACAGAGTGGGAGTTTCAACGGAAGTCATAGGCACTAATGGCAACCATCAGCAGCCAAACATAAAATGGTGGCGCGAATGCTAACTTACTTAGAATAATACGCAGACAGAATAACGAAAACATTTTCAAACAATGAACATCCACCATAGAAAGTGTTTTATTTCTTGCCATTAATGACAGACGTTTCTAGGAAAATATTGACCATTAACGTAGCACTTGTTATGATGGACTTATGTCTTGATACATTTATTTTAGAGGATACTATTCTAATTATTATTATCAAACTCAGAACAATAAAAGTGAAAGTCAGCCTGCTGTGTATCTATGGTGTGATTTTAGGCTTACAAAGCAAACACAAGGAGATGATGGATGGAGCGCTGAAACTTTTCAGACACTCACCCCCAGTCACAGATCTGGGTGAATCCATCATCATTCTTTAGCTCACTTCGCCACCTCAGTTCAGACCCAGCTTTATGCAAATCAGTCTTGACCCTGTGCCTCGTGGGAACAGTCCAGCCCGAACTGCCAAGCTAGGTCTTCCCTGAACCAGAAACAAGCATCCTAGGACCAGGCTAGCTTTAATCCAGTGGCAAAGTGAGCAAGGGACCCCTGTCTGGGCATACCCTGCCAATTTAGGGTGCAAACAAAGTAAACACAAGGAGATGAAGGACGGAGCGCTAAAACTTTTCAGACACTCACCCCCAGTCACAGATCTAGGTTGAATCCATCATCATTCTTTAGCTCACCTCGCCACCTCAGTTCAGACCCAGATATGCAAATCAGTCTTGACCCTGTGCCTCATAGGAACAGTCCAGCCCAAACTGCCAAGCCAGCTCTTCCCTGAACCGGAAACAAGCATCCTGGGACCGGTTTCTGGGTAACACCCTTCATCAGCTAGGCTAGCTTGAATCCAGTGGCAAAGTGAGAAAGGGACCCACGTCTGGGCATACCCTGCCAAATTAGGGCGAACAAAGCAAACACAAGGAGATAATGGATGGAGCGCTGAAACTTTTCAGACACTCACCCCCAGTCACAGATCTGGATTGAATCCATCATCATTCTTTAGCTCACTTCGCCACCTCAGTTCAGACCCAGCTATATGCACATCAGTCTTGACCCTGTGCCTCATGGGAACAGTCCAGCCCGAACTGCCAAGCCAGGTCTTCCCTGAACCGGAAACAAGCATCCAGGGCCAGGTTTCTGGCAAACTATGCACCCTATAAATTAAACCCTCAAACCTCCTTAACTGACTATGAAAGTATCTTGAAACCAATGTGTCTGTGCAGATAGATGGAAGTTGCTGAGTGGTGTTAAGTTTTTTGCATACCTAGTGTTAATTTAATGATAATATTTCAAAGAGCTGTAAGATAAGTGTTTTGTAAATGTAGGTAGAGAGGTACCCAGCTATAAGTAACTGCATTAGAATAGTAATTGCTTAATTTGTGCCATGTATTTGTAGATTTTAGGCACCAGTACTTATATTTGGGTACCAGGATTTATTTTTCATCATCAGATTTGGACCAGAACGTGCAAGAGAACGGCAGAAATAGGAGAAAATAGGAGGGAAAGGAAAATAGGACAACAGTGGCAAAGTAAGAAAATAGGGTGGAAAAAAATGTGCAAGAGTAAGATAGGAGGCTAGAGGTGTAGGGTGGTAGAATAAAGAGGCATGAGGTGAAAATTATAGGCAGCCAAGCTATTCAGTCCCAGAATTTGGCAGCGTGGGTGGCATTTGCTAAGAAAAACTTTGGGCCCCTAAACCTTTATTTGTTTACCAAATTAAGCATAGATAGCATATTAGATTATGAATAGTACCAAATATGCCTCTTTTAAAACTGTTTCAGTTCCTATGCTTTTTGAATAACTTTCTTGGGTCAGCTGCCATGAGCAGGCCTTGCAGTGCAGAAGGAAAATCGGGAAGATAGATGTTTTAGATGGTTGCTAAAAGTTACAAGCACCATATAACAATTCCAGGATTGAGGGGGCGTGGCTGGCCACAAAACAAGATGGCCACTAGAGCTTAAGCTCTGGAGCAGTGCATCCCCACATATCCTGCGCCCTCAAGCACTGAGAGAGAAAGCTTGGTGCTGGACAACGATAAGGTCATCTAGACTGAGGACCCCATTGGTGTGCTGCTTGGCTGCTGAGTCTCGGGCAGCCATACAGTGCAGTGAGCCACGAATGGATGACAGCGTGGCCAATATGGCATCCCCTGGGAGTCGCTCTGTGGATAAATGATCTGCCTGAGTGTAGGCAGCATTGGCACCCTCTGCAGCAATTTCCCAGCATGCCACAGGGAAAGTGAGGGAGCAGCGAGAATGGCCAAGGAAGCCGCTGAGATGATCCTAAAGAGCGGAAGTAGTATGGGAACCTGGAGGGCTGAGAGGAAGCCCAGAGGAAACAAACACCTGCCAAACTGCAGAGAGGGAACAAATGTGCCTGCTCTGGCAGCGACAGGCCTGGAGGGAAAGCCGGCAGTCCCCTGGAACACTCACAGATACTTGGGCCAATGCAGCACTGCCCCAGTGAGATAAAGAGGTAGAGAGTGTGGAGTGAGCCCGGTGGGGAGATCGGCTGATAGAGTCCTGTAAGGAAAGTGTAGCAGCGGGTGTCCAAGGGGGAGGAAGGAGGCCCCAAAAGCAGTGAGTGCTGGGTGGACTGCACAGAAGGGAGGAGATATCCTGAGCTGACAACGGTAGGCTTGATAAGGGAGCTGGAGTCCTGGGTAAGCCCAGGGTGAAGGAAGCGATCTTTAGCTGCCACCAACGGTGTCCAGAAGGTAGGTCCTGTGAGGGGCAGATGCTCCAAAGACACAGGCTGTAGGCCAGAGGCAGCCTGCATGTCCAGAGTTAGCTCTGCTGAATTGAGTGGAGGAACGTTTAGCCACCCCTAGCAGCCCTACCAGCAGAGGGTGATGAGGTAAGCGGTGGTGCAAGAATAGTGGGGCCCATCAAGGGATTCACTGAGGCCAGTGTGCCTGCAGGGGCCTTAAGCAGTGTGGGGTGGAGGTCCCCACATTTAAGTGATGGTAGGTGCCTGGCGATCCGTTCCCTCGGCTGGCTAGTTGCAACTAAGAGGTGCTGCTGAAGAGGAGTGGTGGCTGGACTGGACCAGGTCCCACTGCCTTGGAGACCTGGGGACCAAGGTAACTGGCTGGCCCTCATAACACATCAGAACAGAACTGTCACTGGTGCCCGGGAGGTTGGGAGCAGCTGAGAGGGCCACAGAAGGGATGCTGAAAGAGGTTCACGGTTGAATTAACTGATTGAGTGGAGGCTGACACCCTGTGAAATGATGTGGTGCCCTGGAGAAAGTGCGATGGGCTGCACCAGATCGATCAAAGATGGCCCGGTGGGGGGGGGCATACGGCGGCGGGGAACCAGACGCCCCAGAAAGAAGATTGGCCAGACCGGCTTCAGGCAGCCACCAAGCAGTATAAAAGGATTAGAAATAAGCTGGTGCAGATCCTGAATATAATCAATGCCACCTGAGAAGTAATGGAGGGGAAGATCGACAGTGTGTCTCTGGACCTAAATATCTTTAGGGATGACCACAGGAAACTAGGGAACAAAGTCAAACACAACACACAGGCTATTGGAGAAGTTCAACCAATGGTGCTTTCATTGGAAGATCGGATGCAGTCCCTACTCAAGGGAGTGGAGGCGCTAGATCGCAGGGCGGATGATGCAACATGCCATAACCTCTGCAATAATATTCGGATAGTTGGTCTGCCTGAAAGGGTAAAAGGGGAGGTCATGGTTATCTGGAACAATGGCTGCAAACCAAGGTGGCCCCGCAGGAGCTCACACAGTTCTTTGCACTCAAATGTGCACACGGGGTGGGGGCTCAGCCCTTCCCCCCCAGAGCTCTGGTCAGGCCGGTGATGGTGAGGCTGCTTCATTGTAGAGACAGAGATGTGATCTTACGAAAAATAATGTATTGCTTATAAATGCCAGCATGGCCATTTATCCTGACTATACCCTGGTGTCCTGAAACAGCATTCCATTTTTGTAGCGGTCAACAGAGAGCTGCAAGAGGCAGTCCTGTTCCATACCTGACTGAAGGTTTTGTTGGGGGACCGCTGTTGGTTCTTTGACAAGCTGCAGGTAGACTGGGATTGGTATAAGAAATCCAAAGTGGGACGGTATGCCAAGCATTGGAGTAGATCCCCTCTGCCGAAATGTCAGCGGTGAAGGGAAAGGGAGGTAAACTAATCCACTAAGCTGACAGCATCACAAACTGCCCTAGAAGGTGCAGCAGCCAAAGATATGGTGTCAACCCTCCGCATGGTAGAGGAGCAGGGGATGGATGACTTTCGTTCAGATTCAACCACCAGGTCTTTGGACTCTGTAGCATCACAAGGCATGCTGCATGAGGGCCCACACAAAATGCCCAGAACAGCGGATGATTAGCAGCGTCACTGGACCCTCTGTACTAATTAATTGGACGCGTTGTCAGTGCGGGCACTGGCATTGGCAATGGAGGAATGTCAAGTGGGATACTCCTGAGAAAATTTAGGGTGAGAGGATGGACAGTGCGGAACTGCTCTCCAGGGATCACAGACCATCTGTTGGCAAGGTGGAATTAAATACGGTGGCATAACGCTGGCAGACATCAATGCAGCCACACCTCCAAAACCCCACCTCAAAAGTACTCTCAAAATGATCATTATGTACTTGTTTGGATGGATGGACATTGCCATTCCGGCCTGGGGATGAGATTTTGGGAGTTATTGTTGTACTCATATTGCTCAAGTACCAGTATTCATAAGAGTTACCATGTGCGTGGGGTGTGAGATGCGACTCATGGGGATGGGGATGGGTGTGGTGTCTGGTGGGGCGAGGGGGGACACAGGCGTGGGAATCCGCAACAGGAATGGTAATGTGATATATATATGATGCAAACACAAATCACTGGGTACTCCCTGCTTACCTGGAATGTGACGGGAAAGGGTTTGCTTCTTAAGTGCCACATAATCCTGACAAACATAAAACGCAGGAGCATTGGCGTAGCTTTCTCCAAGAGACTTACCTAGCAAGTGACCACGTAAATACACTGAGGCGGAGATGGTGTGGTTAGAGCTATGCCACAACCTATTCTCTATTTTCCAGAGGTGCTGTGAACTGGGTGAGACGGGATGTTCTGTTAGGAATAACCAGGACCTGTTTAGACAACAAGGGCAGATATGTGGTACTGGTTGGGCAATTGGATGGCCTGTGGATGGCCATGGGTAGTATGTATGTGCCCATCACTGAACAGACACAATTTCTTGAGAAGTTGGTCCCAGTTCCTACCATGGCCACAGACACACTGATGATTCCGGGAGGGGATTATAATTGTGTAGCGGATATCTACCTTGATAGATAAATGCCCCCTGGTAGATACACCAACAACAAGGACGACGCAGGACCTCCGTACATGGATGGTCAACTTGGGTCTATGCAACCCATGGCATCTATGTAATGCACAGAGGAGGGAGTACTCAGTCTAATCACTCATGTATGACCTGAATGTATGCCTTGATAACATGTTATGCTCAGCAGGTTTGGCAGAGCAGATAGTACATATGGAGTCCTGCGACAGACATACTCTGACCCTGATAATATGGAAAGAATGAAGCAGACATGTGTCACCTATCTCCGCCTGGCGGTTAGCACCTGCGAACCTTGATGAACATAAATTCAGTGGCTCATTGGCAGTTAGGATAGAGGACTATTTCAGACACAAAATTCATATGGCTATGCATAGCAATATTGAATAGATCGTGTTTAAAGTGGTGGTACGGGGCCACTGTCTTAGTCAATCTGTTGCAGTGGAAAGGACTCTGGCAGCTGAGATATTGTTTGTCAAGAATATCATTAGTAAGTTTGAAGTAGATGCCCATGGGACTTCAGGAGGAAAAGACAGGTTGAGGGATGAAAGGACACAACATGCACATCTTACAGAAAGGATGAACAGACTCACAAAATTTGAATATCTCTCCTCAGTACACACAGTGGGTGGGAGAGCGGGCCGACTCCTCTCATGGCTCATATCATCAGGTGAAAAGAGGCGCCCCATCATGCTTGTGAGTGTCTGGAGGGCGGAATGGTGTAGTCACAGCTGGAGATACACACAGTGCTCACTCAGTCCTATCAGACCCTGTACGTGCCACATGCTCAATGCCCGGAGAATGTGGTGGCTGCATTCTTTGCTAGAGCGTCCTTGCTATGACTGACGCGTACAACAGAGATGGCTTGGGGGGACCCCGCACCGAAACAGAAATCAGGGGTTGTTAGACCTAGCATCCTTAGCGTGGTTTGCCCTGCTTTTTTTCCACTACCTCCTGTATTTTTGACTGTGTGCTGGATTTCATTATTGCTGGTTCAACTCTGGGCACTTTTCCACTGCTGATCAGTACCAAAGTGCAAGTGCTTCCTGTTCAAATTGTTATTCTATTTGGTTATCCATGATTGACGTATTTGATATACTGGTAAGCCCCTAGTAAAGTGCACTGTGTGTGCCCAGGGCATTCAAATCAAATGCTACTAGTGGACCTGCAGCACTGATTGTACTACCCCACCAGTACTCTTTCAAATGTGTCTCAGACCTGCCACTGTAGTGTCTGTGTGTGCAGCTTTTAACTGCCATGTTGACCTTGCAATTACACCAACTTGCCATGCCCTAACCTTCACTTTCCTTACATGTAAGTCACCCCTAAGGTAGGCCCAAGTTACAGGTGCAGTGTATGTGAAAGGTAGGACATGTAGTAGTGTGTTTTACAAGTCCTGAAAGTGAAATACTGTGCATTTTGTTTTTCACTATTGCAAGGACTAGCTCTCCCCTCGGCTATCATTGGAGCTGCCTTGTAACATTTTACCAGTGTAACTTTCAATTGGGAACAGCTAGAGATTTGTAGTTTGAGCTCCCTGAGCTCAGAATTTAATAACACATCTTTTAGTAAAGGTGGTTTATAAATTGTGTGTTTGAAAATGCCACTTTTAGAAAGTGACCATTAACAAAAATGTGGTGTCCCAGTATCTCACAGAACCTGGGGAATTAACAGTATACAACAACAATAGGTTCTGCCGAGAAATGCACAAATTCTTATGGAAAATGAAACTTATCCTAATATGTTGGGAAAAGCCAATCAATGGTGCACTATCTATGTTGAAATAATGAAGCTGACACAAAAATACCTTGCATGGTATATTAGCATTTCTATATCCAGAAGGAACACATAAGTCAATATACCAAAAACATACATAATTACATATTTAATCTTTCAGCCAAACCAGTCCATAGATAAAGACAGGCTCTGACACAACACAGGATACCAGTTTGTAAACCACCGAGTTTTTAATCCACGGTTTTAGCTAACATGAACGTGTTTCGGCCGAGGCACCGGCCTTTGTCACACATAATGGGCGCCATATTGAGCTCACCTTTTGTAGTGTAGGCAGATCACGTGATGCATAAACATGAAAGAAAACAAAACTATAAATGCAACATTAGTTTGAAATCATAACAGTTTCAACTTTCTAGCATATTTAATGCAAACCCAGATCATTTTAGATACCATAACTCCTACTACCTAACACGTGCACTGCTAATCGTGTTTGCACTTTTTGAAGTTTTAACACCGTGAAGACCAGCCGGTTAAATACCAATGACTAGTGTCGGGTCCTCATAACAAAACTCAAACTTGTGCCGAACACCACGCAGAACACTTAAACGGTGCAGAGATTTAAAAAGCCTGGGTCACGTTGTTTGCCTATTGTGCTTAAAAATGTGAATACATTGTGCCCTTAATAAAATCAATTTTATCAAAGAACGGAAAGGAACAGACATTAAAATTTCACCCCTAATCATTTGCCAGACACTGTCCTTTCATAAAATGAAAAATAAAGGAGAGTTCTTTTTCTCTTCCAGGTGCC
>CAWUFW010007351.1:600000-1005000 GCA_963921515.1 Calotriton arnoldi | reverse complement strand
ATTTTAAATATTTGTTATCCAATGGAGTCTGTAATACTTGGTTACCGTAATCATTATTATCCTAGTCTTCGTTAATTACTGCGTGCCAAAAAGGAACTGATTACATGTAGCCGAAACATCATTTCTAATAATCGGCAATTCTTTGTAATCATTAGTTTCAGGTATAATTCGTATTTTATTACGAGTAGCATTTTTAGTATAATCATCTGATTATTAACCATCAATAGTATTAGCGTTTGTGAGTCAGTGCTGCTGTGCATTGTCCCTGGCAGGTGCCCCAGAGGCACCAGAATGTTATGGAAATGGCGCTGTGCTGAAATATAGTGCAGCAGTGGCACCCGTGTAGAGATTCAAACGTGTGCGCGTGGCAGCCCATGAAGTGGGAGATGGCAATAAAAAAACAGAATCACATGATTCAATCAAATGGGAACATCAAGATTCAAACAATGCCTACCTGATGCTGAATCTACAACTTAGCCACATACCTGCTTCATCTCGGACTCTTACTCCTTTCCCTGGTAAACATGTCCACTGAAATAAAGCGAACGTGGGAATCGAAACCTGTGGTGCGCGCGCACCACAGAGGAGCGGGGGAGGGAGCGTGGCAAAGCGAGACGAACGCGCGCTGCTGCGCGTTCTGGCCACCGTCGGGAATGGGCGCGGCAAAGGCGGGACATGCGCCCGCCTTTGCCCAATCGCGTGCCGTTTTTTTAAAAAAAATGCACGCTCCAGCCAATGTGGGCTTCCGAAAACAAAACCACACGCACGAGCGTGTGGGTCATTTTCAGAAGCCCTTTCTAAAGGTCTCGCGCTGCGCGAGCAGTGCTGCGCACTGCAACGCTAGCCGCGAGACCTAAAAAGGGCATAAGTATTATACCTAAAACCCCAGAACTTTAGATTACTTCTAGAATCAAGAGGAACCTCAGCAAAGGAAGAAGAGCTGTGAGGAGGAGCACTGCCCCTTTGCTGTGTGTTGCTTTGCTAGGTTGGCCTGCAGTTGCTGCTTCTGTCAAGGAGAGGACAAAGACTAGACTTTGCTGTTAAGCCTGCTTGAGAAGAATCTCTAAGGACTTGTGTTTGCTTGCCTCCTGTTCTGAAGTCTATGGGACACAAAGAATTCAACTACAGCCTTCTTGAACTCCACTGCTGGGAGTTCTACCTGAGATACCTATTCTAGTTCTGGGCCCCTAGAGGTTGTTCCTGCTACAGAAAGCTCTGAAGAACTGAAGAAACCTACAAAATCGATGCTTTGCCCTTCTTGCGGCAAAATATTTTGACGTATCACAGCCGTGCAGGATAAATTCCCAATGCACAGCCCCATGCAGCTGAAGAAATCAACACAGAGCCTGCCCGAGAAACTGCCGCACACCGACTCCAACAGAGGTTCCGCTGTACGGCTAAAAGAATCAATGCATCGCCAGTCAGGGGCTATAGAAATCAACGCAGCATTCATAGCACCTGAATTTTCTCACGCACCTGTGCGGCAGGTATTTCCGATGCATTTCTGCAGAACAGAATCGTTTGGGAAATCGATGCATCACTTCCCCCTACAGACAGGATTCAACACATCACCTCTCCTGCGTACAGCAGAACTGTTGCATCGCCTCCCCAAGGACTCAGGAACTGATGCATTGCTGTGTTTTTCTACGCTTCCCTTCTCTGCAGCTGTTTTGCGTTTTGATGCATTTGAGGTACTTTGTGTATAAATCACGCATCCATAGATTTCTATGGACAGAATTACTTGAAACCTTTTAAAAGTCATATGTTGGGTTGCGTATGTTGGGTTTTTGTCATTTTGATCTTGTTTTGTTTAGATAAAGATACTTTAATTTTCAAAACTGGTGTGGTGTCCATTTGTAGTATTTTAACTGTGTTACTGTGTGTTAAATGTGCAAATGCTTTACACATTGCCTCTGAGATAAGCCTGACTGCTTGTGCCAAACTACCCAGGGGGTGAGCAGGGGTTATCTTAGATGTATAATCCCCTTTTCCTTACTAGAAGGAAGTGTCCCTACTTGGACAGGGTGCAAGCCACTGCCAACTAGAGACCCACATTTCTAACATTGGTGGGCAGCGGTGAGCATTAGGAATTGTGTTTGTACTTTGACATGCAGTAATCAGTGTGCGCTACTACTGAGTGCAGACCATTACGCAACCACATACTGTTTTTTGACTTTTTGTCCTATTTTTTAGATAACCCTTGAAGTATTCACGCACTATGTCTCTCCATGGTGAAACAGCAAATGAGGTTGCAGAATTCGGGTTTGAGATTGAAATGTTACAGTCTAACGAAGTAGATCAGCTCAAACAGTTTTGCAAAGAATATTTATGGCCCATGAGAAGCTCCGTTAGGAAGGAAGAGCTGCAGAAAGCCTTGAGTGCCTGGTGGGCAGCCAGAGAAGCTGGGGAGGCTGAGAATGGGAATGTGGATCTCAATGTGCAGAACCAGCAAGGGGGTTTTGGTGCTCAGGATCAGCCGGTGGGGGAAGTGCCCTCCAGGCCTGGTAGTAGTGTGTCTTCTAGGAATTTGACTCCAGAGGAGCTGTAGGGCAGGCAACAGGAGATAGAGCACATGAGGGAGCTTGAGGGACTTAAATTTGGGAGCAAGACGTTTGAAATAGAGCGCAAACAGCAGGAGAAAGAGAAGGAGAAGGCCCTTGCTCTGGAAGAGAGGTGCCTTTCTCTAGAAGAATGAAAATTGTTGTTGGCTCATGAGTTAAGTTTGAAGGGGCTGGACATCAAGGCCAAGCAGGGGCAGTCCAGGTCAAATGGTGGCAGCATGCAGTCAGTGCAGTCTGGGGGAAGGGTGCACATTCCCAAGAATTTGGTACATGATTTTACTAAAGGGGATGATATATATTTCTTGGTTTGCAGCATGTGAGGCAGCCTGTCACATGGATGAGGTCCCTGAGAGGCAATGTGAAGAGAGGCTGTGGAAACACTTTGAGAAGGAGGAGAGGGACACTTTGACATATTTAGGGGAAACAAACAACCTCACCTACCCAATCATAAAGGAAGCCTTATGTGCCAGGTATGGGCTCACCCCACATAAGGAGAAGTTTAGGTATTTTAAGATAACTGATTCTCGTACATGGTTGGAATGTGTTAATTCTTTTTGCACAGCACTGGATGGTTGGATAAAGGGCAGCAAGGTAACTGACTATTAGAGGCTGTATGACGATTGCTTGAGGGCACTTGTATATTCTTTGTTTGCCAGAGTTGCACCAGCATCTGATGGATAGCAAGCTGACTGACCCCAGGAAGCTTGCTCAGGAGGCAGACCACTGGACAAGTACTAGGGTCCACAAGGGGTATGTGGACCACTCAGCCAAGGGTGAGTAGGGTTCCCAGCAGAAGATTGGGGGGGAGGCAAGGGTAAACAGAAGGAGTATTTCCAAAGAGCCCCAATCTAGTACCCAGGGTAAATATTCCCATCTCGCTAGTCGCAGGGTTCTCCAACCTTTTCTGTTCTGAGACCTACTCATGGTCAATGAAACACACTGAGAGCTACTAATATTATTAGTGTTGTATAATTTCAATGTTGCTATATGTGTATTAATTCAACGAAGCAAAATCTTTCTAATTTAATAAGCTGGGCTGCACATAGGTGAGCTACTCAGAGGTAGCTGGAGAGCTACAGTAGCTCACGAGCTACTGGTTGGAGACCCCTGCAAGTGGTAAGGAACCATGGATCTCTACGGGGAAGCCTGCAGAGAGGGGTCCCTGCAAGTGTTTTGCATGTGGTCAGGAGGATCAAATGAGGGGGGACCCTAAGTGTCCCAAATGCGCACCTGCACCCACTGGTGCATAGTCATGTGGGTTGGTTAGTGTAGTGCTTTGGGAGGAGTTGGTCTCAGGTGAAGGGTGGTATCCAGCTGAGATGAACCTTGTCTCACTAGGGGACAGTGAAAAGGTCCAGAGGACCCTTGTGCCTGAAAACACTAAGAAATACAGGCGGAGAGTGGAGGCTCTGAGAGACACAGGAGCCAGTGTGATATCTGTCCGGTGTCAGTGGGTGTCTGAGAAACAGGTGGTCTCCAATGTACTTCACCTGTAGTTGTAGTAACAAATCTGAGTGCCTGTGTAAGGTGGTACAGGTTCCCTTTGATTGGGGGGTCTCAGGTACCTTGAGAGTAGTTGTGAGTCCAACTATGCATGTTGATTGCCTGCTTAGCAATGACCTGGAGAGTTCCCCTTGAGAGAAGGTGAAATGCCAGTCTCATTTGGAGATGTTGGGTCTGCCTGAGTGGGCGTGTGTGACCACTCACCCAATGGTGATCAAAAGGACCTGGAGCCTGAAACATTGGGCCAGATGCCTGCTAAAAAGAGGAAGCGCAGGAGAAGTGGGAAACCTGCCCCTGAACTTCCTACAGTCTGGAAAGAGGCTGACCTTAAGGGGGAATCCCTGAAACCTACAGGGGAGCAAGTGGCCAAACTGGTAGACTTAACTGAGCTGACCCATTGGCGGCAGGAAGGGGGTCCCACCAGGGAGGAGTTCTGTAGGGAGCAGATGGAATGCCCCACTCTTGTTGGTTTGTGGCAGCAGGCTGCAAACCAGGCAGCTAGTGATCTGTCTGGATCACTTTGGATCTACTGGGATAACTGTCTCCTGTACAGTGAGTCTAAGGTTGCTGAGCCTGGGTCAGCCCATGTTCTGTTGGTACCCCAGCACTTCAGAGCCTTCCTACTGGGTCTAGCTCATAATGTGCTTTTGGCAGGACATTTGGGGCAGGGCAAAACCTTTGGCAGGATTGTCACCCACTTCTTTTGGCCCCAAATGCAAAGGTACTCTGATGCACATTGTAGGTCTTGCCAAACTTGCCAAGCAAGTGCTAGGAGTGGGAGGAACGCTAAGGCTCCTCATCAACCTTTTCCTGTGATGAGCACCCCTTATGAGCGGGTGGGAATTGACATTGTGGGGCCCCTAGACCCCAAGACAGCCCTAGGCAACAGGTACATTCTAGTCTTGTTGGACCATTCTACCCGGTACCCGAAGGCTACCCCTCTCAAAACAACAATGGCCCCTGTGGTGAGATGGGTGTTGATGGGGATCTTTTCCCATGTTGGTTGCCCTAGAGAGGTGGTATCTGACTGTAGCACCAACTTCATATCCAAGTATATGACGTCTCTGTAGGAGGACTGTAGTCTAACCTACAAGTTCCCCTCTACTGACCACCCCCAAGGGAATGAGTTGATTGAGAGATTCAATCAAACCCTGAAAGGCATGATTAAGGGTCTGGCAGACCCCATGAGATGTAAGTGGGATGTCCTCTTGCCATGCCTTCTCTTTGCTTACAAAGAGGTACAGCAGAAATCCTTAGGGTTTAGCCCCTTTGAATTGCTGTATGGGCATCCTGTAAGAGGGCTTCTTAGTTTGGTGAAAGAAGGCTGGGAGGAATCTCCCAGTAAACCTCCCCAGGATGTATTTAGCTACTTGCCAGCCTTCAGAAACCAGACTGCTCACTTCAGGAAGCTTGCTCAGGAGAAACTAGAAGCAAGCCAAAAAGAGATGACAAGTTGTGTTGACCAGAATGCCACTCTGGTTGGGTTTCAGCCTGCACTCTCCAGGACAAGTGGACTGGTCCTTTTAAGGTGGTGGAGTGCAAGAGTGATGTCACCTATCGGGTGAACTTGCAGTCTCCAAGATACCCTTTGAGGGTCCTACATGTGAACTGCTTCAAACCTCACTTTGAGAGATCTGAAGGAAATATGCTAGTGGCAACAGATGGTGAGCTGGAAGAGGTGAGCCAACCTCTTCATGAGCTCCTGTCTGCCTAAGAGCAAGATGAGTCAGTGGAAGGTGTGAACCTCTCCCCTGCACTGACTCCAGAAAAGCAGAGTGACTGTCGCATAGCTGGTGGAACAGTTTGCCACTCTGTTTTCCCTAACCACAGATGTCACCCATTGGTGTACCCATGATTTGAACACTTGGGACAGTTCTCCCATAAAACATAAAATTTACAGATTGCCTGACAGGGTCAAGGCAAGCATCAAAGAAGAAGTTTCTAAGATGTCGGCGTGCGGTGTGATAGATGCCTCCAACAGTCCTTGGTCCAGCCCAGTGGTTTTGGTCCCAAAGGCTGCTGCAACCGGTGCCACACCTGAACTTTGGTTCTGTGTGGCAACGAAGTGCTCAATGCCATCACCATCGTGGACGCGCACCCCATCCCCAGAGCTGATGAGCTCATAGATCGCCTGGGGGCTGCCAAGTTCCTCAGTACATTTGGCTTAACGTGTGGGCACTGGTAGATTAATTTGACTGAATGGGCCAAGGAGAGGTCTGTGTTCTCCACACCAGAGGGGCACTACCAATTCAGGGTGATGCCCTTTGGGTTGAAGAACGCACCTGACACCTTTCAGAGGTTAGTCAACCAGGTGTTGGCTGGACTGGAAGATTTCAGTGCTGCATACCTGGATGACATTGCAGTGTTCAGTTCCAGCTGAGAAGAACATGTGCACCACCTCTGGGAAGTGTTGAAGGCTCTGCAGAAGGTAGGCCTTACTATCAAGGCCAGTAAGTGCCAGATAGGGCAGGGGTCTGTGGTATCCTTAGGGCACCAGGTAGGAAGCAGCCAAGATTGACAACATTCTGGCTTGAGAGCCCCCCAGTACACAAATTGAGGTGAGAGCCTTTTTAGATCTCACTGGTTACTACAGGAGATTTATCAAGAGATATGGCACCATTGTTGCCCCCTTGACTGAGCTGACTTTTAGGAAGCAGCCAAGGAAAGTGATCTGGACTGATGCCTGTTGGACTGCTTTTGATACCCTAAAATTTGCCAAGTTCAGGGCACCCGTGCGCAAGGCACCCAACTTCTCCCAAGAATTTGTTGTGCAGACAGATGCTTCAGAGCATGCTGTGGTAAGCGGTGCTCTCACAACTGAACAATGAGGGCCTGCACCAACCTGTAACCTTCATTAGCCTAACGTTGCTTCCCAGGAAACAGCGGTGGAGTGCAATTGAGCAAGAAGCTTTTGATGTGGTCTGGGCACTGAAGAAGCTGAGGCCCTACTTGTTTGGGACTCACTTTCGGGTTCAGACAGACCACTGGCCTCTCACATGGTTGATGCAGATGAGGGGTGAGAACCCAAAACTGTTGAGGTGGTCCATTTCCCTACAGGGGATGGACTTTACAGTGGAACACCGCCCTGGTACAGAACACGCCAATTCTGATGGCCTGTCCAGATTCTTCCGCTTTAGTGATGAGAACTCCAACGAGGGTGGGTAGTTCTCCCTACTTTTCAGCTGGAGGGGACACGTGTTTGACCTGGCATCATTGGCGTGGTTGCCCCTGTCTTTTTGCCACTACCTCCTATATTTTTGACTGTGTGCTGGATTTAGTTTTTGCTGGTTTAAGTACTCTGGGCACTTTGCCACTGCTGATCAGTGCCAACGTGCAAGTGCTACCTATGAAAATTGTGATTCTAATTGATTATCCATGATTGGCATATTTGATTTACTGGTAAGTCCCAAGAAAAGTGCACTGTGTGTGCCCAGGGCCTGTAAATCAATTGCAACTAGTGGGCCTGCTGCACTGATTGTGCCACCCACACCAGTAGCCTTTCAAATGTGTCTCAGACCTGCCACTGCAGTGTCCACACGCACAGTTTTTAACTGCCACGCCAGGTCTAACCTTCCTTTTCTAATATTAAAACACCCCTAAGGTACAAGTGCAGTGTATGTGAAAGGTAGGACATGTAGTGATGTGTTTTACATGTCCTGAAAGTCAAATACTGTGCATTTCGTTTTTTTACTATTGCAAGGACTAGCTCTCCCCTCGGCTATCATTGGAGCTGCCTTGTAACATTTTACAAATGTAGCTTTCAATTGGGAATAGCTAGAGATTTGGAGTTTGAGCTCCTGGAGCTCAGAATTTAATAACACATCTTTTAGTAAAGGTGGTTTAAAAATTGTGTGTTTGAAAATGCCACTTTTAGAAAGTGACTCGGACAAGATGTGCACCACTCCAGTGAAATATTTCGCTACACAATAAGTTGCTTAACAACACATAAATATGACATAGTCAAACCAGAATATATTTATTCCAATTAGTTGAATAATCAGCGATTTCCTGCTATCCAATAACATAAATTGATGTCAGATTTGAGCATCTTGACAACAAAATCCAGGTCAGGTTACATAACAAACACGGTCAGTCCACTTGCAGTGACGGATGCCCAGTGCATTTCGGGACACTCTGTCCCTTCATCAGGGGCCTCTAGAAAAAACATAAAATAAACTCCAATGTACAGATGTAGAAAATGTACTTTATCCTATCGGGCTCTTAATTCATTGCAGTAAATTAAGGTGAAAATAAAAGCATAGACCAAATCCAATGAAAGAAAGGAGCAAACTAGAATCTGTGTTAAATGCGGATATGCAGATTGGGCAGGTGATCCCATTACACCATGCATTTGCAATCCATGCATTGCTAGAAATGAGTATCAAGTGCTTGCAAACAAGACTGTCTCGCAACACTGTGATCTAGGTCGAGTAAGTGGTTCTGTGAGTTTTGTTAAAACAAACTATGCTGCCTGACACTCTTCCCCCCCCCAAGTGAAAAACGACAGATGCATGCCGGTCATCAGGTTACTCAAAATGTGGTCTGTAACTTCATGCAGTAACACTCCAAAGTGCCGGTTTGGTGGTACTTCACACTTACGGTCTATGGATATGGATGTTAATGCTATCTCCAAGCTACTATTGAGAATAATGTTTATGCCCCTGTAGCGGATGAAAAAAGAAGACATCACCCTAAATGTCTAATACAAAAAACCACAAAATGGCCGAACTTGAGAGATACTTCAGGTCCTACCTCCAAGCGTGTGGGAAATTTCAGAAAACAATTCCTTAAGAGTCCTGACCCTGAAAAATTCTGGGTGTCTATGTGAACCAAGGACCCAGTCTTGTAACCCGATGTGGAAACAGGACGCGGAACATCACAATCTATCATCTAATTATGGCTGAGGTTAGAAATACAGCACATACGTCGATCGCACTTACTTTATAGAGATTCCATTCTTTAATAACACTGCATGCACTGACAGACGCAGAGAACGCTTGTGGGTGAATGCCGGATCCAACAGTGGTTATATACGCTAGAGCGGCGTGGAAATGACTAAACGACTCGTGTATACCCACGTGTTATGATCAATGCATGTTATTATGGGCGCCATGTTAGAAGAGTTCTGAACTAAATGTGAAGTGTGGAGCTCTTGTGATTTAATCAGTGGGCACACTCTTACACCATGTGTGCTCGCCCATAAACAAAATAAAAAATATACCAGAAATAGAACATAGAATTGAGAAAGAGAAGGAATGCACTTGACAAATAAATACACATTTCCCCACCCCCTCAGACCAGTAGCTTTGTCACATAAAACGTGTCATCATGTGATGCTGCAGGGTTCATTTGTGATCAAACGTACCGGTACAAGTCTATGAAATTCACATGGCAGCTTAACCCCTTTACCGCGGCCGAAATTCCGCTGCAGTGCGGCGGCTTTGAAGAGTGGGCGGGGCCGCGTCGGCCAATGGACGTGCGCAGCACTACGGAGGTAGTGCTCGCGACGGCCATTGGCCGACAGAAGCAGCGAACGGGTTAAGACAAGAAAATTGCGTAAACTATACAAGGATTCCCCCTGTGTCCTCCGCCATTGTCAACAATGAGCAATCAAGCATACTAACATCAAGCACTGAATTTGAGTACAATAATCTTGAATAGACAAAGAACTTGGTAATACATGTGTCATGTTATTCTGCGAAGATAGTGTGATAGTCAAACAAACACAGTCTTCAATAAATAGAATCCACATGATGGATTTAAATAGAAAATAAAAAATAATGAATAACAGGGATTTGGGTAAAATATGAAAAGATTCTCATTATATTTGCTCCTGGAAGAGGATTAAAGTACAGATGATCTTGATCAAAGTTGTCAAAATATTGCACTGAGTGGTGCTAAAGGAAATGCCCCATATCTAATTTGTCATTCAGACCCTGAGGATTCATTGTATTCAGTCTACAAATCCAAAATAATCTCTCTTTGGGATAACATTTTGGAATTATCCCTGCCAGGATGATTAGACAAAACCTCTATGACCTGGAATCTCAATTGTGCAATGGAATGTCTGTGTTCCACCCAGTGTACTGCCAAGTGTGAATTTATGTTGTGCGTGCGGATCCTACTTTTATGTTCAGTCAGTCTTGTTTTTATTTTCCTTTCAGTCTTCCCGACATATAACAATCCACAAGGGTATTTGATGGTGTATATAATATTACTTGTGTTGCAATCTGCTGAGTGGTTCAGGGAGATTTTTTCACCTATTCTAAGATGAACCAAAATGTTGCCTGTAATCACATTGTTACAGTGAGTGCAATTAAAGCATTTCTTAGTGCCCACATACTGGTGTTCTTTAAAGGTTTTCTTGGAGGTTAAGATTTCTTTGATGTGTCTCGATCTGGTATATGCAAACAAAGGTTTTTGTTCGAACAGACCCTTGAAATCTGGCTCCTGTTGCAGTAACTCAGGATTCTTTTTTTAATCTCCCTTGATTGAGTTGAGAATCTTGACACAAATACGGTCCTGTTTTGTTTGACAGTAGTTTTCTTCTGCAGTAATTTCTTGCAATCCATGGCCAGAATTCGATGCTCATGTTCTTCCAAAAGTTTAGGAGGATAACCTCTTAATTGGAAATTTTCTTTTGGTAGTTCAAAGCTGTTATGCAATTTGCTGTATCAGATGATATACGCTTGATTCTGAGAAATTGGGAAAAAAGTAAATTGTTTATCACACTGGAAAGATGGAAACTTTGGAATAATAAAGCATTGTTTCTGTCAAGTTGGTTTTTGGTACACCCTTGTTTGTAACCCAGTATCAAGAAGCTCAATCCATACATCCAAAAATGACACACAAGGTCTGCTGATGGTGTGTGTGAACTGGAGTCTAGGATTTATGGTGTTCAGTGTGTTGATGCTGTCTTCCAAGCTTGAAATGTTGTTCTTCCATACTAAAAAGATATCATCTATGTACCAACAGAAAAAAAGTAAGTTGTCTGTCCATTGTGTGTTGGTAAGTAAGTGGTCGTATTCAAACTTGGCCATGTAAATGTTTGCGTATGCAGGAGCACCTGCAAAGCCCATAGATGTTCGGCTCAACTAGAGGAAATACTCATTGTTCCATTCAAAATAGCTATGATGAAGGCATAGGTGAAGACGTTCCAGTAGAAATACCTTCTCTGCTCCTATGTTTGGATGGCATAGTAGTGCCCATTCTATAGCTTCCAATCCCTCAGAGTGAATGATTGAAGTATACAAAGACACGATGTCTATGGTACACAAGTATCATTCATCATACCCTCTTGGTGGAAGTTCTTTCAGACATCTCAAGAAGTCAGTAGTGTCTTGATATTTATGTGTTGTTAAGCAACTTATTGTGTAACAAAATATTTCACTGAAGTGGTGCACACCCTGTCCGAGTCACCTATGGGACTAGGCCTCTTTCATTGATAACTCAGAATTATTTAGACAATAATTACCAGGGTGTAGCGCACTGATCGTGCGCATTGTTTGAATTTTGATTATTTTTTTATTTCAAGGAGTGCGCAATCAGCATACTGTTCATGACTTTCAGAAAGTGGGCATTTTCTTGTTTAACCATCCCATGCCTCTGCCTGCCTGGGGAATTAACGTCTGGTTTATACTGACAGGGGCTTGTTTGTGCATTCACTCCAGACACTCATACAGAGGGAGCTGAGGTGTGCCCTGCATATGCTGATGAGTCTTCCTGGGCTAGAGAGGTGGACTGAATTGTGACTAACACCTGAATAGGCTGTCGCTGCCTTGCACAATGATGTCTCCACCCCCAGCAGTAAGCCTGGACCAGGGACTACAGAACTGGTTTTATTGAGCAAGAGAGAATTTATGACAAAGACCTTAAAGGACAAAAGGGTTGTATGTATTTGGTCACACTTAGGTTTTGTGAATGACAAAGTGTACTGTCTAACATATACTCTCTACTACTCTTTATATCCTTTCCTACCTTGTTCTCTGTCTTAGGATTGGTGTATTTTTATACCTTTTTAATGTATTGTATGAACCCTCATGCAATATTTCGCTAATTGATCCATACCTGTATTTGTTTTTTAATGCTGTGAATTGAGAACTTTTTATAATTGTTTTTAATAAAACATTTTGTATGACTGCATTGTCTAAATCTGCCTAGTGGCATACTATTTTTGAAAGTATATTTTTCACTTTATTTGAAGATGAGTATGGGTGACTGTTGGTTGTGATCAATGAGAATGGTGTGATCATCTAGTGATAATTGGTTTGCCAAAGGAAAAACTCACATTTTCTTTGTTGAATACGGAACCCTATTCCTTTGGCCTATAAGAGGTCCCTCTTGATTCCTTTTTTCTGTATATGTATTAGACCTAAAACCCCAGAAATGTTTTATTACTTCTGGAATCAAGAGGAACCTCTGCCAAGGATGAAGAGCTGTGAGGAGGAGTACTGCCCCTTTGGTGTGTGTTGCTTTGCAGGGTTGGCCCTGCAGTTGCTGCTTCTTGCCAAGGAGAGGACTGGACTTTTCTGTGGGACCTGTTTGAGAAGAATCTCCGAAGACTTGTGTGTGCTTGCCTCCTGTTCTGAAGTCTCAGGGACACAAAGGCTTTACCTACAGCCTGCTTGAACCCTCTGCTAGGAGTTCTGACCTGCCTGGGGGAACCTATTCCAGTTCCGGGCCCCTGGAGGTTGTTTCTGCTCCAGAACGCTGTGAAGAACTGAAGAAACCTACAAAATTGTCGCTTCGCTCTTCTTGCAGCAAATTATTCTGACGCAGTCGCGCAGTACAGGAGAAATTCCCAACTCACCGCCCTGTGCGGCTGAGAAATGGATGCAGCACCTGCCCGTGGCATGAGAAACCTCTGCATACCGACTCCAAAGCAGGCTCAACTTTGCGGCTAAAAGAATCAATGCATCACTGGTCTGCGGCTACAGAAATCAACGCAGCACCCATAGCGCCTGAAGTTTCACATGCATTGCACTTGTGTGGCAAGTTTTTCTGACTCAACACCCGCAGACCAGAATCGCTTGGGAAATCGACACATCACATCCCCCTACAGTCCGTATTCAATGCATCACCTCTCCTGAGTGCAGCAGAACTGTTGCATCACTTCCCCAAGGACTCAATAACTGATGCATCGCTGTGTTTTTCAATGCTTCCCTCCTCTGCAACTGTTTTGCCTTGCAGATTTTGACCCATTTGAGGTATCTTGTGTAAAAACTACGCATCCATATATTTCAGTGGACAGAATTGCTTGAAACCTTTTAAAAGTCAAATTTGAGTTATGTATGTTGGACTGTTTTAATTTTGGGCTTGTTTTCTTTAGATAAAGATCCTTTAGTTTCCTAAACTGGTGTTGTGTCCATTTTCAGTGTTACAACTGGGTTATTGTGTGTGATATGTACAAATACTTTTCACATTGCCTCTGAGATAAGCCTGACTGCTTATGCCAAGCTACCCAGGGAGTGAGCAGGGGTTATCTAAGGTTTGTGTAAACCCCTTATCCCGACTAGAATGAAGGGTCCCTACTTGGACAAGGTGCAAGCCACTGCCAGCTAGAGCCCCCCATTTTTAACAGGGGTGCTCTGAAAGAGCTGGCCTGGGGTACAACTACTGATATAGACAGGTTGCCAGTGGCGTTTTCTCAGGCCTATGCAGCATTGTTGGTGCCCTAGCTCACGGAACTGTATGCAGAGGCATACAAATGCAGGGAGCTTCCCAATACCACCAGGAAGGCAATGACAGTGTTGGTGCAAAGCTCTCTGGGGATGCATCAGATGTGACATAAAACCGTCAACTTTCTATGTTAAATGTGTATTACAAGATTCTTAGTACGGTGCGGGCCAATTGGCTGCACCCTCACTTCTGTGAGTTGGTGCATGACGACCAGAATGGATTTGTACCTTATATATATCTATATATATATTACCTATTGGTGGTCGACATTAGGTAGTTATAGTTAGGACCAAAGTTTCCATAGGAAAAGCCTGTTTTGTTTTGCCAATACCTTTGGCGCCACTAGAGAAATCTCCACTACATTTTCACAAAACTTCCCATTTTATATTCAGCTGTTGTGTTGAAAGATTTGGGGTGATCCGTCACCCAGGGGCCGAGAAAAAGGGGAGGCCCCTAAACACATTTTCCCCATGTTATGTCTATGGGGAGTTTTCGTTTTTTGAACACAACTACAGCCCAAACAGAATTACACAAAATTTGGAAGAAAGCTAGATGTTGGCCCAGAAAGTGTGCTTTTTATGATTTGGTGTAAATCTGTTCAGCAGTTTTTGAGATATCTAACTTCAAAAAATATTGATATCTGGGGATGCGAGTCCTTGCAATGGACTCGCGGATCCTACTAAAATTTGATTGGTTGCCAACACTTCAACCAGGAAGTGTTGGCAGCCATCTTGAGACTCGGCTTGAAGCCGAGTCGCAGAAAACAAGTAAAAAATAAAGAAGAGGAGGAAGGGTAGGAAGACCCTGACAACCCCAGATATGGTGGGGGGGGGTCCCACAGGAACCCCACCGGGGGTAAAAAGCATGTTTTCTAAAAATGTTGCCAGGTCTCGTGGGTGGATCCATGAATCCGCGGCAAAATGAAAAAAAGCAAGCATCGGCTCCCATACCTGCTTTTGAATAACCCCTGTGTGGGCCAGGTCCCAGTGCATGTGATATATATAGGAGGGGGCACACAGGACCCCCCTCCTAGGGCTTATCAAAGCCCCGGGGACCGCCACCTCCCCAGAGCATTTTTAACTATGTTTGCAGGTGGGCCCACTGGGCCCACCTGAAGCCCCAGGGACAGCCATCTCCCTGGGGCTAATTCCAAGAAGGTGGGGGGCCTCGTGGACCCCTATGCCCAGTGAACCACCACCTTTCCGGGGCTAATAACAAAATATTGGGGGCCTCATGGAGCCCCCCGCCTCAGGGACCAACACCTCCCCAGGGCTTTGTATATTTGGGTTGGGGGTCCTCATGGACCTCCCAAGCCCTGGGGAACACCACCTCCCTGGGGGCAAACTCTACAATGGGAGAAGTGCCATGTGGCCCCTCCTCCCAGGCCTTTCTCGGCCCCGGGGACCACCACCTCCCCGGGGTAGGCACTAAAAGAAGAAAGGAGGGGGGCCACCCAGCTCCCCTCCCGGAGCCATACTTGGCCCTGGGGACGGCCACCCCTCAGGGCCAAGTCCAGCAATGTCGTGGGGTGCCCACTCCTGGGACATTGCAGTTTGCTACGGCTTGGTGGGAGCACTGCTCCTGCCAAGCAATAGCAAACACTCTGCTTTCAGCAAGCGAGAGCAGAAAATGCTCTTGGTTGCTGAAAGCAGAGCATGTCTGTTTCCCTGCCTGCTGTCAAGATAGCAGGGAAACAGACATTGCTTTGAGATCCAAGAAGCTGCATGTTCAGCAGCTCCCTGGGTCTCAAAGCAACGCTCGATCCCACATAAGGTGGACAGCCAGCAGGGACCACATGGGCCTAGAGGTTCCCCTCGCAGTCCCCAGCATTGAAAATGGGGGTACCCTGGGTGGGACCAGGGCACCCACACTATAGATGTATATATATATATATATAAATTCACTGAAAAAAACATAGGTTTCAGGGACATTATAGTTAGAAATTAGCATTTAAAAAACCTTAGAAATTCACTGAAAAAACCACAGGTTTCAGTGACGTTATAGTTAGTTGGACATTTCACACGTACAAAACAAGAGAAATTCGGCCGTTATAGTTAGTTGAGCTAACTATAACTCGCGCCCCCGCAATGCACTGCTGATGACGTCAGATATTACATCATTCATGACATGGTCAGTGACATCACTGATGACATCATCCAGTGACTGTGTGTTTCTGTAAAGTTTAAATATGTTTTATATATATATGCCAAGATGTATTGAAGAATGAGTGGGTGTATAAGTGTCTGAATGGATGATTTAGTAGGTGCGTGACTGACTGTATAAGTGAGTGATTAAACATGTCTTACTGAATGCATGCGTTAGTGACTAATCTGTGTGAATGTCTGTATCAGTCTGTCAGTTGGTGTGTAAGTGGCTGCCTGGGTTGGTGAGTAGCTACATGAGTGTCTATACGGGTTATTGATTGGTTGTCTGAGTATCTGTATGGGTGCCTGAGTGTCTGTGTGGGTGGGTGGGGGCTGTGTGACTCTGTGCATAGATGTGTGAGTGGGTGATTCACTGGGTGTATGGGTTCAAGAGTGCATCTGTGAAGGGCTGTATGGGTTGGTGAGTGTGTGTATGGGTGTGTTGGTTAGTGAATGGATGCCTCAGTGGTACATGTGTGAGTAACTACATATGCAAAAGGCAGCATATGTGAGTATTGGAATATATAAATGACTATATGTGAGAGTGAGTGATTGTGAGAGTGGCTGTATGGATGAGTGTGTGCTTGTATCAGTGATTGTATAAGAGAGTAAGTATGTGTTAGTATCTGTATGAATAAGTGAGGTGGTGTGTGTATAACTGTATATGTGAGTAAATGGGAGAGTGATTGATTCTTTGCATGACTGACTAGGTGTGTGAGTAACTCTATGGATGAGTGGCGGTGTGTGAGTGTCTGTACAGGTGTATGAGTGCATATGATAGTGCTGTATTGATGAGTGACTGCATGTATGAGTGACTGTATGGGTGAATGAGTGGATGTGTGTGTAGACCTAGGAATCAGTGAGTGGGTATGTAGTAACTGGTATTGGTGTGTCTATGGTTTCGAAAATGGTAGTCTGTATTTTAGTGGGTGTATCAAAGGATATATTAGGGTATGAGGAGGTGCATCAGATTATCACGTGGATGATATCATCAGTGATGTCATTTGAGATGTCATTAGTGATGTCATCAGTGATGTCACTGACCATGTCATGAATGATGTAATATCTGACGTCATCAGCAGTGTAATGCGGGGGCACGAGTTATAGTTAGCTCAACTAACTATAACGGCCAAATTTCTCTGGTTTTGTACGAGTGAAATGTCCAACTAACTATAACGTCACTGAAACCTGTGGTTTTTTCAGTGAATTTCTAAGGTTTTTTAAATGCTAATTTCTAACTATAACGTCCCTGAAACCTATGGTTTTTTCAGTGAATGTCAAAGGTTTTTTAAATGCTAATTTCTAACTATGCCTAAAGAGGTAGGACATGTGCAGAAACAGGAAGTAAAGAGCAGAAAGAAGCAAGAGAAATGCAGAAAGAGGCAACAGTAGTCCAGAAAGATGAAGAAAGGTGCCGAAAGAAGCAAGAGATATGCAGAAAGAACCAACAGAGGTGCAGAAAGAGGCCTTGTTGCAAAGTCAACCTCTGCCCCCAACTTTTTGCTGACTGTTACTGGTGGTAACTGACTCTGACTAACCAGGCCCGGAGCCAGTGCTATGCTGAAAGACACTTGGAATACAGTGAAAACACCTACATACACTAGGGTACACTATGGGTTAGGGTACCCCTGTGATTGGCATGACCTCCCCTGTAAGCCCTAGTACATAGTAGGGCATGGGGATTAAAACTACCTCTAAGTCAGAGGTGCAGAAAGAGGCAAGAGAAGTGCAGAAAGAAGCAACAGAGATGCCGAAACAGGCAAGAGAGGTGCAGAAAGAGACAAGAGAACTGCAGAAAACCGCAAGAGAGGTGCAGGAAGATGCAGGAGAGGTGCATAAAGAGGCAAAAGGGGTACAGAAAGAGGCAAGAGGAGTGCCAAAGAGGGAAGAGGGGTGTGAAAGAGGCACGAGGGGTACAAAAAGAAGGGACAGACGTGCAGAAAGAAGCAAGAGAAGTGCAGAAAGAAGCAACAGAGGTACAGAAAGAGGGATGAGGGGTGGAGAAATAGGGAAGTGGGGTGGAGAAAGAGGTAAGAGGGATACAGAAATAAACAAGAGAGGTGCAAAAAGAAACAAAAGAAGTGCAGAAAGAAGGAACAGAGGTACAGAAAGAGGCAAGAGGGGTGCCAAAGAGGGAAGAGGGGTGTCAAAGAGGAACGAGGGATACAGAAAGAAGGGACAGAGGTGCAGAACGAGGCAAGAGGGGTGCCAAAGAGGGAAGAGGGGTGTGAAAGAGGCACAAGGGGTGCAGAAAGAAGGGACAGAGGTGCAGAAAGAAGCAAGAGAAGTACAGAAAGAAGCAACAGAGGTGCAGAAAGAAGCAAGAGAGGTGGAGAAATAGGGAAGTGGGGTGGAGAAAGAGGCAAGAGGGATACAGAAATAAACAAGAGAGGTGCAAAAAGAAACAAAAGAAAGAAGGGACAGAGGTGCAGAAAGAAGCAAGAGAAGTACAGAAAGAAGCAACAGAGGTGCATAAAGAAACAAAAGAAGTGCAGAAAGAAGGAACAGAGGTGCAGAAAGAGGCAAGAGGGGTGCCAAAGAGGGAAGAGGGGTGTGAAAGAGGCACGAGGGGTACAGAAAGAAGGGACAGACATGCAGAAAGAAGCAAGAGAAGTGCAGAAAGAAGCAACAGAGGTGCAGAAAGAGGGATGAGGGGTGGAAAAAGAGGCAAGAGAAGTGCAGAAAGAAGCAACAGAGATGCAAAAAGGGGGAACAGGGGTGGAGAAAGTGGCAAGAGGAGTGCAGAAAGAGGGAAGAGGGGTGCAGAAAGAGGCAAGAGAGGTGCAGAAAGAAGGAACAGGGGTGCAGAAAGAGGCAAGAGGGGTGCAGAAAGAAGCAAGTGAGCTGCAGAAAGAGGCAAGAGAACTGCAGAAACAGGCAAGAGAGTTGCAGAAACAGGCAAAAGGGGTGCAGAAAGAGGGAACAGGTATGCAGACAGAGACAAGAGAGGTGCAGAAAGAGCAAAGAAAGGTACAGAAAGAGGCAAAAGGGATGCAGAAATTTGCAAAAGAGGTGCAGAAAGAAGCAAGAGCAGTGCAGAAAGAACCAACAGAGGTGCAAAAATTGGCAAGAGGGGTGCAGAAAAAAGTAGGAGAGGTGCACAAACAGGCAAGACAAGTACAGAAAGAGGCAGGAGGGGAGCAGAAAGAAGGAAGAGAAGTGCAGAAAGAAGCAACAGAGGTGCTGAAAGAGGTGCGAAGGGTGCAGAAAGAGCAAGAGAAAAAAGTGTGTTTCGGCGGGATCGGTGAGGAGGGGGATTAACTTCAAACCTTTGCAAGCTGCGTCTAGCGTCCTCCGTTTTCATCTGCAGTTGCTACTGTAATATAGCACCCCGAGGCAATATCAAGGCAGAATTCACGTTACATGACACCTGTAACTTTACGCGATGTAAACGAGTATACACTTTGGACTCATCACCTGCCTGAGGCAAGGAAGAGCTTTAAAACATGCAGTTCATTGGTCAATAAACGTGTGGGCAGTTCCGAATCTTAGAAAAGACACCGCTTGTGTAGACGATTTTTCTGCCAAAAGGCACCAACTCTTAAGGGGGCGCTCGGCAGCCATACTTTATAAAGCGTGCATTAGCTTGCCTCCTAGACACAATGTACAGTATAAAGTTTTGTACGTAAACTGAAAGTCATGGCCTCTTTCTAGAAACTTTGCTTACACTTTTTGCCCTTCTCACGCGCATCGGACTGGGTTTTAGGGCAGGTGTGTGTCTAATGTGCGCACAGTGTTTGCTCACAGAATGATGTCAATGTCGTTATCATTAACGTCACAGATATGTTACAAAAACAACAACAGCAGGCCAGCTGTGATGTGCATCATAACAGATACCGTCACCTCAGCCATATCAGCTGCTCCTGACGCATGTGTTCGAGCAGAGACTTGCATAAGGGGGGCTCACTGTGACTGCCACAAAAATGCATTAATGGGGCACAGCCGCCGAAATCACACAAACACACATACCACCATGCTTTGTGAAGAGAACGTTTGCACTTGTCACTGTTATTTAGAAGAACTGTGAAATAAACATACATTGAAATAGACAACCACAGGGCTAACTTCAAAGTCCATGTTAGTACCTCATTACCTCAGCACAGGCAAATTGGCAGAGAAAGACACTGTGTGCTGCGTCAGATTGACTGTTACAATTATTTTGCCAACGGAACAACTCTTCTAACGGTCACAAAGTATCTTTGGTGTGCCCTTACCTTTCTGCAAAATGTAACCCCTTTCATCCTGTTATTGGTTAAATGTCATACAAGAATAAATACACAGGAACCTGATGTGGCGTGCACCACGTGTGCAGCAGCGCAGAGTATAATATGCTGTTTATTGTTGTTGTTGAGGGAGGAGCCTCTCCAGGGTCATGACCCCCATAACCCTCAACAAAGCCAACACATGGCATTGTGTTCTCTACACATCTGCATATACACAGTCACATTCTAGCTTGGAGCTAATTTGTGGTGCAGTTCTATTCTGCAGGATTTACTGGTTCAGAACTAAAATTCTCATGGGGCTTAAGAAAGGAAAATGTACAATTAAACCATCCCAATCACGCCAAAATGTGGAACAGTGTTGTCTGAGAGGGCGTGCTTCCTCCTGCTTTAATTCTGTAAACAAAAATGAGGCCTGAACTATCAAGAGTTCTGTATGCAGAAGGCACTCCCGTGGACCATGTCCATCTTTCATGTCTATTGTAAAAGTGCCGAGCAGACTGCTAAGGGTCATGCAACAAGCCCACAGAGGAATAACCCGCTGGAGCGCTGGTAAACTCAAGGCAGTGTACAGCAAGGGGTCTTGTATTGTATGAAGAGACCCCCTCCAGGTGGAAGGTCTAGCAAAGGCCAGGGAGACTGTAGGGCGGGGTTTACCCAATGTTATAAAGAATATTGTGAAATATTTATTCCAAACACATAAAGAATATTGGGCATTATTTACACCTAACATATAGAGATTTTTTGGAAGTATTTACACCAAACATTAAAAGAATATTGTGCGGTATTTACTTCAAACATATACAAATATACAGTTGCATTTAGTCAAAAACTGTAAGGAATATTGGCAGTATTTAGTCCAAATATATACAGACGTTTAGGTAGTATTTACTCCAAACACATACAGGATATCGGGCAATATATACTACAGCGGTGTACAGAATGATGGGCAGTACTTACACCAATCATATTAAGAATGTTGGAATGAATTTACTGTAAACATATAGAAATTATGGGGTCGCATTTCTCCGAACATATAAGAAATATTGGGGGGGTATTTATTCTAAAGGTGCAAAAATATTGTCTCCTAGCAGGGATCTTGTTCAAGAATATTTCACATGGAGCCAGCCCGATTATAGTCTAACTGCTCCTGAAGTTACATAAGGCTAACACCTAACGCTCTACAAAATATCTAAATAAATAAAATAAAATGTGGGGACATATGAAGAAATTAAGAATATGGGCTTTTATACTTCAAAGATGTATATGGAATATTGGGCATTCCATACTCCAAAGCATATAATTAATATGGGGCAGGTGAAGAGCAGAGTGTTGGCCAAAGATATATAGAATCATAGGTAGAATTTATTCCAAACACATTTACAAAGAGCATACATAAATAAAAAACGGAATAATAAAAGAATGTGGATGCATATGAATAATTCGGGCAGTTTAAATTTCACGGAAATTCAGAACGTGGTATGTATTTACTAGAAAGATAAAAGAATTTAGGAGATAGCGTTATTATTTACTACGGATATATAAATAATATGTGGTGCTGTATATTCCAAGGATATGAAAAATGTATACGGCGTTTACTTCAAATGTATAAATAATTTGGTGTGGCATTTCCTCCAAATACATTAACTTACTTTCTCCAAAAATATAAGCAAATTGAGGTGGTAAGTCCACCGAAACTTCAAAGAATTTGGGGCGGTTTTCTGAATAAATGCATTTGTGATTCCTGGAACTGGGCTTCGGCATATTTTCTTGTGCTGTTAATTGACAGGCTGCTCCATGCCTGTTGTCGCCAGAGGACGCCCTGCAGGGTTGGGGGCTCCCTTTGCTCGGAGGTTTCTTTTGGATTTGAAAGGGGGAGCGTGACCCGCTTGCCTTGATGCCTGCCAAAGGATTTACCCGGTTACTTAAGGCTGAGGTGAGCAAGGGATACGAGAGGAGGTGAACCTTTTTCCTCTTCACTTTTCCAGGACACACAGCAACATTTAGAAATTATTTCAACAACATTGTGCTCAGATAAGAGTAACTGACTGTGCTAAGTAAAGTGGAATATGCATGTGATTCGGTTTTTGTAAGAACTTTACTTTCACAAATTGCACAGAAAATACAATCATGTTTTATTTGAAAAATACATCGCAGTTGGCAAAGAAAGGAATTTACATCCTCTGTGCATTGTGGGACATGTATGCTTTAAGTACAAGAGTCATGTGGGGGCATGGTTTTTAAAGAAGCATGTAGTCACTTTATTGACAAAGCTGCCTCACCTGTGAACAAGGCTCATTGACGAGCTGAAACGCATAAGGATAACACAATGAGAGCATGCTGTTTTCTGAATAAATGCATTTGTGAATCCTGGAACTGGGCTTCGGCATATTTTCTTGTGCTGTTAATTGACAGGCTGCTCCGTGCCTGTTGTCGCCAGAGGCCCCCCTGCAGGGTTGGGGGCTCCCTTTGCTCGGAGGTTTCTTTTGGATTTGAAAGGGGGAGCATGACCTGCTTGCTTTGGTGCCTGCCAAAGGATTTACCAGGTTACTTAAGGCTGAGGTGAGCAAGGGATACGAGAGGAGGTGAACCTTTCTCCTCTTGACTTTTCCAGGGCACACAACAACATTTAGAAATTATTTCAACAACGTTGTGTTCAGATAAGAATAACTGACTGTGCCAAGTAAAGTGGAATATGCACGTGATTCGTTTTTTGTAAGAACTTTATTTTCACAAATTGCACAGAAAATACAATCATGTTTTATTTGAAAAATACATCGCAGTTGGCAAAGAAAGGAATTTACATCCTCTGTGCATTGTGGGACATGTATGCTTTAAGTACAAGAGTTACGTGGGGGCATGGCTTTTAAAGAAGCACGTAGTCACTTTATTGACAAAGCTGCCTCACCTGTGAACAAGGCTCATTGAGGAGCTGAAACGCGTAAGGATAACACCATGAAAGCATGCTGTTTTCTCAATAAATGCATTTGTGATTCCTGGAACTGGGCTTCAGCATGGTCGGCATGGTCGAATCCTGTCCTGTCCTGTCTAGAAATGCCCTACTCGGAAGACCGGCGTAACTCATGGTGACTGGGCACCGTGTCATGCAGTGAGGACCTTAGGGCTAATTAATTTTTATATAATTGGCCTCCCCTACCTCGCATTAATGTTTGGCCGCATAGAACATTTGCCGCTATGAGAGGAGACTTGCTGACTTTACACTCCCATGTTTACGGTGACCAATGTGTTATAAAGCCCCGGGAAACGCAGGCTCTAATGCAGCATTGCCGGGCTCATGCCGCCAAATGAGGAAGTTAATGAACACCATTATGCCGCACCATGCTTTCGTGGAGTGCAGTTTGCTCACATTGCCAGCCTCGAACTGCTCTCCCCCGTTTGAATTTTGATGTGCTTGAACGCAACATTAGCAATGCATTGTGGGAACAGTAGTCATGTAATGAGATGTTTGACTCAACATTTTGTTTTGAATTAATAAAGTGGCTCACTACGTACCCTGGTGGCTACACCATTCAACATCTACTTAAGGCTGTTTTATTTTACGAGCGAACGCAAGGAACAGCACTAGACTGTGATGCGGGTGCAAGGGAGGTACGCAACCCCGTCTATGCTGAACATTCCATCAAGTCTGTTTGAAATTTTACCGGGGCTGAATATGAGTGATTTAGGGCCAGCATGTCACCTCTATCTGTTATTCACTGCAGTGCGATGCATAGGCAATACGAAGTGTCACTATGTGACCAGCGTGATGATTTAAACATATGGCCTCGGTTTTCGGATATTGTATAGCAACATGAAAGTGTTTATTTTTTTATTATGCTGGTGTTTAATTACATTGAATTTGCTGTACTCTAGTGGTGTGGGTAACACTAAGGGGTCGATTCCGATCCCGGTCGGAGGCGCACCTAATACCATTCGGCCAGGAAAAAAGCCAGGCGAATGCCTGTTTCCCGACCGATTCGCACATACGTCCGAACGAGGAAGTACGATGCGCACAACTGCCCAAATCCCGACCCAGTCGTACTCACCCAATCCAGGTCCAGTTCTCCGACCGATGCGGATCCGGAAACGCAGAATCGAGTCGCACGGAAGCCAAAATGCAGCCCCGTCCGGCCGGACAAGTACGATGCGCTTTCCGTACGCGCCGAACCCGTCGCTACGCACGGCACGTCAAAGCATCCGGGAGAGGCGTACATAAGCTCCGATTCGCGCCACAAGATGATCCACGGCTACGAGACGAACACGCCAGCGACGAGGACGAGGCGAAGCAAAGAGAAAGACAGACACCAACCATGAATCCCATCGCGCAGGTCCTACCAATACTCTACATCTATTACCGGAACAGGCACGGACGCGTACGGCGCAGAAGGTAAGTCAGACACCAACCACAAAAACAAACAACACGTACCCGACATATCACACACACACAGAGGGATGCAGAAATTACTTACACCAGCAACAGCAGCACCATAGGGGCGGGATGGCCATCACCAATGCCACATATACACATAGGGGCCTGGATGCCAACAACTAACACCACCCCTACCCAGGGGGTGCTAGATGCCTGTCACTCCTACCACCTCTACCCATGGGGGGCTGGATGCCCACCACCACTACCACCCCTACTCAGAGGGTGCCAGATGCCTACCACTACTACCACCTCTACCCATGGGGGGCTGGATGCCTACCACTACTACCACCTCTACCCATGGGGGGCTGGATGGCTGTAACTACTACCACCCCTACCCATGGGGGCTGGATGCCTACCACTACTACCACCTCTACCCATGGGGGCAGGATGCCTGTCACTACTACCACCTCTACCCATGGGGGGCTGGATGCCTGTCACTACTACCACCTCTACCCATGGGGTGCAGGATGCCTACCACCACTACCACCTCTACCCATGGGGGGCTGGATGCCTGTCACTACTACCACCCCTACCGATGGGGGGCTGGATGCCTGTCACTACTACCACCTCTACCCATGGGGTGCAGGATGCCTACCACCACTACCACCTCTACCCATGGGGGGCTGGCTGCCTGTCACTACTACCACCCCTACCCATGGGGGCTGGATGCCTACCACCACTACCACCTCTACCCATGGGGGGCTGGATGCCTACCACTACTACCACCCCTACCCATGAGGGGCTGGATGCCTGTCACTACTACCACCTCTACCCATGGGGTGCAGGATGCCTACCACCACTACCACCTCTACCCATGGGGGGCTGGATGCCTGTCACTACTACCACCCCTACCCATGGGGGGCTGGATGCCTACCACCACTACCACCTCTACCCATGGGGGGCTGGATGCCTACCACTACTACCACCTCTACCCATGGGGGGCTGGATGCCTGTCACTACTACCACCTCTACCCATGGGGGGCTGGATGCCTACCACTACTACCACCTCTACCCATGGGGGGCTGGATGCCTGTCACTACTACCACCTCTACCCATGGGGGATGGATGCCTGTAACTACTACCACCTCTACCCATGGGGTGCAGGATGCCTACCACCGCTACCACCTCCACCCATGGGGGGCTGGATGCCTGTCACTACTACCACCCCTACCCATGGGGGGCTGGATGCCTACCACCCCTACCACCTCTACCCATGGGGGGCAGGATGCCTACCACCAACAACACCCCCACTCACAGGATGGCTAATGCATGACACAACAAGCACACACCAACATAAGGAATGCAACAAAAAGACATCCCCCCAACACCATGACAAGCGTGTGTAGACTGTGTCAAATGCCTACAACACTGAACATGACTTTGAACATACAATGTCATATCACATATCACATATCACATGTGTCACACATAAATGTGTGTGGCCCCCACAATGCAAGCAGACCATGACCACTGTGGCAATGGGATTCAACCCCCATCATCACAGTGACCAAAAGGTACGTGTGGGGTCCATAGCTGAAGCACATTTTGCACATTGTGGCAATGGGGTATAAACCCCCATCATCACAGTGACCATAAGGTAAGTGTGGGGTCCATAGCTGAAGCACATTTTGAACATTGTGGCAATGGGGTCCAACCCCCATCATCACAGTGACCAAAAGGTAAATGTGGGGTCTATAGCTGAAGCACATTTTGCACATTGTGGCAATGGGGTCTAAACCCCCATCATCACAGTGAACAAAAGGTAAGTGTGGGGTCCATAGCTGAAGCACATTTTGCACATTGTGGCAATGGGGTCTAAACCCCCATCATCACAGTGAACAAAAGGTAAGTGTGGGGTCCATAGCTGAAGCACATTTTGCACATTGTGGCAATGGGGTCTAAACTCCCATCATCACAGTGAACAAAAGGTAAGTGTGGGGTCCATAGCTGAATCACATTTTGCACATTGTGGCAATGGGGTCTAAACCCCCATCATCACAGTGACCAAAAGGTAAGTGTGGGGTCCATAGCTGAAGCACATTTTGAACATTGTGGCAATGGGGTCCAACCCCCATCATCACAGTGACCAAAAGGTAAGTGTGGGGTCCACAGCTGAAGCACATTTTGCACATTGTGGCAATGGGGTCTAAACCCCCATCATCACAGTGACCAAACGGTAAGTGTTGACATTGAAAAAGCTGCAACTGCCAAACTGCATGGATGATTCCTGGTCACAGAACAACAAACACATCAGTGTCAAAGTAGTGCTTGTGTCCCATAGCAACATAGATTGGGGGAGGCAAACAGTGCAGTGCAAATAAGACATACCTTTGGCCATGTGCAGACAAACATCACCCATGGGGGCTGACACTGTCAACATCCATCAATGACAGAAGTGACCATCATAATGCAGACCCACATATTTGCACCAATGGGCACACTAATGTAGATACCCTGTGGAGACTGTAGATGTGAGGTGAACAAATAACATACCATGGCAGCAATGGGACACACAAACAATGATCATTGTGCTGACTGATGACCTAGGAGTCCCAGGGACAGCAGGTGAACCCCACCAAACAACATACAGCCAATAGCACACTAAAGATATGCCAATGCAGTGGTGCAGATGCACAAACAGGCAGACCCACACTGCATATCAAACACAACAGGTGAGGGGGGGGTGCCAGTGTCCCCAGGCAACCACACAACACATGATGAGGCCTCAATACCAATTACACAGATGCACATACAGTGCCACACAAAAGTAACTCATGGATCCAAATCCCTATGTGGGCAATCAGGCATTGTTAGATGAGAGGGAGCACAAATTACACATGTCACACAAGCTTGTAGGAACAGCAACTAACACAGCAAGAGACAGACCCACCACAGCACTACCCCCAGGGACCCCATATTGTGCTGACACTAGCCTGCATGATAATCACACTGTGATGACAATGTTAGATGTCGTTCACACTGTGAACCCCAGCCATGTGTCCTGAGCAACTAACTACCATCACACCTACACAAGCTCCAATCAATCAGCACGGCCTGCCAGCCAAGGCCAATATGGAGGTAGGGGTCTTGCCGTGCAACAACTCACTTTTGCACACACTCAACACCACACACCCTGATCTCCACCAATGTGCAGCAGTGAAGCTCACATGGACTGGTGACATTGCACATGCACCCATGACAATACCAGGGGTGGTGGTGGGAACCAAGGTGCAGAAACCCATCACACATGGCCAGTCAACAAGACTTGTCAATGTCTGACACACAGCACAGTATGCTGTACATGGGCATGATGTGAAATCCACCACAATCAATGGGATCCTGGCCATAGTCACACACCAATGAAGAAGCCAAGGTGACACACGAAGAACACACGTACACAACTACCAACATTGCAGCTCTGACCCTGAGGAGTGGCAGCTGTCACACACACAACGTGTCACAATCACTGTAAGCTAACACAAACTGTAAATCACATTACTCGTGTAAACAACAAGTGCCAAGGGAATCCTGATTGTGTCCCATCTGCGTTTGCCCGCATCCCCAGCACTGACAACAAAGACAACCTGGGATGACAACCTCATGAACATTAGTTTGCCATGCACCCACATCACAGAGAAACCAGGTCCAAGATGCTGGATGAACACAGAACAACTCAGCAAGCATCACAAACAGGAACATCCCTAGGGACACAGCCTGTGTAGGAAAAAGGAAGGGAACACGCACAGACATGCTTACACAACACAAGGCCCACACAATGTCACCAGATTACACACTGCCATGAGGGCACACCACTCCTGTGGAAGGTACGCTGTGCCAAACCTTGTCTGTGCACGACCCAAAGATGTCAGCAGAACACTCCGTCAGTGAGTCAACAACCACAACACACAGAAGGCTCTGCTCACATCAGCCTGGGTACGGGGGTGTCACGTCAGTCATCTGCACACACACCAAACACCTGTCAAGCAAGTTGCACTGTATACACAGATGAGTCCTTCGACATTGATGTGCAAAACTGCATGTCCAGTGGATCTGGGCACACAGTCAGGGAAATTGGAACATTGAACAGTGGTAAGCCCACCAGATGTGCATCAGTGTAAGACAAAGATGTTCATTTACTAATGCAAAAAGGACATCCCTGTGTCAAATGCTGAACATTACACCCTCAGACTGTAGCAAAGGATGCCATAGATCCAGAATACAACAGGACACATATCCCATGGACCACATGGAGTCCATCACTGCAACACTTCATCGTCCTGATGTGAACACTATTACAACTGCAAATGCAGGATGCTACTCATCCACATCATGTACATCAAAAGAAAACCCAAAAGTAAACAAAAAGAGGCTTTATTCAGCAAATGTCAGGGTAAAAACGGAAGTCCAAAAGAAACTAAGGCCAATGGCCAGTCCAAAATCACAGTACCAACGGGGTGAGAAGTGACAACTGGTCACACATTGCTTGCCTGCACTGGTACGGTTGGGGGACATCACCCTTGGAGGGGCATACAAGGGGCAGGCCAGGCACCGCAGGGACAGGATCAGGGGATGGCAGAGTGAGGCAGTGAAGGGGTGGTGGGTGCAGGAGTGTCACCGGCAACTGCAGTGGAGGTGTCTGACTCAGGGGGCCAGCACCACCGTGGTACACAAGTCAGTTGGTGTGGGTGCCGCAACCACTGCAGTGGGCTGGACTGATGTAGTGGACTGGGTACCCACTGCAGTGCCCGAGTCAGACGTGGTGGTTGTGGACTCCACTGCAGTGCATGACTCCAAGGGAGTGGAAGGGTGGGCAGATGAGGTGGGCAGGACAGAGGGGGGGACCCGGTCCCCACAACAGTGCCACTAACAGGCAGAGCATGTGGGTTGGGGGTGGAAGAGCAAGTGGCAGTGGGGGAGGGCCTAAGCAGTCTGGGGATGCGGTATCGGTGTGTGGGGGAACCTGGGGCAGGGTGTGGCGGGGGAACCTGTGCGGTGGTGGCCTGGGGGATGGAGGAGAGAGACTGGGCGCTGGAGCTGCGTGGTGGTGGGGTCTTGCTCTTCCTGCTCCGGGGGGACTTCCGAATGGGCTCCTGTGTCTGCCTGCGCCTGGGGGAGGGTGTCCGGGGGCGAGGGGCACTCCTCTCTGTGTGGGTGGACTTCCTCTTCCCCTGGTGTGCTGGGTCAGCAGGAATGGTGGGGAAGAGGCCGAGGTCACACAGGAAGACCTGCTGTGTATGTGGGGTAGCAGGCGAGGCAAGGGAAGGGATCTTGGAGGGAGAGGATTTGGAGGACTGCGGAGTGAATGTGGATGCCTACGTGTGTGTGTGTTCCCCATCCCCTGTGTCTGTGGTATCAGTTCCCTGAGGATGCTTGTGTGCACGTCTTGCCTTACTCTTGGGTGTGTCTGTGCTGCTCATGTCTGTGTGTGTGGATGACTGTGCAGGTGTGCATGTGCTTTGGACAGGTAGGGGGGCAGGAAGTGTGGATGGGGCAGAGGTGGGAGGGGTGAGGGACTGTTGGAGGAGGGACACTGCTGCCGTCAGGGAGGAGTCCATGGACCTATTGCTCCTCTGTAGGGCAGACATACCCGTCGAGATGCCCTCCATGAACGACACCAGCTGTGTCAACAGAGTGGTGTGTGCATGGAGGACACTCAGCATTGCTGTCGGCCCTACAAGGAGCTGCCGAAGGAGGTACACAGACTCCTCACTCAGGGCAGCAGGGGACACAGGGGCAGGGGCTGCGGTTCCTGGCACGAAGGAGACACGCTCCTGAGCACGGGAGCCTCCACGGACCTCAGGAATGGGAGCCGATGGGAGGGCGGTGGTGGTGGTGGTGGTGTCGGGGCCAGACAGACTAGCTGGCCTTTGGTGGCTGCCGAGACCCGCCTCCACAAGGGAGTCATCCTCCGAGCTGCTGTGGTCCCCAGCTGAGGTGGATGGTGCTGAGGACTCCTCAGTGTGGCTCCCCTCGCCCTCCGTGCCACTGGGTCCCTCTGACCACTCGTCCAATGCTGACCCAGTCTGGCTCCGCTGCTCCTCCTGGTCCGTGGAGCTGTCCCCTCCTGTGGCCGTGGATGTATCTGCAAACAATTGTATGCACTGGAGTAGGCATGACTGTCCAGCTCCACCTGTATGAGGGATGAGTCCTGGACAGTAGGCAGGTGGCTAAGCATGTGTGACACACTGGATACACATACTCCTGAGGCCCAAATATTGTTCCCACCAGCAGCATGGGTGTGTGCCACATTCCCCAGGGACATGTGGTGAGTCAGAGCAGCAAGCGGACCACATATCAAAGTTACACGCTGATCACATGTCAGAACTTAGGCATTGTGTAAGCAATTGACCCACCCATGAATTGCACAACATAGTCACGGGAACAAATGCTGTCCCCCACCTTGAGCAAAGCAAAATGCAATGACACAGTCCCCAAATTAGACAATTTCCTGACTATAAGGGCCACACATATGCGTATCAGAGGAGAAGTGGGCATGTAACAAATGAGGGACATGGGTCCTGGACCACATGACTGATGTACTGTGGAAGTTTAACCAGGCCAGAGGAGGACACCTAGCATGGCAGAAAAAGTGCACAGTACAGTCATGGACTCACCCCCTCCTTGCTGCTGTCTGTCCTTCAGCTGCCCATCCAGGTCAGGGAAGACCACCGCCAGGATCCGGAGCATGTGGGGGTCAGGGTCCGGTGTCCGCCTTTCCTGCGAGGAGGCGACAGCTTCAGCTGGACCCTTGCGATCCTCCGGGTCCAGCCACGAAGGTCCTGCCACCTCTTTTGGCAGTTGCGGATCCTGCGCCTGTAGACCCCCACGGATCTTACTTTCCGGGCGATGGTCAGCCAGATTTCCTGCTTCTGGTAGGCATCAACCTGTGAGGATGACAAAGTGAAAAGGCCATTACTACACATGCAACATATACGTGCATCACACAGTTGGATATACATGTCTCAATCACAGGGGCATATGATGTACACAGGCAGTGCAACAATGGCTATGAACAGTTTGCCAGCAGTCACTACATGGTATCATTGCATGGGAAGTAAACCTAGTTGGAATGCACTGTCACTGCACTGTACCAGTTCTGTGCATGTGACTGCACACTTTGGGGTGTGACAACTACTCAGTGGGCATGCTAGCCAGTGGTGTGCACACTGAAAGCCCTGCTAGTCAGACAACATGCACAATTAGTGAGGCAGTGGACAGCACACTCACCTGCTCCCTGGTGTCCCATACAGCTTGCTGTACTGTGGAAGGAGGCTGTCCAGCAGGGCCTGGTTCTCCTCAAGGCTGAAGGCTGGGGCTCTCTCCACAGTACGTGCCATTGCAGGAGCCAGAGGATGCATAAACAGCAGCAGTGTTGGTGGCAGATGTCGTCCTGGAGCATGTAGGGCAGGCAAGTGAGCTCTCAGGGGAACAGCCAGCATTATATGTGTGCTGCAGAGGCAGATACTGTCCCATGTGTGCAAAGTGATAGGTCCAAGTCGTTTGCATCTTCTGAATTTGACCTATCCATGGAATTGCAGCACTAATACACGCCCACAGCATCCTTCAAATCTTCAACTTCATGACACCCATGATTTTGCAACATTGTTGTGGCTGGCCAACTGAATTCACTGCATCAGACTCGTTGGAGCTTCGAAAACGCGTCCGTTGCCATGCCAGGCCCCAGCCAATGTGTGCGCACCGTTCGGTCCATTGCTGTACAACGCGTACCCGCTCACATTCAATGCAATGGGCCGGCCGGGCACACCGATCGGTCCATTGCTCTACAACGCGTACACGCTCACATTCAATGCAATGGGCCGGCCGGGCACACCGGTCGGTCCATTGCTCTACAACGAGTACCCGCTCACATTCAATGCAATGGGCCGGCCGGGCACACCGGTCGGTCCATTGCTGTACAACGCGTACCAGGCATACAACGCGTACCCGCTCACATTCAATGCAATGGGCCGGCCGGCCACACCGATCGGTCCATTGCTCTACAACGCGTACCCGCTCACATTCAATGCAATGGGCCGGCCGGGCACACCGATCGGTCCATTGCTGTACAACGCGTACCAGGCATACAACGCGTACCCGCTCACATTCAATGCAATGGGCCGGCCGGGCACACCGGTCGGTCCATTGCTGTACAACGCGTACCAGGCATACAACGCGTACCCGCTCACATTCAATGCAATGGGCCGGCCGGGCACACCGGTCGGTCCATTGCTGTACAACGCGTACCAGGCATACAACGCGTACCGGCTCACATAGAATGCAATGGGCCGGCCGGGCACACTGATCGGTCCATTGCTGTACAACGCGTACCAGGCATACAACGCGTACCCGCTCACATTCAATGCAATGGGCCGGCCAGGCACACCGGTCGGTCCATTGCTCTACAACGCGTACCCGCTCACATTCAATGCAATGGGCCGGCCAGGCACACCGGTCGGTCCATTGCTCTACAACGCGTACCCGCTCACATTCAATGCAATGGGCCGGCCGGGCACACAGGTCGGTCCCTTGCTGTACAACGCGTACCAGTCATACAACGCGTACCCGCTCACATTCAATGCAATGGGCCGGCCGGGCACACCGATCGGTCCATTGCTGTACAACGCGTACCAGGCATACAACGCGTACCCGCTCACATTCAATGCAATGGGCCGGCCGGGCACACCGATCAGTCCATTGCTCTACAACACGTCCCTGGACAGGTCACACGCATATGTCACCATGCTGGTCACTGGTGAACCTATGTCAGCCACATTTACTTTCCAGGGACTCAGGTGCACACCTACAACACCACACCCAGTCCACACTGTCTATGAGGCATGTGTGGCAGCATAACCTTATCTGTGTATGGGGGTGAACATGTGGATTTTGGGGTGGCACTTGGGGGCAGACACACCCAGGCTGTGCACATGTTAATGGGGACAGGGTCCTTTGTGTGTTGTGCACCTGACCACTGTGGTGTGCAACTTTTCATTTCTGAGCATGTGTCATGGTCACATTTCCAGGTTGTGTATGTGTATGACATGTCACATACCCCCAGGCTCACATGTGGGAAGGCATGTACGTCACAGGGTGGCCCATTCCAACAATAGTGATGTCCCTCCACAGTCTGTGTGCATGTTGTGTATCACATGTCTCGGACTCCATGTGCACAATGGGAGACAGTCTCCACATCCATGTGGTTTGTGCATGAACTTTGATGGTGTGTGTGTGTCACAGACGTCCATGTCTGTCCTGCAGAGGCTACAGGGGCCACTACCTGTGGGTGTCATGTTTGTTTTTCTGACGTGTACAAGATACGCCATGTCATGCCAGTGTCCATGTGGCAAGACAGGCTCCCTGGGAATCTACCTGTCATTGAGCTGTGATGCCTGTGGAGCATCTGTCCAGACATGTCACTGTGGTATGTGTGTGGAACGTGAGAGCAGTTAATGGGTACTGTGACACAGCCTAATGGTGTCCCATAGCACACCCTGGAACCTGTTGTCAACACTTGTTGAACAGAGATGTTAGATGATGTCCATGTAGGTGCCATATATGTCCAAACGGAATGACACACACATCAAGTACTTGTGTATGTTGATGATGTATCATGTGAAATTGAGTATGGTGAACGGCACATAGGTGGGGTGACTGACAATCTTGCTTTCTTCACCTATGCACTGCAGGGCTCCTGCTGTCCATCGACCATTCCCAGACCTGGCAACGATGGTGGAACGTGACAGCATCCGACGGTACCGCTTCACCAGGCAGCTTATTGAGGATTTGGCAGTGCGGTTGGCCCCACATTTGCAGCCTGGCCGGCCGTATCCTACAGCGCTGACCCCCAAGGTGAAGGTGATGGCAGCCCTACACTTCTTTGCCACCGGTACCTTTCAACACACTGTGGCAACTACTGGTGGGATGTCACAGACTATGTTCAGCCGTGTGCTACAGCGATGTTTTGGGGGCAATGTTGAGATACCTCAACCAGTACATCTATTTCCCAACACGTCAACGACTCACTGACGTCAAGAGTGACTTCTATGCCCTGGGGAGGATGCCACATGTAATTGGCTCCATTGATGGGACACATGTGTCTTTGATACCACCACAGGCACATGAGCAGGCATACCACAACCGTAAACATTATCACTCGATCAATGCTCTGGTGGTATGTCTTGCAGATATGACCATCTCACATGTGTGTGCCCGTTTCCCCGGTTTGGCACACGATGCCTACGTGATGAGGAGTAGTCGCATCCCGAGGATGATGTCACAGATGCCGAACCAGCGTGCCTGGCTTGTTGGTGTGTACTGACTTTGTACCATTGTGTGTGTTCTGCTATGTTGTTTTCCGCACACATTTTCAAATCGGCTAATGTGCAATTGCCTGTCTGTAGGTGATTCGGGATACCCCAACATGCCGGGGTTGCTGACACCCCTCAGGAACCCTGTGACACCAGCCCAGATGCGCTACAATGAGGCACATGGTCAGACGAGGAGGGTGATTGAGCAGACCTTTGGTCTCCTGAAGAGCCGCTTCCACTGCCTGGACAAGACAGGAGGGGCCCTCCCATATGCCCCAGCAAAGGTGTGCAAGATTGTCATCGTCTGCTGCATGCTACACAACCTGGCAGTGCGGAAGGAGTTGCCTCTCATCCTGGATGACGATGACCAACGTCCGCCACCTGTGGAAGATCCTGGCCTGGGTCACGATGCCAGTGAAGATGATGATGATGATGATGATGGTGATGTCCGCACACAGCTCATCACCAACTTCCTCAGCTGAATGTGAGTCTCCAGAGGGTTGTGATGTCAGTGATTTGAGTTTGCATGATATGTGTGTGTGGTGCTCTGGTGCTGTTTGAGTGTGCCCATGTGCTACTTGACTGGATGCGTGCAGCGATGTGTCCTTGCAGGTGGTCTGTACTGCCCAACAGTGTTGACATGCTAACTTGGTTTTGTGTAGTTATCTCGTGACATGTATTAGACATGAGTATTGCCGTTCTGTGCTGTTCTTCATTGTTTTTGACTGTGTGTCATGTTTGTCCTTCACAGGGTGCTGCCGGAGTTGTCTGATCAACTTGGATCCCCGAATCCATGATTCAACTTCCAAGGTGGAAGCAGTCGTTTCCCTACAGGTGATGTGCCACACACCCTGGACTTTCTATCTTCTGTTTTTTGACTTTGTGGCCACAGCCCGGTTGGATTAGCTTGCATTTGTAGTGGAAACAACATGTTGCAAATGTGTAATAAACCTGTGCTTCACTTTGGGATGTGCGTTGTCTGTAGTCACACATCTGACTGACATTTGCTTACTGCACCTGTAGTCTAGTTCACAGTGACTGTGAATAGGTGGCGTGTCTGTGCATTCCACTGTATTTAGTTGCAACATCAGTATAGGTGATGAGTCTGTTGGCCCTGGTGTGTATGTGTTGTGTGGCCCTAGTGGTGTGTCTCCCTCATATGTGTCACGTCGCCATGACTGACATGACGGGGTTGGACTTTCTGTAGCAGTTAGCATGCACAGTGTCATTTAGCAGATCACCATCTACATGACAAAAACTATGTTGGAATCACAACAGAGGCAGATTTGGTGTATTGGTGAGTTTATTTACATATAGGTGTGAGGATGGTGCACAGGATGGTGGGTGCTGTACATATCAATTGGAATCCAAAGTTCCCATGTGTATTGGAAGTCTTGGTAGCTGACATGTCCAGAGTAAAGTCCACAGTCATCTGATGAATTTGGCCAACTGGAGCTCCCCATGTCATGTGGGAGAGTTGGGTTGGCTTCGACAGGGCGTACAGTTTGCACACAGAGGAAAAGTTCCAGAACAGGTGTTGGCTTCCTGGGGGATGTAGATGGCCATCGGACTTTCAGTTTGGCCTCTTCGAACGGCCCCTCTTCTTGGGGGGGGACCCTCAGGTGCAGGCTGCGGCGGTGCAGGGGACTCTCTGCCAGAGTCCTCCTCCCTCCCTGTGGCATTTGCAGTTGTTTCAGCAGCAGTTGTTGTGGGCACACAGGGAGGTGAGGCCATGTTGGTGCTGATCTGGCGGAGGCATGTGAGTATGTCCCTATCCACCGCTGTCAGTTGTTCCAATGTGTCCCACTTGGACTCCATGCCAGACATGTGTGTCTCGACCGTGACACTGTGTGACATGTGTGTGTCGACACGGGACATGTGGGAGTCCAAGCGGGCATGATGGGCAGCCTGCTGCTGTTGTATGTCCTTGAGGATCCCCACTACCTGGCTGTCCTCTCCGGTGCTAGTCTGGTACGCATCCGCGATGCGTGCCAGTTGTGGGTCATCATGCAGTCCAGACCCCTCTGCAAAGAGCGACCTATGTCTACCACCCCTCCCACCACCCCTGGCGACACGTGCAGGACCTGCGGTGGCACGCACAGGTGACCGTGGGCCCACTTGGGTGTTGTTCCTGGGCTTGTTGTCACCAGCTCCAGTTTGGGCCTGGGTCCCTGCGCTGTTGTCATCTGTGGTCCTTGGTCTGTCTGTGTTGGCAGGGGTGGCCTGTGTGTTGGCAGTTGTTTGAGGGGTGGGTGCAGGGGGTGCAGATGTTGGTCCTGCTGGTGCTGCATGATGACTCACACCGGAGGTTCCAGCTGGTTCTTCGCCATCCGAGGAGTGCAGTGGCTGATCCACACCAGTGAGCTCAGTGTTCCCCGGAGCCTGGGACAGGGACTCCTCCTCGTCTGCTGCTGTGTCCCCATCATCACCTGTTTTGGGGAGAGACACAGATTGTATATGTATGTTTCTACTGGCATCAATTGTTCAAACACCTGACAGTTGTGACTGTACCTCTGGATGTGGGCCAGGACATTGCATTCTCCTAAATTGTGACAGTCAGAGAGTGATATTGGTGTAGCACATTGTCCTGCCAACCTGTGGCATGTCAATGTGTATGTTGAGGTGTGTGCATGACCAGCATTGGTGGTATTTGGTTGCCATCCAGGCCTCCTTCTCCCCAGCCCAGTTATCCCACCATGAAGCGTGCTTCCATTGCAGGGAGTGCAAGTTGTCTTTCAGGATGTCAGTCAGTGGTGTCCTGCTGTTGGTTGTTGCACAGTTCCCAGCAGGGCCTTGTGCTCCCCACAGCAGTACCCAGTGTCAGCCATCTTGTGAGTCCTTTTCCACTCCCTGTGATGTGAGCATGGTTGAGAGTGGTGTTGATGGGCCAATTGTGAGGGTGAGCAATATCTGTGCCTACCACTCCCATCATGCTATTGCCTCCACCCCCCTTCCCAGCATGCCCATCCTTCCTTCCTTTTGACTCTGCTTCCCTGTGGGGTGGGGTGCCTGTGCTGACAGGATGGCTGGGAGTGTTGTCCTGGCAGTTGTTTGGCTACAAGTCCCAAGAGTGTCCCTGTGCTTCACACAGCATGACCCAGGGTGGTGGTTCTTTGTGGGATCTTCAGTTAGGATGTGAGGCATTGCATTCTCCCAGGTGGGTTAGGTGGAGTTAGTGTTGAGGGGGTGTGTGAGGGGAGGTGCTTGTAACTATGGTCAGTAGCTGTGAGTCCTCCTTCCCACCCAGCCAGATATCCCACCATCGGAACGTGCTTCCATTGCAGGGAGTGCAAGTTGTCTTTCAGGATGTCAGTCAGTGGTGTCCTGCTGTTGGTTGTTGCACAGTTCCCAGCAGGGCCTTGTGCTCCCCACAGCAGTACCCAGTGTCAGCCATCTTGTCAGTTGTTTTCCACTCCCTGTGATGTGAGCATGGTTCAGAGTGGTGTTGATGGGCCAATTGTGGGTGTGGCCAATATCTGTGCCTACAACTCCCATCCTGCTATTGCCTCCACCCCCTTCCCAGCATGCCCATCCTTCCTTCCTTTTGGATGGACTTCAGTGTGTGTGAGTGTGACAGCAATGGCAAGATGGCTGACAGTGTGGTCCTGTTGTTTGTTGGTGCCCAGTTCCCAGCAGGGCCTTGTGCTCCCCACAGCTGTGGCCAGTGTCAGACATCTTTGAAGTGGCTTTTGACTCCCTGTGAGGTGTGCATGCTTCAGTGCTAACTTGCTGGGCCATGTGGGTGTGAGGTGTTGATCTGTGACTACCACTCCCATCATGCTATTGCCTACACCCCCTTCCCAGCATGCCCATCCTTCCTTCCTTTTGAGTGGACTTCAGTGTGTGTGAGTGTGACAGCAATGGCAAGATGGCTGACAGTGTGTTCCTGTTGTTTGTTGGTGCCCAGTTCCCAGCAGGGCCTTGTGCTCCCACAGCAGTAGCCAGTGTCAGCCATCTTGTCAGTTGTTTTCCACTCCCTGTGATGTGAGCATGGTTCAGAGTGGTGTTGATGGGCCAATTGTGGGTGTGACCAATATCTGTGACTACCACTCCCATCATGCTATTGGCTACACTGACTTGACCAGCATACACAGAATTCCTTCCTTTCAGTGAGCTTCCCTGTGAGGTGGTGTTCTAGTGGTGGTTAAATATCTGGGAGTATTTGTTGGTTCTATTTGTGCCACTGCCTTGCTGTATTTGTTGTTAGGTTTGTAGATGTCATGACACAGTTACATATCACTATGGGATGGCAGGTATTGTGTTTGTCTGACTAGCATTCACATCTTGGGATGGATATCTTTTGGTTGGTGTGTATTTGCTAAGTGTGCATGGTTTGCCTATCCCCTTGACTGTGATGTGTGTGTGTAGTCACACCATATTGTGTATATTAGTTGTGTACTCACCAAGCTCTGGGATGTCTGTTAGTCCGTATACGCTCACTGGATGGTAGGATGGCCCGCACCTTCTCCTCCCAGGGCCTGAGGTATACTGGTTTTGCAGGAGGGCCACTGCCGGTGTGCTGGCTGAGGAGGTAGTCCTTTTTGAGTAGTTCCCTGACCCTCCTGCGCACATCATACCACCTGTTCTTGATTTTTTCCTTTGTGCGCAAACATGGTGATTGTGCGTTGACCCTGTCGACAATCCTCGCCCACATCTTGGTTTTCTGCGACATGGGGGTCTGTTAAACCAATGTACCAAACAACTGTGGCTCTACCCTCAGGATCTCGTCTACCAGGACTTCCAATTCACAATCTAGGAACTTATGGTTCTTCTTTGGGGGCATGGTGATGGGTGGTGGTGGTGATTGATGTGTGTGTGTGTGCAAGTGGGGTGTGTGAGTGTAGGTTTAGCTGGGTGTGTGTGAGGGTGCTATTTGTAGGTGTGGTAATGGTGTGTGGCTTGTGTGATGTATGAGCTGTGAGTGTGTCTGTGGTTGCTGTGTGATGGTGTTCTGTCTGGCAGGTCAGTGGAATTTGCAAGGGATCATGGTCGGGATTTGTGGCCTTTATGTAGGTGGAGTTGGAGGTGTGTCCTTGTTCCATTTTTTTTCCTCCCTGTATTTATTGGCTTAGTGGTTGCTTGTTTGGCCCTTTTAAAAAAAAAAATTCCTTGGTGTTTTTGGTGCATGTAGGAGTCGTTCTTGTGTCCGAGTAGGACGCTGCAGTTGTCTGGTGCGATCTTGTCCGACTCGTTCCAGCTGTGTGTCAGCTAGGTTTCATATGCGGCGTACGAGTCGGTCGCGTAGTATTGGGTTGCTTCGGCTGGGTTTTGTATGCGTGTCGGTCGTACGGCTTGTGCTCCGGGCGAGTCGGTCGTGTTTTGCACGCACAGCATCGTACTACGCGGGTCGGAGTTCGCGGGTACGTTTCGTTCGGGTTCAATCCGAGTGCGTGTCGGTCGGTTCGTTTCGCGTGATTTCCCGGCCAGATGCCTTGTTTCCGTCCGGCTCGGTCGGTCGTTTTGTATTCCGTCCGAGTCTGTCGAATTTCACATGCATTTCATCGTACTACCAGGGTTGTGCGGCGCCGGTCCGAGTCGGTCGGACTAAATTCCCGTACCGAGTCGGTCGGTACGTTTTCCGGCCCGAATCGGAATCGGCCCCTAAGTGCACATTGACAACTGTTGATGCATCACGATATGCTTCATCATTTATGATGGAAATAGCCACAATGTACAGATTTTATATGGAATGTATTTTTACGCAACTGTTCACCAGATTTTAAATTTAAGTTTAATTTAATTTCAGTTAACAAAGAAACTCTTCTATGTTTACAATCATGTTAGAGTATAAAGGCTACCATTAAAATGGCGCTCATCAGATTGAGAAACCCTGCTGTGACAGGCGAAACGCGTCTCTCTGTGCTGGGTTGGAGGAGGCTTAATTCAATAAAGAAGCCTTTACCTGAATGGTCGTCGTGTGCGTGCTATTTTTCCTGAAGTGGAGAATGTGTATATATATATATATATATATATATATATATATTCACTGAAAAAACCATAGGTTTTAGGGACAGTTATAGTTAGTTGGACATTGCAGTCGTACAAAACCGGTGAAATTCCCCCGTTATAGTTAGTTCAGGTAACTATAACTCGCGCCCCCGCAATGCACTACTGATGACGTCACATATTACATACCTAGGGGGTCAGGGTGTTTCTACCCTGCCCCCTTTGTACGCTTTGCGCACTTGTTTCTGTCCCTCGGTTCTACCGAGGGACAAAATGGCTGCCAACACTTCCTGGTTTGAAGTATTGACAGCCAATTAGCATGCAGCTCGTGATCGGGAGGGTGCGCGGATCCTCCGTGCCCATAGATATATATGTACTTTTACTTTTGATTTTCTCAGCAACTACTGAACGGATTTACACCATTTAACAAAAAGGGTTCTTTCTGAACCAAGAACTACCTCTTTGCCAAATTTGGTGTAATTCCGTTCAGCAGTTCGGGCTGTAGCCGTGTCTAAAGTTTCCTATGGAAAAATGAATGGGGAAAACGCGTTTTGGGACCCCCCTTTTTTCTCGGCCCCCGCTTGACGAATCACCCCGAGACTTTCAGGGTAGGAGCGGACCGGAGCGCCCCACAAAGTTTGAAAATGTTGCGAAGATACGTCAACCGTCAAGAGAGTTATTTCAAATAGAATGTCGCGGATTTCCTATGGAAAATAGGTTCTAACTATAACTATCTACTGGCGACCGCTAGTAGATAATATATATATATATATATATATATATATATATATCCCTCAAACTGAAACGCACTCCCAGGTAGATTTTCACTCTTTTAATGAAGGCTGCAGCACAAACAGCAGGAAGCCAGAAATCAACTGAAAAGCTGCCTTACGCGCTTCGGGCTACCACCCTTGTTCACAGGCCTAACGGAAGTCAGCAGCAAACAGATGCAGTACCTGATTCAATTTAAATATAATAAGTCCCGCCCCAGTGGGCCTTCCTGTGAGAGAAGCATCATGTTAATTGTAGTTCTGCACATTTTACACCCCAGTGGGTTTTCGTGTTGCTTCCACATTTTAAAATCATAATTCACACCCCAGTGGGTTTAATTTCGAATGTGGGTCTTATAGGTAATTTGATTAAGGTGCAAGGATAACGAAGTGCTTGGGTATGGAAAAAGACACTGTTATATGACTCCATATGCACAACTGGGGCACTCAGCCATAAAAGAGAAACCATGAAGCAGACACTCAGGGGCCGATTCCGATTCGGGCCGGAAAACATACCGACCGACTCGGTATGGGAATATAGTCCGACCGACACGTACCGGCGTTGCCCGACCTGGGTAGTACGATGAAATGCATGTGAATCACGACCGACTCGTACGGAACACAAGCCGAACGACCGAACTGCACGGAAACCAGCTATCTGGCCGGGAAACCACGCGAATCGAACCGACCGACACGCACCAGGAATGAACCCGAACAAAACGTACCCGCAAACTCCGACCCGCGCAGTACGATGTAATGCGTGGAAAACCAGACCGAGTCGCACGGAGCTCAAGCCGTACGACCAACACGCATACAAAAGCCACCCGAAGGAAGCCAATACTCGGCGACCGACGCGTACACCGCACAATAAACCTAGCAGAAACACAGCGTGAACGACTCGGAGAAGCTCGCACGAGACAACTGCAGCGTCCTACTCGGTCAGAAGAACGTCTCCTACATGCACAAAAAATACAAAGGAAAAAATACAAAAAAAAGGGCCAAACAAGCAATGACAAAGTCAATAAATACAGGGGGAAAAAAACATGGAACAAGGACACACCCCCAACTCCACCTATATAAAGGCCACAAATCCCTACCATGATCCTTTGCAAATTCAACTGACCTGCCAGCACAGAACACCATCAGACAGCAACCACAGACACACTCACAGCTCATCCATCACACAAGCCACACACCATTAGCACCTCAACAAATAGCACCCTCACATACACCCAGCAAAACCTACACTCACACACCCTCACTTGCACACACACACACATCAATCACCACCACCACCCATCACCATGCCCCCAAAGAAGAATCCAAAGTTCCTAGACAGTGAATTGGAAGTCCTGGTAGATGAGATCCTCAGGGTAGAGCCACAGTTGTTTGGTACATTGGTCCAACAGACCCCCATGTCGCAGAAAACCAAGATGTGGAAGAGGATCGTCGACAGGGTCAACGCACAATCACCATGTTTGCGCACAAAGTAAGACATCCAGAACAGGTGGTATGATGTGTGCAGGAGGGTCAGGGACCTACTAAAGAAGGATTACATCTTGAGTCAGCGCACCGGCAGTGGCCCTCCTGCCAAACCACTATACCTCAGGCCCTGGGAGGAGAAGGTGCGGGCCATCCTACCACCAGTGAGCGTATATGGACTATCAAACATCCCAGAGCCTGGTGAGTACACAACTAATATACCCAATATTGTGTGACAATACACACACATCACTGTCAAGGGGATAGTCAAACCATGCACCCTTAGCAAATCCACAGCAACCAAAAGATAATCACCCCAAGATTTGTCTGTCAGTCAGATAAACACAATACATGCCATCTCATAGTGATATGTAACTGTGTCATGATATGTACAAACCTAACTACAAATACAGCAAGGCAGTGGCACAAATATAACCAACAAACACAGTTAGACATTTTGCCACCACTAGAACACCACCTCACAGGGAAGCTCACTGAAAGGAAGGAATTCTGTGTATGCTGGTGAAGTCAGTGTAGCCAATAGCATGATGGGAGTTGTAGTCACAGATATTGGTCACCCTCACAATTGGCCCATCAACACCACTCTCAACCATGCTCACATCACAGGGAGTGGAAAACAACTGACAAGATGGCTGACACTGGGTACTGCTGTGGGGAGCACAAGGCCCTGCTGGGAACTGGGCACCAACCAACAGCAGGACACCACTGACTGACATCCTGAAAGCCAACTTGCACTCCCTGCAATGGAAGCACGTTCCATGGTGGGATATCTGGCTGGGTGGGAAGGAGGACTGACAGCTCTGACCATAGTTACAAGCAGCTTTTCTCACACACCCCCTTAACACAAACTCCACACAACTCACCTGGGAGAATGCAATGCCTCACACTCCAATTAAATATCCCACAAAGAACCACCACCCTGGGTTATGCTGTGTGAAGCACAGGGACACTCTTGGGACTTGTAGCCAAACAAACGCCAGGACAACACTGTCAGCCATCCTGTCAGCACAGGCACACTACCCCACAGGGAAGCAGAGTCAAAAGGAAGGAAGTATGGGCATGCTGGGAAGGGGGTGTAGGCAATAGCATGATGGGAGTGGTAGTCACAGCTCAACATCCCCCGCCCACATGGCCCAGCAAGCTCACACTGAAGCATGCACACCTCACAGGCAGTGAAAAGCCACTTCAAAGATGTCTGACACTGGCCTCAGCTGTGGGGAACACAAGGCCCTGCTGGTAACTGTGCACCAACCAACAGCAGGACACCACTGTCAGCCATCTTGCCATTGCTGTCACACTCACACACAGTGAAGTCCACTCAAAAGGAAGGAAGTATGGGCATGCTGGGAAGGGGGTGTAGGCAATAGCATGATGGGAGTTGTAGTCACAGATATTGGTCACCCTCACAATTGGCCCATCAACACCACTCTGAACCATGCTCACATCACAGGGAGTGGAAAACAACTGACAAGATGGCTGACACTGGGTACTGCTGTGGGGAGCACAAGCCCCTGCTGGGAACTGTGCACCAACCAACAGCAGGACACCACTGTCAGCCATCTTGCCATTGCTGTCACACTCACACACAGTGAAGTCCACTCAAAAGGAAGGAAGTATGGGCATGCTGGGAAGGGGGTGTAGGCAATAGCATGATGGGAGTTGTAGTCACAGATATTGGTCACCCTCACAATTGGCCCATCAACACCACTCTGAACCATGCTCACATCACAGGGAGTGGAAAACAACTGACAAGATGGCTGACACTGGGTACTGCTGTGGGGAGCACAAGCCCCTGCTGGTAACTGTGCACCAACCAACAGCAGGACACCACTGTCAGCCATCTTGCAATTGCTGTCACACTCACACACAGTGAAGTCCACTCAAAAGGAAGGAAGTATGGGCATGCTGGGAAGGGGGTGTAGGCAATAGCATGATGGGAGTTGTAGTCACAGATATTGGTCACCCTCACAATTGGCCCATCAACACCACTCTGAACCATGCTCACATCACAGGGAGTGGAAAACAAATGACAAGATGGCTGACACTGGGTACTGCTGTGGGGAGCACAAGCCCCTGCTGGGAACTGGGCACCAACCAACAGCAGGACACCACTGACTGACATCCTGAAAGCCAACTTGCACTCCCTGCAATGGAAGCACGTTCCATGGTGGGATATCTGGCTGGGTGGGAAGGAGGACTGACAGCTCTGACCATAGTTACAAGCAGCTTTTCTTACACACCCCCTTAACACAAACTCCACACAACTCACCTGGGAGAATGCAATGCCTCACACTCCAATTAAATATCCCACAAAGAACCACCACCCTGGGTTATGCTGTGTGAAGCACAGGGACACTCTTGGGACTTGTAGCCAAACAAACGCCAGGACAACACTGTCAGCCATCCTGTCAGCACAGGCACACTACCCCACAGGGAAGCAGAGTCAAAAGGAAGGAAGTATGGGCATGCTGGGAAGGGGGGTGTAGGCAATAGCATGATGGGAGTGGTAGTCACAGCTCAACATCCCCCACCCACATGGCCCAGCAAGCTCACACTGAAGCATGCACACCTCACAGGCAGTGAAAAGCCACTTCAAAGATGTCTGACACTGGCCTCAGCTGTGGGGAGCACAAGGCCCTGCTGGGAACTGTGCAACAACCAACAGCAGGACACCACTGACTGACATCCTGAGAGTCAACCTGCACACACTGCAAGGGTGGCATGCTTCATGGTGGGATAACTGGGCTGGGGGGAGAAGGAGGGCCGGATGTCCACCAAATACCACCAATGCTGGCCATGCACACACCTCAACATTCACATTGAAAAGCTTCAGGTTGGCAGGAAAATGTGCTACACCAATATCAACCTCTGACTGTGACTGTGACAACTGAGGACAATGCAATGTACAAGCCCGCATCCAGAGGTAAAGTCACAACTGTCAGGTGTGTGAACCATTGATGCCTGTAGAAACATAACATACATTGTGTGTCTCTTCCAAAAACAGGTGATGATGGGGACACAGCAGCAGACGATGAGGAGTCCCTGTCCCAGGCTCCGGGGGACACTGAGCTCACTGGTGTGGAACAGCCTCTGCCCTCCTCGGATGGCGAAGACCTACCTGGCCCCTGCGGTGTGAGTCATCATGCAGCACCAGCAGGACCAACATCTGCACCCCCTGCACCCACCCCTCCAACAACTGCCAACACACAGACCACCCCTGTCAACACGGACAGACCAAGGACCACCGATGACAACAGCACAGGGACCCCGGCCCAACGTGGAGCAACGGACAACGACCCCAGTAACAACCCCCAAGTGGGCCTACGGTCACCTGTGCGTGCCACCGCAGGTCCCGCACGTGTCGCCAGGGGTGGTGGGAGGGGTGGTAGACATAGGTCGCTGTTTGCAGAGGGGTCTGGACTGCATGATGACCCACAACTGGCACGCATTGCTGATGCGTACCAGAATAGCACCGGAGAGGTCAGCCAGGTAGTGGGGATCCTCAAGGACATTCAACAGCAGCAGGCTGCCCATCATGCCCGCTTGGACTCACACATGTCCCGTGTGGAGACACACATGTCCCGTGTGGAGACACACATGTCTGGCATGGAGTCCAAGTGGGACACATTGGAAGAACTGACAGCGGTGCTTAGGGACATATTGAAATGCCTCCGCCAGATTAGCACCAACATGGCCACACCTCCCTGTGTGCCCACAACATCTGGTGCTGCAACAACTGCAACTGCCACAGGGATGGAGGATGACTCTGGCGGAGAGTCCTCTGCACCGCAGCAGCCTGCACGTGAGGGTCCCCCCGAAAGAAGAGGGGTCGTCCGAGGAAGGAAAACTGAGAGGCCAATGGCCATGTACATCCGCCAGGAACCCAACACCTGTTCTGGAAATTCTCCTTTGTGTGCAAACTGTTCACCCTGTCGAATGCAACCCAACTCTCCCACATGACATGGGGAGCTTAAGTTGGCCCAATGTATCAGATGACTGTGGACTTTACTCAGGACATTTCTGCTACCAAGACTTCCAACTCATCTGGGAACTTTGGATTCCAATCCCAATGTACAGCACCCACCATCCTGTGCACTATCCTCACACATGTATGGAAATAAACTCACTAATACACCATGCTTGCCTCTGTTGTGATTCCAACGTGGTTTCTGTCATGGAGATGGTGATCTGCTAAATGACACTGTGCATGCTAACTGCTACAGCAAGTTCAACACCGTCATGTGAGTCATGGCGACGTGACACATATGAGGGAGACACACCACTAGGGCTACACAACACATACACACCAGGGCCATCAGACTCATCGCCTACACTGATGTTGCCAGGAAATACACTGGAATGCACAGACACCACACCTATTCACAGTCTGTGTTAACTAGCCCACAGGTGCAGTAAGCACATGTCAGTCAGATGTGTGACCACAGACAACGCACATCCCAAAGTGAAGCACAGGTTTATTACACATTTGCAACATGTTGTTTCCACTACAGATGCAAGGTAATCCTACGTGGCAGGGGCCACACAGTCAACAAGTGTAGAAGAAATAAAGTCCAGGGGTGTGTGGCACATCACCTGTAGGGAAACGACTGCTTCCACCCTGGAAGTTGAATCATGGTGTCGGGGGATCACAGTTCACCAACCAACTCTGAAAGTACCCTGTGAAGGACAGACATGACACACAGTCAAAAGCACTGAAGAACAGGACAGAACTGCAATACTCATGGCCAATACATGTCACAAGATACTCACAGAAAACCAAGTTAGCATGTCAACACTGTTGGGGAGTACAGACTACCTGTAAGGACACATCGCTGCACGCTTCCAGTCAAGTAGCACATGGCCACACTCAAACAGCACCAGAGCACCACCAACACATATCACGCAAACTCACATCATTGGCATGACAACTCTCTGGATACTCACATTCAGCTGAAGAAGTTGGTGATGAGCTGTGTGCGGACATCACCATCATCATCATCATCATCACTGGCATCGTGGCCCAGGCCAGGATCCTCCACAGGTGGTGGATGTTGGTCATCGTCATCCAGGATGAGAGGCAACTCCTTCCGCACTGCCAGGTTGTGTAGCATGCAGCAGATGATGACAATCTTGCACACCTTTGCTGGGGCATATGGGAGGGCCCCTCCTGTCTTGTCCAGGCCGCTCGATCACTCTCCTGGTCCGACCATGTGCCTCATTGTAGCGCATCTGGGCTGGTGTCGCAGGGTTCCTGAGGGGTGTCAGCAACCACGGCATGTTGGGGTATCCGGAGTCACCTACAGACAGACAATTGCACATTAGCTGAGTTGGAAAAGAGGGCGGAATACAACATAGCAGAACACACACAATGGTACAAAGTCAGTACACACCGACAAGCCAGGCACGCTGGTTCTGCATCTGTGACATCATCCTCGGGATGCGACTACTCCTCATCACGTAGGCATCGTGTGCCGAACCAGGGAAACAGGCACACACATGTGAGATGCATATATCTGCAAGACATACCACCAGAGCATTGATCGAATGATAATGTTTCCTGTTCCTGTATGCCTGCTCATGTGCCTGTGGTGGTACCAAAGCCACATGTGTCCCATCAATGGAGCCAATGACATGTGGCATCCTCCCCAGGGCATAGAAGTCACTCTTGACGTCAGTGAGTTGTTGACGTTTAGGGAAATAGATGTACTGGTTCAGGCATCTCAACATTGCCTCCAAAACATCGCGTAGCACACGGCTGAACATAGTCTGTGACATCCCACCAGCAGACGCCACAGTGTGTTGAAAGGTACCGGTGGCAAAGAAGTGTAGGGCTGCCATCACCTTCACCTTGGGGGTCAGCGCTGTAGGGTACGGCCGGCCAGGTTGCAAATGTGGGGCCAAGCGCACTGCCAAATCCTCAATCAGTTGCCTGGTGAAGCGGTACCGTCGGATGCTGTCACGTTCCACCATCGTTGCAAGGTCAGGGAATGGTCTATGGACAGCTGGTGCCCTGCAGTGCATAGGTGAAGAAAGAAAGATTGTCAGTCACCCCACATATGTGGCATTGACCATACTCAATATCACATGATACATCATTAAGAGACACAAGTACTTGATGTGTGTGCCGTTCTGTATGGACATATATGGCAACTACATGGCCATCATCTAACATCTCAGTTCAACATGTGTTGACAACAGGTTCCAGGTTGTGCTATGGGAAACCATTAGGCTGTGTCACAGTACCCATTTACTGCTGTCACGTTCCAAACACACACCACAGTGACATGTCTGGACAGATGCGCCACAGGCATCACAGCTCATTGACAGGTAGATTCCCAGGGACCCTGTCTTGCCACATGGACACTGGCATGACATGGCGTATCATGTACACGTCAGAAAAACAAACATGACTCCCACAGGTAGTGGCCCCTGTTGCCTCCGCAGGACAGACATGGACGTCTGTGACACACACACGCACAACATCAAAGTCCATGCACAAACAACGTGGATGTGGAGACTGTCTCCCATTGTGCACATGGAATCAGAGACATCGGAAACACAACATGCACACAGACTGTGGAGGGCCATCACTATTGTGGCAATGGGTCACCCTGTGACGTACATACCTTCCCACATGGGACTCTGGGGGTATGTGACATGACATACACATACACAACCTGGAAATGTGACCATGCCACATGCTCTGAAATGAACAGTTGCACATCACAGTGGTCATGTGCACAACACACAAAGGATCCTGTCCCCATGAACACGTGCACAGCCTGGGAGGGGCTGCCCCCAAGTGCCACCCCAAAAACCACATGTTGACCCCCATACACAGAAAAGGTAATGCAGCCTTACATGCCTTAGGATACAGTGTGGACAGGCTGTGGTGTTGTAGGTGTGCCCCTGAGTCCCTGGCAAGTATATGTTACTGGCATACGTTCACCAGTGACAAGCATGGTGACATATGCGAGTGACCTGTACAGGGACGCGTCGTACAGCAATGGACCGATCGGTGTGCACGCACTGGCCATTGAATCTGTTGTGAGTGGGTACGCGTTGTACAGCAATGGACCGATTGGTGTGCACGCACTGGCCATTGCATCTGTTGTGAGCGGGTATGCGTTGTACAGCAATGGACCGATCGGTGTGCACGCACTGGCCATTGAATCTGTTGTGAGCGGGTACGCGTTGTACAGCAATGGACCGATCGGTGTGCACACACTGGCATTGCATCTGTTGTGAGCGGGTGCGCGTTGTACAGCAATGGACCGATCGGTGTGCACGCACTGGCCATTGAATCTATTGTGAGCGGGTGCGCGTTGTACAGCAATGGACCGATCGGTGTGCACGCACTGGCCATTGAATCTGTTGTGAGCGGGTACGTGTTGTACAGCAATGGACCGATCGGTGTGCACGCACTGGCCATTGAATCTGTTGTGAGCGGGTACGCGTTGTACAGCAATGGACCGATCGGTGTGCACGCACTGGCCATTGCATCTGTTGTGAGCGGGTGCGCGTTGTACAGCAATGGACCGATCGGTGCGCACGCATTGGACATTACATTCGATGTGAGCGGGTACGCGTTGTTTTTTGAAATACGCGTTGTACAGCAATGGTCCGATCGGTGCGCATGCATTGGCTAGGGACTGGCATGGCAACGGACGCGTTTTCGAAGCTTCAACGAGTCTGATGCAGTGAATTCAGTTGGCCAGCCACAACAATCTTGCAAATTCATGGGTGTCATGAAGTTTAACTTTTGAAGGATGCTGTGGGCGTGTATAAGTGGTGCAATTCCATGGATTGGCCAGATTCAGAAGATGCAAACGACTTGGACCTATCACTTTGGACACATGGGCCAGTATCTGCCTGCACACATATAATGCTGGCTGTTCCCCTGATAGCTCACTTGCCTGCACTACATGCTCCAGGACGACATCTGACACCAACACTGCTGCTGTCTCTGCATCCTCTGGCTACTGCAATGGTATGTACTGTGGAGAGAGCCCCAGCCTTCAGCCTTGAGGAGAACCAGGCCCTGCTGGACAGCCTCCTTCCACAGTACAGCAAGCTGTATGGGAAACCAGGGGAGCAGGTGAGTGTGCTGTCCACTGCCTTACTAGTTGTGCATGTTGTCTGACTAGCAAGACTTACAGTGTGCACACCACTGGCTAGCATGCTCACTGAGTAGTTCTCAGCCCCCAAAGTGTGTAGTTACATGCACTGAACAGGTACAGTGCAGTAACAGTGCATTCCAACAAGCTTTTACTTCCCAGACAATGATACCATGTAGTAACTGCTGGCAAACTGTTCATAGCCATCGTTGCACTGCCTGTGTACATCATATGCCCCTGTGATTGAGACATGTATATCCAACTGTGTGATGCACGTATATGTTGCATGTGTAGTAATGGCATTTTCACTTTGTCATCCTCACAGGTTGATGCCCACCAGAAGCAGGAAATCTGGCTGACCATCGCCCGGGCAGTAAGATCCGTGGGGGTCTACAAGCGCCGGATCTGCAACTGCCAGAAGAGGTGGCAGGACCTTCGGGGCTGGACCCGGAGGATCGCAAGGGTCCAGCTGAAGCTGTTGCCTCCTCACAGGAGGGGCGGACACCGGACCCTGACCCCCCACATTCTCAGGATCCTGGCAGTGGTCTTCCCTGACCTGGATGGGCAGCTGAAGGCCAGACAGCAGCAAGGAGGGGGTGAGTCCATGACTGCACTGTGAACTTTGTCTGACATGCTATGTGCCCTCCTCTGGCCTGGTTAAACTTCCACAGTACATCAGTCTTGTGGTCCGGGACCCATGTCCCTCAATTGTGACATGCCCACTCCTCATCTGATACGCAGGTGTGGCCCTTACAGTCAGGAAATTGTGTCACTTGGGTACTGTGTCCTTGCATTTTGCTTCGCTCAAGGTGGGGGACAGCATTTGTTCCCGTGACTTTGTGGTGGAATTCATGGGTGGGTCAATTGCTTACACAATGCCTAAGTTCTGACATGTAATCTGGGTGTAACTTTGATATGTGGTCCACTTGCTGATCTGAATCACCACATGTCCCTGGGGTATTTGGCACACCCCCATGCTGCGGGTGGGAACAATGTTTGGGCCTCAGGAGTATGTGTATCCAGTGTGTCACACATGCTTAGCCACCTGCCTACTGTCCAGGGCTCATCCCTCTTTCAGGTGGAGCAGGACAGTCATGCCTACTCCAGGGCATACAATACACTCTGTACTCCCACTCCCGTGTATCAGCTGACATGTTGTGATCAGTGAAATGTTCCCTCAGGTGTCTGCCTCTGTGTCGTTGTGCTGTGGCTTCGTTGTCAGGACTACTGGGATGTTTATCGTTTAGGGCTCAGCATGCCATCTGAGATGTGACCATGAGAGACGATACTTCTGTGACTTATAGCTGTTTGACCATTTGACTGTGCACACAGGTGTATGCGACTGTGAATTTCAGGCAGCTGTTTTTCATTCACAGCAGACTGTGAGGTGCTCAGGTTCATAGAGTTGTGTTTCATGTCTCCCATATGTCCAATTGGCATGAAGTGGACAAATAAGAGTTCAGATGATGTGGTTTGTGGGGGATGGACATGTGCACTTGTCAGCTACATAACTTGCATTCCCCATTACCTAGGATTGTGACACAGTGCAGACTGTTGTTGGCTGGCTGCCATGCCCATGTGACTGGAGACAGTGATGTATGACTTTGCAGGCATGCCTGTGTCATGGCATTAAACTTCCTAAGAGTGATCCTGCAGGTGAGTGACATGTGCAACATGCACCCCATTGTGGCATTGACTATCCGGACATGGGTGCATCATGGTGTCTGGTGCTGGTATGCATCACATGCATCTCTAATTAGACTCTGGCCATCCCTTTATCCGGACACCTGTACTGACTCAGTGGCAAGAGATGTGATGTGTGCATGTTCACATACTTCACCGTGTTCTCTGCAATGTCCAACAACTGTGTACGTGGTGCATGTGTCCACACTGGGGAATTACCATCCAACAGGCACCAGACAGATGGGTGCAAGGGCAGGAGGGGTGTGAGTGCCATGGTTGACCATCAGACTGACAATTGGCTTCTCCTAATCTGTGTGAGGACTTTTGGCAATGTTCAACTGAGGATGCCTGGGCTTGCTCTGTAATGTGCTGTACTTACTGTGGTGTGTGCGGTCAGTGCAGGTGACTGATGTTTGTCTGTTTCCCTAATTGTTTGCAGATACATCCACGGCCACAGGAGGGGACAGCTCCATGGACCAGGAGGAGCTGCAGAGCCAGACTGGGTCAGCAGCTGATGAGTGGTCAGAGGGACCCAGTGGCACGGAGGGCGAGGGGAGCCACACCGAGGAGTCCTCAGTACCATCCACCTCAGCTGAGGACCACAGCAGCTCGGAGGATGACTCCCTTGTGGAGGCGGGTGTCAGCAGCCACCACACCCCAGCTAGTATGTCTGGCCCCGCCACCACCACCACCACCACCGCCCTCCCATTGGCTCCCATTCCAGAGGTCCGTGGAGGCTCCCGTGTTCGGGAGCGTGTCTCCTTCGTGCCAGGCACCGCACCCCCTGCCCCTGTGTCCCCTGCTGCCCTGAGTGAGGAGTCTGTGTACCTACTTCACCAGCTCCATGTAGGACAGACAGCAATGCTGTGTGTCCTCCATGCACACACCACTCTGTTGACACAGCTGGTGTCGTTCATGGAGGGCATCTCGACGGGCATGTCTGCCCTACAGAGGAGCAATAGGTCCATGGACTCCTCCCTGACGGCAGCAGTGTCCCTCCTCCAACAGTCCATCACCCCTCCTACCTCTGCCCCATCCACACTTCCTGGCACCCTACCTGTCCCAAGCACATGCACACCTGCACAATCACCCAAACACACAGACACGAGCAGCACAGAAACACACAAAACAAGGGCAAAACGTGCACACAAGCATCCTCAGGGAACTGATACCACACCCACAGGGGATGGGGAACAGACACACACACAGGCATCCACAGTCACTCCGCAGTCCTCAAAATCCTCTCCCTCCAAGACCCCTTCCCTTGCCTCACCTGCAACCCCACCTACAAAGCAGCTCTTCCTCTGTGACCTCGGCCTCTTCCCCTCCGATCCCGCTGATCCAGCATACAGGGGGAAGAGGAAGTCCACCCACACAGAGGGGAGTGCCCTCGCCCCCGGACACCCTCCCCCAGGCGCAGACAGACTGAGGCCCCCACCCGCAAGTCCCCCGGGCCCGGAAGAGCAAGACCCCGCCACCGCCCTGCAGGTCAACCACACAGTCTCCTTCCTCCATCCCTCAGGCACCCACAACACAGGTTCCCCCACCACACCCTGCCCCAGGTTACCCCACCCACAGATACACCATCCCCAAAATGATGCAGCCTTCTCCACCTACCACTTGCTCTTCCAGCCCCACACCCCCACTGCACATGTTTGTGCCACTGGTGTGGAGACCGTGTCCTCCCCCTCTGTCCTGCCCACCTTACCTGAACCCCATTCCACTCCCCTGGAGATGGGCACTGCAGTGGAGTCCACTACCACCCCGTCTGACTTGGGCACTGCAGTGGGGAACCTGTCCACTCCATCTGGCCAGCCCACTGGAGTTGTGCCGGCACCCACACCATCTGACTCATGCCCCCCAGTTGTGCCGGCACACACCATGTCAGACACCTCCACTGCAGTTGTCAGTGACTCTCCAGCACCAGCCACCCCTTCCCTGCCTCCTTCTGGTGAGCCCTGATCCTGTCCCTGCGGTGCCTGGCCTGCCCCCCGTATGCCCCTCCGAGGGGAGTGTCCCTGTTTAGTAGCAGTGCAGGCAAGCAAAGGGTGACATCTGCCACTGTCACCCTGTTTGGACTTTAGTCATGGACTGGCCATTGGCCTTTGGGTTTTGTCTGGACTTTCTATGTTCAAATCACATATGCTGAATAAAGCTCCTTTCAGTTCTCTAGTGGTTCTGCTTCAGATGTACATGATGTTGAGGATGCTAACCATGCCCTTGCTGCAGTGATGGTGATTTTTGATCTCAGGAAAATGAAGTGTTACTGTGCAGGACTCCATGTGGTCCAGGGTGAATGTTTCCTATCCTGGTGTGTAGCCATGTCATCCTTTGCAGCAATATGAGGGTGTCATGTTTTTCATATTTGCCAATGGGATTCCCTACATGTTTTTGCAATGCACATCAGATGTGCTTGCCATTGTTCAATTTGTCTATTTCCCTGACCGTGTGACCATCTCCACTGGACATGCAAGTTTGGGCATCAATGGGGAAGGACTCATCTGTGGTATCAGTGCAACTTGCTATACATGTGTATTTGATCGGTGCAGATGATTTCGGTGACACTGCCATGAACAGGCTGATGTGACGAGAGCCTTCATTTTGTGCTAATTGTTGACTGAGTGACCAAGTGTTCTGCTGACATGATAGAGCCCTGCAGAGACAACGTATGGCACAGCTTTCCTTACACAGGAGTGGAGTCCCCTCATGGCAGTGTGTAATTCCGTGACATTGCCTGAGCCCAAGGTGTGTGTTGTGTGAGCATGTCTGTGTGTGTTCACTTCCATTTTGCTACGCAGGCTGGGGTCCCTAGTGATGTTCCTGTTTGTGATGCTTGCTGAGTTGAGCAATGTTCCCCCCAAAACTTCACCCTGGGTTCTCTGTGATGTGGGTGCATGGCACATTACTGGTCATCAGGGTGTCATCCATAGGTGTGTTTGCTGTCAGGGCTGAGTTTGTGGGCAAACGCAGATGAGACACAGTCAGGATTCCCCTTGGCACTTGTTGGTTACACAAGTCATGTAATTTACAGTTTGTGTTAGCTTTCAGTGATTGTGACACGTTGTGTGTGTGACTGCTGCCACTCCTCAGGGTCAGAGCTGCAATTTTGGAAGTTGTCTATGTGTGTTCTTTGTGGGTGACCTTGGCTTCTTCATTGGTGTGTGACTGTGGCCGGGATCCCATTGGTTGGTGTGGATTTGACGTCATGCCCATGTACAGCGTACTGTGCAGTGTGTCAGACATTCACAAGTCTTGTTGACTGGCCATGTGTGATGAGTATCTCCACCTTAGTTCCCCCCACCACCTCTGGGATTGTCATGGGTGCATGTGCAATGTCACCAGTCCATGTGAGCTTCACTGCTGCACATTGGTGGAGATCAAGGTGTGTGGTGTTGAGTGTGTTCAACTGAGAGTTGTTGCACGGCTAGACCCCTACCTCCATGTTGGCATTGGCTGACAGGCCGTGCTGATTGATTTGTGCTTGTGTAGGTGTGATGGTAGTTAGTTGCTCAGGACACATGACTGTGGTTCACAGTGCGTACGACATCTACCTTTGTCATCACAGTGGGATTATCATGCAGGCCAGTGTCACCACAATGTGGGGTCCCTGGGGGTAGTGCTGTGGTGGGTCTGTCTCTTGCTGTGTTAGTTGCTGTTCCTACAAGCTTGTGTGACATTTGTAATTTGGGCTCCCTCTCATCTAACAATGCCTGATTGCCCACATAGGGGAATCCGATCCATGAGTTACTTTTGTGTGGCACTGTATTGACCTCTGTGTAATAGGGATTCAGGCCTCCTCATGTGTTGTGTGGTTGCCTGGGGACACTGGCACACACCCCCATCACCTGTTGTGTTTGATATGCAGTGTGAGTCTGCCTGTTTGTGTTTGTGCATTTGCACCACTGCATTGGCATTTCTTTAGTGTGCCATTGGCTGTATGTTGTTTGGTGGCTTTCCCCTGCTGTCCCTGGGACTCCTAGGTCATCAGTCAGCACAATGATCATGGTTTGTATGTCCCATTGCTGCCATGGAATGGTATTTGTTCACCTCACATCTACAGTCTCCACAGGATATCTACATTTGTGTGTCCATTGGTGCAGATATGTGGGTCTGCATTATGATGGTCACTTCTGTCGTGTTATTCGTGAATGTTGACAATGTGAGCCCACATGGGTGATGTTTGTCTGTACATGGCCAAAGCGATGTTTCATTGGCACTGCACTGTTTGCCTCACCCAATCTATGTTGCTATGGGACACAAGCACTACTATGCCACTGATGTGTTTGTTGTTGTGTGACCAGGAATCATTCATGCAGTTTGGCATTTGCAGCTTTTCCCATGACAACACTTACATTTTGGTCACTGTGGTGATGGGGCTTTAAACCCCATTGCCACAATGTTCAAAATGTGCTTCAGCTATGGACCCCACACTTACCTTTTGGTCACTGTGGTGATGGGGCTTTAGACCCCATTGCCACAATGTTCGAAATGTGCTTCAGCTATGGACCTCACACTTACATTTTGGTCACTGTGGTGATGGGGCTTTGGACCCCATCGCCACAATGTTCAAAATGTGCTTCAGCTATGGACCCCACACTTACCTTTTGGTCACTGTGGTGATGGGGCTTTAGACCCCATTGCCACAATGTTCGAAATTTGCTTCAGCTCTGGACCCCACACTTACATTTTGGTCACTGTGGTGATGGGGCTTTAGACCCCATTGCCACAATGTTCAAAATGTGCTTCAGCTATGGACCCCACACTTACCTTTTGGTCAGTGTGATGATGGGGTGTTAGACCCCATTGCCCAGTGGTCATGGTCTGCTTGCATTGTGGAGGCCACACACATTTATGTGTGACACATGTGATAGGGGGTCACATTGTATGTTCAATGTCATGTTCAGTGTTGTAGGCATTTGACACAGACTACACACGCTTGTCATGGTGTTGGGGGGGATGTATTTTTCAGACATTCCTTATGTTGGAGTATGCTGGTTATGTTTATGCATTACCCGGCCTATGAGTAGGGGTTGTGTGGGTGGTAGGCATCCAGGCCCCCATGAGTAGGGGTGGTGGTAGTGGTAGGCATCCATCCCCCTATGGGTGGGGATGGTATTAGTGGCAGGCATCCATCCCCCTATGAGTGGGGATGGTAGTGGTGGCAGGCATCCATCCCCCTATGAGTGGGGATGGTATTAGTGGCAGGCATCCATCCCCCTATGTGTGGGGATGGTATTAGTGGCAGGCATCCATCCCCCCATGAGTGGGGAGGGTAGTAGTGACAGGCATCCAGGCCCCCATGAGTAGGGGTGGTGGGAGGGGTAGGCATCCATCCCCCTATGAGTGGGGATGGTATTAGTGGTAGGCATCCATCCCCCTATGAGTGGGGATGGTAGTGGTAGCAGGCATCCATCCCCCTATGAGTGGGGATGGTATTAGTGGCAGGCATCCATCCCCCTATGAGTGGGGAGGGTAGTAGTGACAGGCATCCAGGCCCCCATGAGTAGGGGTGGTGGTAGTGGTAGGCATCCATCCCCCTATGAGTGGGGATGGTATTAGTGGCAGGCATCCATCCCCCTATGAGTGGGGAGGGTAATAGTGACAGGCATCCAGGCCCCCATGAGTAGGGGTGGTGGTAGTGGTAGGCATCCATCCCCCTAAGAGTGGGGATGGTATTAGTGGCAGGCATCCATCCCCCTATGAGTGGGGATGGTATTAGTGGCAGGCATCCATCCCCCTATGAGTGGGGAGGGTAGTAGTGACAGGCATCCAGGCCCCCATGAGTAGGGGTGGTGGTAGTGGTAGGCATCCATCCCCTATGGGTGGGGATGGTATTAGTGGCAGGCATCCATCCCCCTATGAGTGGGGATGGTAGTGGTGGCAGGCATCCATCCCCCTATGAGTGGGGATGGTATTAGTGGCAGGCATCCATCCCCTATGTGTGGGGATGGTATTAGTGGCAGACATCCATCCCCCTATGAGTGGGGAGGGTAGTAGTGACAGGCATCCAGGCCCCCATGAGTAGGGGTGGTGGTAGTGGTAGGCATCCATCCCCCTATGGGTGGGGATGGTATTAGTGGCAGGCATCCATCCCCCTATGAGTGGGGATGGTAGTGGTGGCAGGCATCCATCCCCCTATGAGTGGGGATGGTATTAGTGGCAGGCATCCATCCCCCTATGTGTGGGGATGGTATTAGTGGCAGGCATCCATCCCCCTATGAGTGGGGAGGGTAGTAGTGACAGGCATCCAGGCCCCCATGAGTAGGGGTGGTGGGAGTGGTAGGCATCCATCCCCCTATGAGTGGGGATGGTATTAGTGGTAGGCATCCATCCCCCTATGAGTGGGGATGGTAGTGGTAGCAGGCATCCATCCCCCTATGAGTGGGGATGGTATTAGTGGCAGGCATCCATCCCCCTATGAGTGGGGAGGGTAGTAGTGACAGGCATCCAGGCCCCCATGAGTAGGGGTGGTGGTAGTGGTAGGCATCCATCCCCCTATGAGTGGGGATGGTATTAGTGGCAGGCATCCATCCCCCTATGAGTGGGGAGGGTAGTAGTGACAGGCATCCAGGCCCCCATGAGTAGGGGTGGTGGTAGTGGTAGGCATCCATCCCCCTATGAGTGGGGATGGTATTAGTGGCAGGCATCCATCCCCCTATGAGTGGGGATGGTATTAGTGGCAGGCATCCATCAACCTATGAGTGGGGAGGGTAGTAGTGACAGGCATCCAGGCCCCCATGAGTAGGGGTGGTGGTAGTGGTAGGCATCCATCCCCCTACGAGTGGGGATGGTATTAGTGGCAGGCATCCATCCCCCTATGAGTGGGGAGGGTAGTAGTGACAGGCATCCAGGCCCCCATGAGTAGGGGTGGTGGTAGTGGTAGGCATCCATCCCCCTATAAGTGGGGATGGTATTAGTGGCAGGCATCCATCCCCCTATTAGTGGGAAGGGTAGTAGTGACAGGCATCCAGGCCCCCATGAGTAGGGGTGGTGGGAGTGGTAGGCATCCATCCCCCTAGGAGTGGGGATGGTATTAGTGGTAGGCATCCATCCCCTTATGAGTGGGGATGGTATTAGTGGCAGGCATCCATCCCCCTATGAGTGGGGATGGTATTAGTGGCAGGCATCCATCCCCCTATGAGTGGGGATGGTAGTGGTGGCAGGCATCCATCCCCCTATGAGTGGGGATGGTATTAGTGGCAGGCATCCATCCCCCTATGAGTGGGGAGGGTAGTAGTGACAGGCATCCAGGCCCCCATGAGTAGGGGTGGTGGTAGTGGTAGGCATCTATCCCCCTATGAGTGGGGAGGGTAGTAGTGACAGGCATCCAGGCCCCCATGAGTAGGGGTGGTGGTAGTGGTAGGCATCCATCCCCCTATGAGTGGGGATGGTAGTAGTGGCAGGCATCCATCCCCCTATGAGTGGGGATGGTATTAGTGGTAGGCATCCATCCCCCTATGGGTGTGTATGGCATTGGTGATAGCCATCCCGCCCCTATGGTTCTGCTGTTGCTAGTGTACGTCATTTCTGCATCCCTATGTGTGTGTGACATATTTTGGGTACATGTCGTTTGTTTGTGTTGTGGGTGTTTGACTTACCGTCTGCATCGTACGCGTCCGTACCGGTCCCGGTAATAGATGTAGAGTATTGGTAGGACCTGCACGATGGGATTCATGGTTGGGTCGTCTCGTTCGGGTTTGTCGTGGCTTGGACTCGTACTCGTCGCTGGCTTGTCTGTCTCATCGCCGTGGATCGTCTTGTGGCGCGAATCGGAGCTTTTGTACAGCTCTCCCGGATGCTCTGACATGCCGGACGTAGCGACGGGTTCGGCGCGTACGGAAGGCGCATCGTACTCGTCCGGCCGGAAGGTGCTGTGTATTTGCTTCCGTGCGACTCGAATCGGTGTTTACGGATCCGGCTCGGGCCGGGAACAGGAGCTGGAATTGGTGAGTACGGCTCGCTCGGAATCTGGGCTGTTATGCGCATCGTACTTGTTCGTTCGGACGACTGTTCGAATCGGTCGGGAAACACGCGTTCGGCTTGGTTTTTTTCCGGACGAATACTGTTAGGTGCGCTTCCGGCCGGGATCGGAATCGACCCCTCAGTCTAAAGATTTGAATTAGCATGATCTATAGTAGTTGCTATTAAATTGGGGACGAACCCACCTGTGTCACTAAGACACAATGGCATGAAAACTTAACTACGCACGGTGTATTGGGAGTAATAAAAGTAAAGTAAAATATGCGCATATCCAGGCTTGGCATATAAGATCATGTGCCATGGTAATATGTTTATTTAAATGTAAGTCCACTTGAGAAATTGAACAATGATGCTTGATTTAAGTTTATTTTATATATATGACTACCAATCCCACAATGCCTCATAATGGGTTAAGTGGGAGATTGGTATATAAAGGTAAAAGCGAAGATGGACTATCGCTATGTACCGTGACCAAGACCTGTGTGGTTGAAACGCGTAGGTGGAGTAAGATGGCTTGAAAAATAAATAAGTAAAGAAAACCCCAAGGAGAGTGCTGCGTTATATTTTGAATTTGGTGAGAAATATATCTTCAAGGAGAGTCCAGCCTTGCCGCATGCACCAGCTGATAAGTGCGCCCTTCGTGATATGGACTTTGTTGTTGGCTTTATATATATATATATATATATATATATATATATATATATATATATATATATATATATATATATATATATATATATATATATGTATATATATATATATGTACTATGAAAAAACCAAAGGTTACAGGGACGTCATAGTTAGGCTCAGTTTTCACTTGTGCAAAATCAGAGAAATTCAGCAGAGCTAACTATAACTTATGCCCACACAATGCACTGCTTATGACCTTACATATTGCATCACTCATGACATGGTTAGTGACATCATAATGACATCTCAAATGACATCACAGATGACATCTCAAATGACATCACTGGTGACATCATCCAGTGATTGTGAGTGTTTTCTAAAAGTATATACTAAGTGTTAAAGGGTGGTTTTTTAGGGTGCACTACGCCACCTTAATTTGAGCAGGGGTGCTCTATCTAAAATAAGGAAATACACGTGTGAGATGCAGGAAGTGAGTCATAGTGGCACCGTTTATTCAAAAATAATTTAAACAATGAAAAGAGACACATCTCTAGTCAAAAATAACTCTAAGCAATCTAGTAAGTCAAAGACTCACTTTAGATGAAGATCAAAACATGCAATCTAGTAAGTTCTAAAATCATGGCAACGCAAAGGAAAGTGAGAGAGAGAGAGAAAATGAATTTCATAATACAATAAGCATTATAGCCTCAGCCAAAGTTGCTAGAGAAGATGGCTAAGGGGGCATACACATGCGTCATGACCCAAGGGATCACTTTTGCGAGGTAGTCCGTCAAATGGACTGAAGAGCAGATCTTTTATACTCTTCTAATGAGGAACTATTGACCACAGAATCACGACATTAGCAGGTGCTTTGACCGCAGAACATGACGCACTTTGGTCACTTCTTGGAAATATTAGGAAAACAGAAGTGACACTACATTACAAAAGTTTACCAAAAGGTCACTTGATGTTTGACCGTAAATCATAATGAAATTGAACATTTATCGAAAATCATCTGCGTCACTTCTAGGAAACTTTTTAAGAAAGCAGAAGAATACAAAAGGTTTGAGGTCACTTGTAATTTCTAAAGCTGTGGAAAGTCCCAGCTGGCCCAGTTGGCCCCCACTCCTTACTCTTGGCCAATTTTGTTCTCCTAAATGACAGACACATCCTGTTATTGCTACATCTTGATGTTCAGAAAGATATACATCTGAGAATACAGGAGGGCAAGGGGCCTACTGCCTCCTAGATGCTCAATGCAGTGTGGACAATTTTAACACAACCCTGTCTGTGGGCTGGCAGGGAAAATTGAGACTCTTAAGCTTCAGATGTGGACAGAATGGGCCTGGGGCACTATATGGTAAAAACTAGACCCTGCTTCATTTCCTCCTCTTGTTCATTCTTGAACACAATTCTTACAGCATACCTTGCAGGCCCTCCTTCTAGTTGTTGTATCCCAGGGGTGTCAGTCACATTGGAACATTGGCACATTTGGAACATTGGCTCTCCTGCCTCTTCCTTAACGCTAAATACTCTCCTTCAGGTATGTCAATGAGGGATGTATATGGTGTCGGTGTAGGTGATGGTGGATCTATATTCAAATCCTATCTCAATTGGTATCTACTAGTAAGTTGGGGGCTATTGACCTGGCACTGGGTAATGGTAGCAGGCTGCATTTAGTGTAGTCCTATTGTAGTGACTTCTACTACTTCTATAAGTGTTGTTATCCCCATTCCCTGTTATATCCTTTTTCCTATATATATAGTCTTTATGAATGTTCCCTATTCCTACATAATTCATACCTACTAATTTACTATCAGTATTTTTAGCAAAATGACAGAATAACTGCACAGTACAACAGAGGAGCAACAGCACACCGAAAACCGGTAACAAAATATTTTTAGAATGGCAGACAGCCATGAAGGCATCCAGTCAAAGTTCAACCAATCAGTGGCTGTGTCTGCTATGGCACCTCCTCCAGCAATCATTTCCTTTTCTATGTTGTTCAAGTCCTTGATGGCCTTGGTGATGGAGCCATTTTCTTCATCATTGGCAATGTGCAGCACAGACTCCCTACCTGAAGGCTTACCCTCCTCTTGGCATTTTGAAGACAGCTGGACCCTGTTCAATAGGCGGAATTCCTGCGGTATGTCTTTGAATGCTGTCCACCCATAGTACTCAGCATACTGCCAATGTCGGTGGAGCAATGTAACAGACCAGAGATGGGCATGGATGTGGGAGATATTGGCTGCTGGAATGATCAGGTGAACTTAGTGCATTGTTCTAGTAGGCACAGGCTGCTCCATCGAGGAGGCTGTTGGAGATAGAGACGTTCTCCGCAGGCCCAGTATTACATATTGCATCACTCATGACATGGTCAGTGACATCATAATGACATCTCAAATGACATCACGGATGACATCTCAAATGACATCACTGGTGACATCATCCAGTGATTGCGAGTGTTTTTTAAAAGTATTAAACATATATACTAAGGTAAGAGGCTGTGCAAATGCCTGTATGGGTGAGTAAGGGTGTGTGTCAGTGGTGTATAGAAGAGTGAGTGGGTATGTGAGAGACTGCATACATAAGTGAGTGGATGTGTAAGTTTTTGTAGGGATGAGTGATAGGTGTGTCAGTAGATATATGAGTAAGTGAGTGGCTGTGTGAGTATCTGTATGGGTAAGTGAGTTGGTGTGTAAGTAGCTGTAACTGGTGAGTAAGAGAGTTCATGAGTAGCTTTATGGGTGCATGAATAGGTGTATAAGTGGGTGTATGGGTGAGTGAATAAGTATGAGAGCGGTTGTATGGGAGAGTATGTGCTTGTCTCAGTGACTTTATAGGTGAGTGAGGTCATGTGTTAGTATATATATGAGTAAGTTAGTGGGTGTCTGAGTAACTGTATGGGTGAGTGAGTGGCTGTATGAGTGACTGTATGGGTGAGTGAGTAGGTGTGTGAGTAGCTGTATGGGTGACTGATTTAGTATGTGTGTGGCTGTATGTGTGTATGAGTGGGTGTGTAAGTGTTTATATGTCTGTATGACTGGATGTGTGAGTGGCAGTATTGGTCAGTTAGAAGGTGCATGAGTGGCTGTATATGTGAATTAGTGGTTGCGTTAGTGGCTGTATGGGTTAGTTGATGTTTGAATGGCTCTATGGATCAGTGAGTAGGTGTGTGTGTACGGGGCTGTGAATGGGTATGTCAGTGGTTGTGTGGGAGTAGGTGTATGAGATGTATGCGAGTGTAAGTGGGTGTGTGAGTTGTGCTATGGATGATGTCATCAGTGATGTCATTCGGGATGCCATCAGTGATGTCATCAGTGATATCATTTGAGATGTCATCAGTGATGGCATCAGTGATATCACTGACAATGTCATCAGTGATGGAATATGTGAGGTCACAAGCAGTGCGTTATGGGGCATAAGTTATAGTTAGCTCAGCTAACTTTAACTGCTGAATTTTTCTGGTTTTATACGAGTGAAATGTGGGCCTATCCATAACGTCCCTGTAACCTTTGGTTTTTTCCAGTGAATTTCTAAGGTTTTTTTAAATTTTATTTCCTAACTATAATGTCCCTGTAACCTTTATTTTTTCTGAGAAAGTCAATGATTTTTTATATTTTATTTCCTAACTTTAATCTGTTAAGGTTTACCTGTTGAGGTTTAATTTCTGTTAAATGAACATCATGCCAGAATGAATCCTGCCCTACGTATTTATCCAAGCCACCATTTTGTGCTACACCCCTACCCAACTGGAGTACTTTCTACTGGCTAATTAGTAAGTGCTACCTCATTGGGTAAAATGTCTCCAGTGAACTTGTGTGTCTGTAACTTTGCAAATGTGATTGTTCCTCAAGTGGCTTCCCAAGATATCTTTCCAATTGTGGAACCACAGAGAAAACACACGTAGATGATTTGTATTTTGCAGAAGTAAGTGCTTCTTTGTTTGGTGATCATGCTCCTAACGCATTGAGGAACTCGTCTCCAAAATGAGCGGGAAACACATCGGTGGGTTTCCTTTAGTAAGCTGTCCATTATCCTGGGGAAAGGGTGGAAAGACCTTGATTACCGCTAATGGATAAGGGGTGGGCTTTTAGGCAAGTTTACATACGTGTAGTTTGTAAAAGTTTAGAACACAATCTCTGGTCTCACCAGCAGATGTCAAGAAAAAAAACCCTCATCACAGACTCTATATAAGATTTTGTGATTGAGAAAAGCAAGGATGCAAACCCCTATAGCAAGGATCACAGATACATTTTCACAGTGGAAATGCGGAGGAAACAAACTTGCTTTGTCTTGGCCATTCCCATGAATTTAGGATGCTTAGTACTTTACAGAAGAGGGACTTCAACTTGGGCACCTGTTTTGTTTATATCTGTAAATGCTTCCTGTTGAGTTGTCATTTCTGTTAAATAAACACTGTGCCGGAATTATCCAAGACACCATCATTTTGTGCAAAACCTATACCCAACTGGAGTAATGTCTACTGGCCAATTAGTATGTGCTACCTCGTTGGGTAAATGTATTGTGCATCTCCTACAATACAGCTGCGTAAAGCACACCGAGGAAATGTCTCCAGTGACCTTGTGTGTCTGTAACTTTGCCAATGTGATTGTTGCTTGAACGTCTTTAACAGATTACTTTACAAGGTGGAACAGCAGAGAAAACATACTTGGATGATTTGTACTTTACAGAAGTAGGGCCTATTTTACTTACTATGGGGATGGCGGCCCTGCGGCCTCCCTCACCAGGCCAGTATCGGCGCTACAGACCCCCATCCCCAGGGCCTGGTAATATCACCTTGGTGCCCCAAGTCACCCAGTGTGCAATGGGACCTCGGGGGAGCCTCAAGGCCCACGTGGTCCCAGCCGGCTCCCCGCCTCTTGCGGAAGCCGGCATTGCTGTAACAGACAGGAGGCTGCTGAAAGGCAGCTCACTGTCTGTCAGAGCAAATGCGTTCATCTGTTTCCCTGCATGCATATTTGATGAACAGATGAAAACTCCGCTTTCTGTGAACCGGAGCTGTTTGACAACTCTGGCTTGCAGTCAGCATAGTTATGTTTGGTTGTGCTTCAGCTCTCATCAAGCAAAAGCAAACAGTCAGCATACATTTTTTAACTGTCCCAGGGAGGTGGCAGTCCCCAGGGCTATGGGGGAACCGTGCGGGCCCCTGAGTTAATTTAGTGTGATATATATAAATATAAAGAGTTGTTGTCAGAGGAGAAATAAAATCCACTTTTGCAAACGAGTGGAGTCCATGGCTTGCTTTGTACGAATGAGGAGATTAGCAGTGTGATTATATTTTGGGATTTGCCTCCCCGCCGTGGAACGCCGTCATCTGAGGCTCGGGCAAGGCTCAAACACTTTGCGCTTTGCTGTGGGATATATAAATATATATATATATTCACTGAAAAAATCAAAACTGACCATATCATGGGTGATGTAATGCATGCGGTCATAAGCAGTGCATTGCAGGGGCATACGGTTATATAAATAAATAAATCAAGGTATACAATGAGACCACATCCACAGTGGCCATCAGGTAATTCGGTTTCCATGGGAGATCATTAATTCTGTTGAGGAAATCTTGTGAGCACGTAGGTAGGATGGTAGATCCTTGACGTACGGAAAGAGAAATATATCTATAAACCTTGAGGTGTTTTCCAGCAGGGCACCAATTGAACTTACTATCGGTCTACCCGGTGGGTTGTGTATGTCCTTATGCACCTTCGGTAGAAAGTAGATTGTTGGAGTTATTGGATGCAATGTGTTCAAATAATTGTATTCATCTAAGTCTATCAGTCCTCTTTCCTGCCAGCCTTTTAGTTTTTGGGAGAACTGGACCATGTGATCTTGTATTGGATTGCCAGGGAGTTTTCTGTAATGTTTCCTGTTACTGAGTTGTCTATTAGCTTCTGCTAAATATTGATATATACTCATAATTACAATTTTTCCCCCTTTGTCACTGGGTTTTATGATGATGTTTTTATCATTTTGAAGATCCCTTAAAGCTTCTCATTCCATTTTGGTTAAATTTTGTTTAGCTTTTTCCTTTCTTTTATGCGGTCTACTAGTCTCCGTAGACACCATGTCCTTCAATTCATCTGTTACGATCTCATAGAACAGATCAATTTTGTTGTCAATGTGTAACTGGGGGCAGAATTTGGACTTTGGCTTACATCCACTCCTAGATGTCATGTCTGTCGGAATTTCCAGATATTCACAGAGATCTCTCTCCGATAGTGATTCAATTGGTAAACTTTCTAATCCAGATGCTTCTCTTTCCAGACTTGTTAGCGATTGTAGTGTACTCAAATCATTCATTGAAATACTGGAAGGTTTTGCCTTAGGTTTGGGTTTGCTGGTCTGGTTTTCACATTCCTTGCTCTTCATTGAGTAGTATTTCTTAAGTTTCACCTTCCTTGTGAATTTATAGAAGTCTATCGTTGTATTTACAAAGTCAAATCCCGCATTCGGACAACAACTAAGTCCCTTATTTAAGAGGCTCCTATGATTTTCATGAATGATTTTTGGAAGAGGTTGATGATCAAATTATTGTCTTGTGCTCCTGCTCTAATTAGCGCTTTTTGTTTTGTGTTCCTCTTCCTCTTTTTGTACTTTCCTTTGCTCTTCTTGTTTTGCGGGGTTCTCCTGGGTTGTGTTCACTTTTCCTCTTTCCTTTCTATCTTGTTGTCATCTGAAAGAGCCTCATTTCCCCTGAGAAATCCAGTCAGGGGAGGGATGTGGTTGGCTCCTCGTCCCCCGAACTCACTTCGGAGCTCTCTACGCTTGAAGCTGCTGATCTTATGTCCGTGATGTTGATGGCCAAAGTTTGCTTGGCATATAGATAGTCGAATTTTCTAGCAAATGTGTATATTCGACCTGCAGCATAATCTCTTTTGTCCCTGTGAACTTTTTAGCTTTCTTTTGTTCAACTTCCTCTTTGTGTTTTTCCATTTTTTGTAACGCATTCTTCACATCTTCTCTGCCCTGCATGGTTTCCAGGAAATCTTCGAGTTCTTTGATCCTTGTGACCGCTTTCGTTAATTTTCTATCTGCGTGTGTGATCAGTGTGCACATTAGTTTATTAGAGCATTCTGTTGTGTCTTCCTGCAATTGTTTTGAGAGGTCTGGGTCTAGGTCACTGAGGGTTGGAAGCACAAAGATCCGTAGATCTCTTGGTATCCTCTCGCATTCTAAATAGTTCTTTAGAGTTGTCATCTCCCACCATTTGTTAATTTCTGTTATTCTTGTTTGCTCCAATTCTTTAACTAGCTTTAAGGGAGATGTGTCCGTGATTCTTTGTTCTCCACCAGTCGCTGTCTGATCTTTGCTGAATAGCTCCTTAGCTTTTAATTCCCTTTTGGCACATCTATCCGCCATGATTCTTATTTATAAGTTTGGTTAATTTATTGTTGTAAATATTTTGTTAGTAGTTTTCTTCTTTATTATATCTTTGTCTCATGTGCTCTGGACAGATATTGCTTTTAAGATTTCTCCGCAATTGAGTACTTCCTTTCCCCAACAGAAGGTAAACGAGATTGCTTGCAATTATAATGAGGTCCCAGAACCGTTGAATATAAGAGTTTTTCTGTAATATTTAAAGAGATGTAATTTGTATGTCTTTTACGAGTTGCAAATATTTCCTCTCACAAGTTTTCAAAATGTTAAATTTTTCTCCTCGGATACATATGCCCGTTGCCTTATGGTTTGTGCAATGTGTGATGGTACAGGTTTGTGGGGATTTATAAGTGAATTTTAGTCAGGACAATACAGCCGTTTTGCTGTCTGAAAACCCGGCATTGAATGTGCCCGTGAGTCTTTGAAGCCGAGTCAGGAAATTCTCAGATATATATTGTTAGAAATGGGGGTCTCTAGTTGGCAAAGGTAGGTACATTTGTCCAAATAGGGACTCTTGCTTCTAGTCAGGGTAAGGGGGATACACACTTTAGAAAACCCCTGCTCACCCCCTGGGTTGCTTGGCACGAGCAGACAGGCCTATCCCAAAGGCAATGTGTAAAGTATTTGTACTCAAAACACACAGTAATACAGTGATAACACCACAAATGGACACCACACCAGTTTAGAAAAATAAAGTACCTTTATCTAAAATGAACTCATTTGATTCCAAAACGGCTCTGGTCCACGGGTGATGCGTTGGGAAAACTTGCCGCACAGGTACGATGCGTGGAAATCCGGGATGCGTCAGCGATCGATGCAGCAGCGTCAAGCGGCACGGTGTTGGTTTCTTCAGCTGCGATCCCTCGATGCGTTGGTTCTTGCAGTGGCGACAGACGCTGCGTCGGGTTCTGCAGCGTTGCAGCGATGTGTGGAGATTCTTCTCGCACAGCGGTGCTGCATCGGAAAAACTGCCGTAAGTTGAGCGATGTGTCGGTTTTCTTGTAGTTGCGTTGCTTTTCCAGCTCCCTACAGCAGGAACAACCTCCAGAGCAACAACACAGTCACAGGCACCTCTTGGCAGGTCAGGACTCCCAGCAAGGAAGTTCAGGGGAGCGGGGGGTGAAGTCTTTGTGTCCCTGAGACTTCAGAACAGGAGTCAAGCTCTAATCAAGCCCTTGGACATCTTCCTCAAGAAGGGGGGACTCAGCACGCAGCAAAGTCCTTCTCCTTTCCTTGGCAGAAACAGCTACTGCAGGCCAACCCCAGACAGCACACAGCAAAGGGGCAGTACTCCTCCTCCAGTTTCTCCAGCTCTTCTTCTTGGCAAAGGTTCCTCTTGATTCCAGAAGTAGTCTAAAATTCAGGGGTCTAAAGCCTGATACTTATACCCCAAAAAGTCTTTGTTCTCTTTGTGTAAGGGTCTCTGAGCCCAGTCCAAACCAGTTCTGTCCTCACTGGTGCAGCATGACCACAGGGGGTGGAGACAGCATTGTGCAAGGTTGACAGGCACTATTCAGGTGCAAGGAAATCTCCTCCCACTACTCTAAATTCAGCCAGGGTCTATTCAGCCCAGCTCTGAGTCATCCAGGAAGGGCCAGGCACACCGTGGCTGTCTACAATGAATGCACATCCCCAGCACCTGTCACTACAAAACCAGACAGTCACTACACAAACAGGCAGAGGCACAGATAATGGTTAAACAAGAAAATGCCTACTTTCTAAAAGTGGCATTTTCAAACACACAATTTTAAAACCATCTTTACTAAAAGTTCAGAGAGCCTAAACTTTAGTTCTCAATCTTGTCCCAATGGGAAGTTATAATTATAATATGTTATAAATAAACTCCCATTCTATCCTATGGTGCAAGATAGCCTTTCAATAATCAGGACATGTCACACACACCAGTACATGTCCTACCTTTCACATACACTGCACCCAGCCCAAGGGGATACTTTGGGCCTACCATAGGGATGCCTTACATGCAAGAAAAGGGAAGATTAGGGCCTGGCAAGTGGGTGCACTTGCCAAGTCGACATGGCGGTTAACAACTGCGCACAGACACTGCAGTGGCAGGTCTGAGTAACCTTTTCAGAGCTACTCATGTGGGTAGCACAATCAGGGCTGCAGGCCCACTAGTAGCATTTGATTTAAAGGCCCTGGCATACTTCAGTGCACTTTACTAGGGGCTTACAAGTAAATCAAATATGGCAGTCATGGAGAACCAATTGTAACAGCAATTTACACAGGGAGCATTTTCACTTTGACACTGTTCAGCAGTGGCAAAGTGCCCAAAGCATCTAAGCCAGCAAAAACTAAATCCAGCACAGCATCACAAATACAGGCGGTAGAGGCAAAAAGTCAGGGGAAACCATGTCAAAGATGTCAAGTCTAACACTTGTCCCCTCCAGCTGAAAGATGGGGAGAACTACCCACCCTCTAGGGAGTTCTCATCACTAAGGCAAAAGAATCTGGACAGGCCATCAGCATTGACGTGTTCTGTACCAGGGTGATGTTCCACCGTAAAGTCCATTCCCTGTAGGGAGATGGACCACCTCAGCAGTTTTGGATTCTCACCCCTCATCTGCATCAACCATCTGAGGGGCCTGTAGTCATTCTGAACCCGGAAGTGAGTCCCAAACAAGTAGGGTCTTAGCTTCTTCAGTGCCCAGACCACAGCAAAAGCTTCTCTTTCAATTGCATTCTACCTCTGTTCCCTGGGAAGTAGCCTTCTACTAATGAAAGCTACGGGTTGGTACAAGCCCTCGTCATTCAATTGTGAGAGGACTGCTCCCACCCCATGCTCTGAAGCATCTGTCTGCACAACAACTTCTTGGGAGAAGTTGGGTGCCATGAGCACGGGCGCCATGCACATGGCAGATTTCAGGGCATCAAAAGCAGTCTGACAGGCATCGGTCCAGATCACTTTACTTGGCTTCTTCCTTGAAGTCAGCTCTGTCAAGGGGGCAACAATGGTGCCATATCCCTTGACAAACCGTCTGTAGTGCCTGGTGAGTCCTAAAAAGGCCCTCACCTCTGTCTGAGTCTTGGGAGGCTCCCAAGCCAGAACGGTATTGATCTTAGGTTGTAGGGGCACCACCTGGCCTCTTCCTTCTTGGTGCCCTAAGTACACCACAGATCCCTGCCCTATCTGGCACTTACTGGCTTTGATAGTGAGGCCTGACTTCTGCAGAGCCTTCAACATTTCATAGAGGTGTTGCAAGTGTTCCTCCCAGCTGGAGCTGAACACAGCAATGTCATCCAGGTAGGTGGAGCTGAATTCCTCCAGCCCAGACAGTACCTGGTTGAACAGTTTCTGGAATGTGGCAGGGGCGTTTTTCAACCCAAAGGGCATGACTCGGAACTGGTAGTGCCCCTCTGACGTTGAAAACGCAGACCTCTATTTTGCCCCATCCGTCAAGGCAATTTGCCAGTACCCAGACGTTAGATCAAACATACTAAGGTACCAGGCAGCTCCCAGCCAATCAATGAGCTCATCAGCTCTGGGGATGGGATGCGCGTCAGTCCTCGTGACGGCATTGAGCCCACGGTAGTCCACACAGAACCGGAGTTCAGGAGTGGCACTGGGTGCAGCAGCTTTTGGAACCAAGACCACTGGGCTGGAGGGCTGGAGGGCTCTATCACCCCTAACGCCAACCTTTTGGAAACCTCTTCCTCAATGCTGGCCCTGACCTTGTCAGTTACTCTGTAAATTTTATGTATTACAGGTAAACTGTCCCCAGTGTTCACATCATTGACACACCAATTGGTGATTCCTGGAGTCAGGGAGAGCAGGGAGGCGAACTGTCCCAGCACCTGGCGACACAGTCCCTCTGCTGCTCTGGGGTCAGGGTGGGAGAGAGGTTCACTCCATCCACTGACCCTTCATGTTCCTTGGCTGACTGTCCTTTTCAATTCCATCATCTGTAGCCAGGAGCATTGTCACTTCAGACCTCTCAAAGTGAGGTTTGAGGCGGTTCACGTGCAGGACCCTCAAAGGGTTCCTAAGATTCTGCAAGTTAACCATGTAGGTTACATCACTCTTGCGCTCCACCACCTCAAATGGACAAGTCCACCTGCCCTGGAGCGCACAAGGCTCCACTGGTACCATCACCCCCACTTTTTGGTCAGGCTGAAACTCAAACCAGAGTGGTCTTCTGTTCGTACCATCATTTCATCTCTTCCTGGCTGGCTTTCAGGTTCACCTGAGTGAGTTTCCTGAAGCGTTGAGTCTGGTTTCTGAAGGTCAGTATGTAGCTTAATACATCTTGGGGGGTCTTACTAGGATTTACTCCCAGCCCTCCTTCACCAGACTCAGAGGTCCTCTGATAGGGTACCCTTACAGCAATTCATAGGGACTGAACCCTAAGGATTTCTGCTGTGCCTCCCTGTAGGCAAACAACAGGCATGGTAGAAAGACATCCCACTTACGTCTCATGGGTTGTGCAAGACCCTTTATCATGCCTTTCAGGGCTCAGTTGAATCTCTCAACCAACCCATTCCCTTGGGGAAGGTAAGGAGTGGTGAATTTGTACATTACACCGCACTCTTCCCTAAGTGACTTCATATACCTGGAAATGAAGTTTGTTCACGGTCAGAGACCACCTCTCTGGGGAACCCCACAAGGGTAAAGATCCCCATTAATGCACGGCTCACCACAAGGGCTGTGATTGTCCTGAGAGGGACAGCTTCCTGGGACCGGCTGGCATGGTCCACCAAGACAAAGATACAATTGTTGCCTAGGGCTGTCTTCTGTTCCAGTGGCCCCCACAATATCGATGCCCACCCGCTCGAAAGGGGTGCTCACCACAGGAAAGGGTTGAAGGGGAGCCTTACACTTCCCTCCTGTCTTGCCACTTGCCTGGCAAGTCTGACAAGACCTACAATGTGTGCCAACGTGACTCTGCATTTGGGCCAGTAAAAGTTGGGTGACAAGCCTGTGATAAGTCTTATCACAACCCAAATGTCCTGCCAAAGGCACGTCATGAGCCAGACCATGTAGCACCCGGGTACCACCAGCACACTGGCTGCCCCAGGCTCAGCAACCTTAGGCTCACTGTAAAGGAGAACATTCTCCCAATAAATCAAATTTGATCCGGATGGACCACCTGCTGCCTGGTTTGCAGCCTGCTGCCGCAAATCAACAAGAGTAGGGCATTCCATCTGTGCCTCGCAGAACTCCTCCCTGGAGGCACCTCCTTCCTGCTGCCAATGGGTCAGCTCAGGCAGGTCGCCCAGTTCGGCCATTTGCTCCCCTGTAGGTTCCAGGGCATCTCCCTCAGTTTCTATCTCCTCCTGAACTGTAGGAACTTCGGGGGCTGGTTTCCCGTGCCCTACCTCTTTATGGCAGGCACCTGGGCCACTCTTTCAGGCTCCAGGTCTTCTTGATCACCCCCTACTGGCTGCCATTGACCGAGTGGTCACACAGGCCCACTCAGGCAGTCCCAACATCTTTAAATGAGCCTGGCGCTCCACCTCCCTCCAAGGTGAGCTCTTCAGGTCATTGCCAAGCAGACATTCAACAGGAATGGATGGACTTACGATGACCTTCAAGGAACCTGAGACCCCCCACTCAAAGGGAACCTGCGCCAACCTTACACAGGCGCTCAGAGTTGTCTGCACCAACTACAGGGTGAAGAACATTGGGGATGACCTGCTCTTCAGACACCCATTGACACCTGCCAGATGTCACACTGGCTCCTGTGTCTCTCAGAGCCTCCGCCCTCCTCCCATTGATGGTCACCCACTGCAGGTACTTTTTAGTGTTATTTGGCAGGCAAGTTTCCTGGACCATCTCTTTGTCCCCTAATGAGACAAGGGTCATCACAGCTGGCTCCCCACCCTCACTAGGAACCAACTCCTCCCCCGGCACTACACTAACTACCCCTGTGACGGTGCACCAGTGGGTGCTGGTGGTGCTTAGGGGCACTTGGGATTATTCTGCATGTGACCCTCCTGACCACATGCATAACACTTGCGTGGACCCCGGTTGTCTGGCCTACACTTAGGGAGCCATGACTTCTTAGAACTGGGGGGCTGGGAATTTTTACCCTGGGAACTATTTTGGGGCCCTTTAGAGAACTCCTTTTGGTTACCCTTGTCCTCCCCACTCTTCTGCTGGGGACGCTGCCCACCCTTGGATGGGTTTCCCACATACCCCTTGTGGACCCTGGTACTCATACAGTAGTCCACCTCCTGAGCAAGCTTCCTGGGGTCAGTCAGCTTACTATCCATCAGATGCTGGTGCAGCTCTGGAACACAAAGAGTACTCAAGTGCTCCCAACCAATAAAGTTTTACAACTCCTGGTAATCAGTTACCTTGCTGCCCTTTATCCAACCATCCAGTGCTCTGCAATACACGTTCACACACTCAACCCAAGTATTGGACTCAAGTTTCTTGAAGGACCTAAACTTTTCCCTGTACTGCTCAGGTGTGAGCCCATACCTGAGGCATAAAGCCTCCTTCATATTGGGATATGTCAGAGCACCCGCCTCCTCCAAAGGTGTCAGGATGTTCCTCCCATTGGCCTCAAGGTTTCTCCACAGGCCCACCCCTCAATTCTTCTCATGGACCTCATTCATTTGCAGTACTGCCTCATAAGATGCAAACCATGCATAAATGTCCTCCCCCTTCTGGAAATTCTGTACTAGGTCCTTGGGAATGTAAACCGTACCCCCTTGTACTGGCTGTGCGCTGCCACCATTTGTACTGGACTCCACCTGTTTGGCCTTGAGGTCCAGCTCTCTCATGCTCAATTCATGTGCCAAAAGCAATTTCTTTTCCTCTAAGGCTTGAGTATTCTTGCTCTCCTCTGCCTTTAGCCTCATGACTTCCAATTCATGATCCCTGGCCCTTCGCCTTTCCTCCATTTCCTCTGGATCCCACTTTCTGGAAGAATGATTGCTGCCAGCCCTAGAGGCTGCTCTCCCAACAAGCAAATCCTGAGATCTGAATGCACCATCTGGTGCACCCCATCCACTTCTGCATCATCTGTCTCCTCAACTTGTCTGGCCTCCCACCAGTCCCCTAAGGCCTTCTGTAGCTCCTCTTCCCTAGAGGTGCTCTTCATGAGACATCCAAAGCTCTTGCAGAATTGCTTGAGTTGCTCTACTTTGTAACTACTTAACATTTCAATGTCAAACTCCAATCCTGCAGCCTCCCTGCTGATTTACCATTCAGAGACATGGTGCGTGGATACTTCAAGTGTTAGCTCAAAAATAGAACCAAAAATAAAACACACTATGTGGCTGCGTAGTGGTCTGCACTAAACTAGTGATGTACACCAATCACTGTGGGTCAAGTACAAATACAAATTCAAATCCTCACCGCTGACCACCAATGTTAGAAATGGGTATCTCTAGTTGGCAAAGGTAGGTACCTTTGTACAAATTGGGAACCTTGCTTCTAGTCAGGGTAAGGGAGATACACATTTTAGATAACCCCTGCTCACCCCCTGCGTAGCTTGGCACGAGCAGACAGGTCTATCCCAAAGGCAATGTGTAAAGTATTTGTACTCAAAATACACAGTAATACAGTGATAGCACCAAAAATGGACACCACACCAGTTTAGAAAAATAAAGTATCTTTATCTAAACTCAACAAGATCAAAACGACAAAAATCCAACATACATGTAATAAGAATATGACTGTAAAAACATTTCAAACAACTTGGCCCATAGAAAACTATGAATGTGTGATTTCTCTCAAAGTTCCTGTAGTTGTGACAAAATCCACAAGGCCAAACAGCTGCAGAGATGGGAAGCGTCGAAAAACAAAGAGATGCGTCAGGTCCTGAGACCATGGGGATTTTAGACACGACTACATTCCGAACTGCTGAAAGAAATTAAACCAGATTTGGCAGAAAGCTAGATCTTGGTCCAGAAAGTGTGCTTTGTGTGATTTGGTATAAATCCATTAACAGTTTTAGAGATATTAAAGGGGAAATAAATTTGTATATCTAGAGACAAGAATGGTCCGCGAATCCATCGCTGTGCTTCGCGAATCCTCTTGCCAATCGGAATGCAGTTATTTGCTGGCCACAACCTGAGTAGAAAGTGGCGTCAGCCCTTTAGGACATCGAAGAACGGTCATTGGTCGCAAAATATAAAATGAAATGTAGCAGAAATGGGCAGGGTAGAGGTACCTTGATGCCCTGGGGACAATATAGGCTTGAGGATTTTCCAATCCGTTGCGACGCTCAGTGCAGCCCCGTGTAACTTCACAAAGGATTCACAAATTCTGCACAATTTCTGTTTTTAAAAACTCTGGGGCATATTATCAAGGGGCCGTGCTAAAATTATCGCCGCTTTAGCGTCCGTTTTCGGGCGAAAAGCGGCGATAATTTTATCGCATTATCATCAAGGACACGCTAGCGCGTGGTTCCTTGAGTTAGGGCCCGTTTTTCACACGCCTCGCATCGATAATGAGATGCAAAGGAGGCGTGGCTGTGAAAACAACATGGGATAATATCGCGAAGGCAGCTTCGCGATATTATCAAGGAGGGGTAGCGATATGTGAAATCGCGTTAAGTATGCCTTAACGCAGGAATTTAACGTCTGTTAAATTCCTGACTAAGGCATACCTAACATGGGGGGTGGATTGTGTGGCTAAGACCACAGGCCCTATCATCAAGGATATCGCCGTTTTCCATGGAACATCGCTGGAAAACCAGCGATGTTCCATGGAAAACACCGCTATCGCTGGAATGATTATCGCCATTGCGCTATGCGTTGTTAATACAGCGCTAGCATGGCGATAATTTCCAGCGATAGCCGGCGATAAAAATCCTCACGCTGAGTGGCCAGCGATAATTATCGCTGCCGCTTGATAATATGCCCCTCTATTCTTAGACACTCACTCAGACACTCATGCAGGCACTCACAGACCAACTCAGAGACTTATGCATCTACTGACAGACCCACTCACACATTCATGCACCCACTCACAGACTCACTCAGACACTCACACAGCCACTCACAGACCCACTCGCACACTTACGCACCCACACACAGACCCACTCAGACACTCACCGACCCACTTAGACATTCACAAACCCACTCACAGACCCACTCCAACACTCACATACTTGCTCACAGACCCACTCAGAGACTCACACACCCACTCACAGACCCACTCAGACACTAACACACTCACTCAGACAGCCATTGAGAGATGGAGAGAGTCAATCACATAGTCATGAATCCTAAAAGTGTTGGTCTGTATTGAATGTGTGATTTTGCTTTCTGTAGTCGAGAAGGATTTGAGATTCCTCCTCAAAAAAGTTTTTAAAAGGGATTTTAACAGAAAAGGAACCAGTGTTTGGAAAAATGTGGCTCTGAGAATAGCTTTTGTGTTTATGGTGTGCAGATGATAACTACACAAAAAACAGGATTCAGTCTTTCAAGTTGTTACGGAACAGCCTGTTGCCTTTCTCTGTGAAGTGAACTCCGTTACCTCTATATATCTATATGTATGTACTCCCTGATAAAATGTAAATTGTTGTTGTAGATGGAGCCCAAGTTGTGGTCTCTAAGGAATGCAGAAACTGTTTTATCCACATTTTTCCCGCCTTTGTCCATCTGTGGATAGAATTAATTTGACCACTTCCATTTCTTACTTTAGCAAATGTTAGAGTACACCAAGGCAGTGTGAACAAAAAGTACCATTAATTGAGCAAAGGTATCCTTCATTAGGATTTCCAGTTCTACCTCAGTAATTGTGCCTAGGTCATTGCACAATCATGAGGTTAGGGTGTTGGCAATCGGCAATGCTTTCAACCAAAGGCAGCAATTGATGACACTATAATCCTTTCTTGCCAACCCAAGTAATGTCCACATTAGGCAAACCAAAGTCCCTGTCAATGCCGTTCTTTCTAGCACACTCTCTAGCCCAAAACACAAAGCTATGACCCACAATCTACACTCTAACCATTTTGAAGGCAAGGAGGAGAAGGAAAAAGGAGAAGGTTTCAAAATGAAAGTCAATTTAACTGGAGGACAGGACCTGTTTAAAAAAAAGATATTTGATTTGTGCGCCCCCCACACTGAGCCACATTAGACTCTGGGGCAAAATGCAATAAAAAATGGGAGGAATGCCACACAGCCCGCCTAACGAGTCTTACTAGGCCCCGGAGACCCCATCCCCCAGGGTTGAATTACATAATTAAGGGGAGCGGGGGTGCACGCACCCCGAGTCACCTTGGGCCCCGACAACCCCATTCCCCGGTGCCTGTGTTGGGTGATCCGGTGCCTGCCGGGGGCATCAACAAACCACAAGTTGGGACCTGTGGGGGGAGCCCCAGGGCCCCTGCAGCCCCACCCCGCTCCCCACATAGTGCTGGAGTCAACAATCCTCCTGCCTGGATGGAGCAGCTGTTCATGCTTGCTCTCTGTGGGCAGAAGCAATATCTGTTTACCTGAACTCAGGAGTGCAGGCAGGGAAACAGAAGTTTGCTCCCACCCATCTGGAGCATGTTTAAATCTCCCGCCGGCTGGGAGCAGACATACCTTCCCTGCCCACATTGCTGCAGGCAGGGAAAGCATGTTTGCTCACAATTGTTTTTCTGCATTCCCGCTGGAGTCCCGCTGTATCACAGCACAAATTGCCGCTTTTTTTATGTTGGTCCAGTGGTGGTCCCTCTGGGACCCCCATAGGACCTGGAGGTCCTATGGGGATTATATCCCCGAGTCTTGTAATGGCTGCAAGCAAATTTTATCTTGGCCAATCAGAATGCTCTATTTTTTTTAATTGGGTTTGAGGGACTGGCACAAGAGTCACTTGAACCAAACTGTCTAGAAATACAAATATTTTTCAACCTTAATTTCTCAAAAACTGCTGAATGGATTTAAACCAAATCGCTGGACAGATCACCTTGAAACTGTCCATGCACAAACTAGGCAAAAAAGAACAATCTTTTGGAAAGCTTTTTGAAGATTCGTCAATCAATGCCAAAGTTATAAGCAAAACAAAAATGCATTTCCTATGGAAACGCTAACCTAGCTATAACTACCCAGCGGCAACTTTGGTTGATTTTGACGAATCCTTGCGCAAAGCTTTTCCAAAAAAAGTTCACCCACAGCAGCTCCTTCTTGGATAGTTTTGGGTTGAACCATGAAGGAGGGATGAGAAACAAGGAGGGTCCCAAAACACTATTTCCCCATGCAATTTTCCATTGGAAAATTCAACAGCAATTCCACAAAAATGGCAGAAAAGAATTACACATAGTTGGCAGGCTCAGTTTCAGGTTCAGGCAGGTCTAGTTCAGCAGGTCAGCTGGGCAGTTAAAGAGAAGCCTCTGGAGCTTGTTGTGCCCCTGTAACTCAAAACGGTAGGCCAGTGAACTATACCTTGGAGTCACTCAGGTAGCCTGGGATGAAGGGAGCCAGTCCGGTCTTCCTTATCAGAGAGCAGGGCAGTCCTCTGGTAGCAGGGCATTCCTTCTCCTGCTTTGTCCACAGATCCAGGAGTGTACTGAAGAGTGGGTCTGAGGGTCTTATATTTAGAACTTCCGCTGGTGTTGAAGAATTATTAGATACCCAACCCCCACCCCCATAAGCCCCGCAAAGAATATATCCCATTGTTCCGATGCCCTCGCAGCCACCTGTTACAGTTGCTTCCACTGTTTCTGTCCCCGCATCTACTACTGTTATTTTGACGGCTCAGGCTTCGGCTCCTCCTCCTCTTCTTCCATCTATTTCTTTACCGTCTGTGGCAACTATGACTGTTAGTACTTTTGCCGTGCCTATTGTCTCAGATGCCCTTTCGACAATTCTTTCCCCCACGACACAGCCCCCAGCGACGATAGTGCCTGTTGCTTCTCCCACTTTGGTTTTTCATCCTCCGACATTAGTAAGTAGTGGGACACCGGTGCGTGGATTTGAGGACCGGGATTGGACAAAATTTAAGGAGCACATGGAGCCGTTAGTGCAATCTGATGTGGGGGATGAAAAAAAAGGGTAATAGCTAATCAGGCTGCACAGTGGGCCCAAAACCCTATTTATAGTGTTTAGGATGTCTGGGCGACTATGAAAGATTTTGAGCCTTTTATACAGCAGCATGCCCTCAAACACATGTCTGCTACTCTGATTGGGTTTTGGCAACAGCACTTTGAAGCGGAAGCACCTCAAATTTTATATGACATAAGAGATCGAGTGTATATTAGTGAATTGGGGCCAGAACAAGTTTTTGCTACTGTTACGACAATAATAGCATATAGGGGAAGATTACATGAGAAAAGTCCCAGGTCAGTATCTCAGTTTCCAATGAGAGAGAGGTTCATCCCATATATCATCCCGAGATACCGGAATTGACAGATGGCCGTGGCAATGTTAGTCGAGCGGCAGTGGCGGCTAGGTTTCAGGAGCAATGGGTTTATACTCCATGGAAAAGAAGTCAGGTTTTATCTCTTAAAACTCATTTACCAGATCCTGGGAAGAATCCTCCTGCTTATTATAAAGAACTGACTGAAGCCGCTTCCACAACGGTGATAACTCTTGCTGATATTGAAATGTTCTTTGGTATTCTTGTTCCGGTTGATATTTGGAGGCAGGTTCATACTCAAGATCATGTTCCGGAGTTGGGTGGTACTTGGGATCAAATTAAGGCATGGTGAAGTAATTCTAATCTTCAACTCAGGGATCCTATTAATATAAAGAACTATACAGAAGCTGAAATATGAAAAGACATCTTTATTAAACTTACATAAGTGAGGCCACGTCACACAGAAGCCGTAGCAACTGTATGAGGCAGTCTGAGGAATACAAAGAACAGAGGCCTTTTATATGCTCTCAGGGTTACAAACTTCAGCATACAAGTAAGGGGCAGTCCTAGCTTGTGCAAGCATGCAAAATACCTAACATTCCTTCTTTACAGTTTACCATTCAGATATTTACAACATTGAAAAAGCAGAGTCATGATGACAAGCCCATTTTCAGTTTGTCCATCCCAAGACCAATTTCCCGGCAAGGCCCGACATTCTCATCAGATATCAGATGGACCCCTAATAAAATCGGGCACCTCCTCCTCGTAAAGCAAGTCATAAAGAAAGAAACATAGACAGGTGTGTGAGAGATTAGGAGTGGTTTGAATGTGATGAAAGGTTTATGGTTTGCTGTGCCTTGATACTAATCTTGATCGGTCACTGGGAAAGGAACTGGTCGAACAGGTTTGGCTTCAGGCAGTGGAGTCAGCTTGCCCAGGTTACACAAAAGTCAACAAAGGTGTACGTGTCCTTCAGACTCGTTTTGGCCTTAGTTATCAGCCTATGTGAGGGCAACCACTTAAAATGGCTGCCATGCACAAAATGGAACCCGAGGGTTCAGGACGAAATCCCTGATTTGAAGGTGATCCAGCCATTCGAACATGCCGAAATTGCCTGGATATAGTATGTTCGTCATTGTCATTCTGCTGATACCAAAATCGTCATGATTCGACGATGCTTATGACACGAAGCCAAAATTTCAAGTACTACAATGGGATCAGGAAAGAAGCCCGGAGATAAGCCTCGAGCGGAAATGTTAGCATTGCCAGGCTGCATAATTCGTATATGCATCCTCTTATTCCGACGAGAAAGGTGGATTGGGATAAACTGTCAGCTTGTCAACAGAAGGAAGATGAGAGTGTTTCTAATTTCTTCACCCGATTTGAAGGTACATTTTTGGATTATAATGGACAGGATTTGTCCGTCGAGGGAGGTGTTCGGTTGTTTGTCAATAGATTTGTTTTTAACTTGCTAACTGAAATTGCGATTCGATTGCAAGCTTCTGAGAGTACCTGGTCCACCTCTTCTCCCTCTGCTATTTTGAATATGGCACAATATTATGAGCATAGGGATAATGAAGAAAAGAAGAGGACAGAGAAGAGACATAAGGATTTAAAGACGAAGGTGTTGTTACAGCAGACTTTTAGAGGGAATGGGAGAGGATGTGGTGGTCCTGCCCGACAGCTTCCACGCACAAGTAGGCAGCCAACAACTATGCCTTTGGGTCCGAATCACTGTGCGTATTGTAAAGAGGAGGGACATTGGCGTAGCGAATGTCCTGTGATTTTGCAGAAGGTAGCGGTCCCGAGAGGACAAGGTTCTCGTGGACCGGGTCATGGAACAGGAGGGGCTGATAGGGCTCAGAATGCTGTAGCCTCACAGGGTCGTTCTGATAATAATTACTTTGATGACCCTCGTGATGGACAGTATTATCATGATGATTATGACATGGAGGAAGTGACAGGAATGTCTTACAGTTAGGAGAGCCAGGGACAGAGTGAGGGACCAGTTCTGATACCTGTAGACCAGCGTGGTCCTTATGTAACAGCAGAACTGCAAGGTTCAACTAAGGAATTTTTGGTGGACACAGGTGCAACAAAAAGCTCTGTTTCTCGAAATATGGTCCCTGGGACAGCTCTGTCTGGCCATAATAATGTGTCGGTTGGTTTTTCTGGTATACCGGTTGTAAGCCCCATTTCAAAACCTCTTGCGTTGACTATTGGTCCTTTCACTGTGGATTCACCATTCTTGTTGACATCTAATTGTGGTGAAAATTTGATGGGTTTGGATTTGTTGAAGAAATTGCATGCTACTATTTATTGTTCTCCGTGGGTGTCTATATGACAATGGGTCCAGATGTAGCATGCGCTAAACAGTGTTTGTCTAAAGATGCACCCCTTTCTGTTGAATTTAGAAATGTGCCACCCACTCTGTGGGCGACAGGCGACACGGATGTGGGACTGTTGCAGATATCGCCGGTTTCGATACAGATTAAGGATGGTGCTATTTTGACCCGTATCCCTCAGTATAAAATATTGTGGGCAGGAGAGCGAGCCTTATTGCACATTATACAGGATTTGATTAAGACAGGAGTGGTTGAGGAGACAACTGCTAATATTTGCAATAGCCCTATTCTTCCAATTCTTAAAAGGACGCCCTCAGGTTCCCCTGATGAACATGAAGATGTTTATCATTTTGTGATTGACTTGCGTGAGGTTAATAAAATAGTGGTTCCTCAGTTTCCAGTGGTCCCAGACATCACTACTCTTTTGACCATGATTCCCTCTACTGCTAAATTTTTCTCTGTCATTGCCCTGAAAAATGCTTTCTTTAGTGTTCCTATTCATCCGGATAGCAGGTACTTGTTCGGGTTTACACTAGCTGGTAGGAGTTTTAGGTTCTGTCAAGCTCCTCAAGGCTATACTGAAAGTCCAAATATTTATAGTCAAGCTTTAAAGAGTCAGTTGGATTCCCTATCGCTTCCCTCAGGTAATGTATTAGTGCAGTATGTTGATGACCTACTCATCGCTTCTGACACAGAACAAGGTTGTAAAGACAATACAGTTAAATTGTTGTTGCACTTGGCCCGGCATGGACATAACGTGTCTCTCTCTAAATTTCAATATTGTTGACCGGAGGTCACCTATTTAGGTCACTTACTGTCGAAGGAGGGTAGCAGGTTGACTCATGAATGCATCAGTACCATTGTTAAAATGCCCGCTCCTCAAACCCAAAAAGATGTGCGCACTTTTATAGGTGTCACTTCCTACTGCCGGCAGTGGATACCTAACTACTCTTTACTAATCAAACCCTTGCTTGCTCTGACCACTAGAGACGTGCATGAGCCCCTGCCTTGGACGCCCGACTGTCAGCAGTCTTTTGAGCAATTGAAAACTGCGCATTGTTCGGCTCTGGTACTTGGCACTCCTGATTATAAAAAAACGTTTGTGTTGTACGTCCATGAGATGGCTGCCTGCTTGCTTTCCGTTTTAACACAAAGATTTGGAGATAAGCAACGGCTGTGTGCATATTTCTCTGCTGTTGACCCTGTCGCAAGAGCCCTACCGAGCTGTCTAAGAGCGGTCGTGGCTGTGGCCGTTTCTATCAATCGGCTATTGATACAGATCTCACGGTCATGGTACCCCATGCTGTGGATACGCTTTTACATAAGACTAAGACACAGCACCTCACCAGTGCGCGTCTGACTGGCTACAAATTAACATTGTATGCCAAACATATCACGATCAAAAGATCTGACACTCTGAATCCAGCCACGTTACAGCCCCTCCCTTCTGAGAGTGATGAGATTGATAAACATGATTATATCTTCCAAACGGAAGAAGAGACGAAAGGACGGGTAGACTTGACTGATGTTCCCATATCTGACCCAAAAGGGGAACTATATGTCGATGGCTCTTGTTTTAAATTACCAGATGGCACTGCAACTGCTGCATACGCTACTACTACGCTGCATACAGTAGTTGAGACATCACGAGTTCCTTACCAATCGGCCAAGCTGCTGAGCTTGTTGCTTTGATACAAGCTTGCGAATTGAGTGAGGGATTGGTTGTCAATATTTATACTGACAGCCAATACGCCTTTGGAGTCGCACATAACTTTGGGCGACTCTGGGCAGAGAGAGGGTTTCTTACTTCACATGGCACCAGGATTCAGCATGGGCACCTCATATTGAGGCTTTTGTCTGCTTTGACACTCCCTAAGAAATTGGCTATAGTGAAGTGTAGTGCCCATCGGAAAGTCACTGCCGATGTAGGTAGGGGAAATGCTTTTGCCGATCAGACAGCTAAGGAAACAGCCCGGACTAAAATGAAAAGAATGTTTGTAGCAGGTCCCGCTAGGTGGGTGCCTGAAGTTACTATGTTTGAGGATACACTTGAAAATGTGAAAGAGATACAAAGTGAGGCCACAATAGAATAATTAGCATTGTGGCAAGAAAGTACAGCACACTTGAACGATGAGGGATATTGGATTGACAAGTCAGGGAAGCAGAGATGGATGTTGCCAGATGCATATGTCCTCCCTGTAGTTACGATGGCCTGTGGCACAGCTCATATTAGTGCTAAGGGTATTTACAAGTTGTTAGACCCTGTATGGCAGAATGATAACATTTCGAAGACAGCTGCACATTTAGTGAAGTATTGTATGGTGTGCATGATGCACAATCCTGGAAAAGGTACCCCTACCCTACCCGGTAATTGAGGATACACTTGAGAATGTGAAAGAGATACAAAGTGAGGCCACAATAGAATATTTAGCATTGTGGCAAGAAAGTTCAGCACAATTGAACGATGAGGGATGTTGGATTGACAAGTCAGGGAAGCAGAGATGGATGTTGCCAGATGCATATGTTCTCCCTGTAGTTACGATGGCCCATGGCACAGCCCATATTAGTGCTAAGGGTATTTACAAGTTGTTAGACCCTGTATGGCAGAATGATAACATTTCGAAGACAGCTGCACATTTAGTGAAGTATTGTATGGTGTGCATGATGCACAATCCTGGAAAAGGTACCCCTACCCATACGGTAATTTTGCACTGCCTACTTTCCCTTTTGAAGTCCTTCAGATGGATTTCATAGATTTGGATTGGTGCAATAATTTGAAGTATGTTTTGGTGGTTGTTTGTGCTTTTAGTAAATGGGTCGAGGTTTATCCCACTAAAGACAGCCGTTACGACTGCAAAGGTACTCCTGAAGGAGTTCTTTCCTCGTTTCGGCTTGCCCTGTTTGATTTGGAGTGATAACGGAAGTAATTTCAATGCCAAGGTCATTCAGTTAATTTGTGATGGTTTGCACATAAACCAGAAGTTTCATGCCGCAAACCACCCGCAGCCAGCAGGTTTGGTTGAGAAGTACAATGGTACTCTCAAACTGAAACTGGCAAAGATTCAGGAGACAACAGGGTTACAGTGGCCAGATGCTTTACCATTAGCACTTTTGTCAACAAGAACTACAGCACTTTCTAGGACAGGATTGTCACCGTATGAGGTCATGTTTGGACGCCCGGCAAATGTCTGGGTCGTCCCGCGTCCTCAGCGGTTTACTGATATAGAATACCCATTGTTGATAGATTACCTTTGCCAGTTAACTGAAAATTTGCGTTCTATTAACGAACAGGTCCGGGAAGCCCTACCAGCTACGCCAGAGGGGCCTGGACATGATATTCAGCCTGGCGACTACATTCTTGTTCATAATTTTCAGCGGAAGAAGAGTTTGGAGCCGCACTGGAAGGGGCCACTCCAAGTCTTGCTGGCAACCCGAACTGCCGTCAAAGTTTCTGGTCGTAAGAACTGGATTCATACATCACATTGTAAGAGGGTCCCTCTGCCTCTGCCCTATCACCAGTGGATGAAAGATGGAGTAGGGGACTCTGAGTGCGAGACGGTGCCTCAGTTTGTCCCCGTCAGTGACGCCAGGCTGACCTGGACCAAAACAGATGAGGAGAATGATGAAGTGCTGAATGCAGCAGTACCTCCGGAAATATGGGCTATCCAGGAGCCCCTTTTCACTGATCCCTCAGTGCCTGGAGTCACCAGGTATAATTTGCGCCCTTGGCTAAAGAACGGTGCACAAAAGGAGAAGTCAGATTAGTTAGGGATGGAATGTGAAGGTTAGGGTGTACTTTGCTATAGTATCAACGGAGCTAGATTAGGGCGAGGCGAGATTTGTGCACTGTTTGGACATTGCACAGGATAGATTAAAAGTATTCCCCTGGGGGTACTTTATCCTGGTCGACGTGGGAACCCGAGCTTAGGACAGAGCAAGCTCCATGGCCAGTGCTCAAGAGTGCCAACGTTTTGATGAACAATAGGAGCCTGTACCAGTGAGGCTCTGACGGACACTGGGAACTTGTATCATTTTCTTGCTGGCATTTTGGTCCCTTCCTCCCTTTGCTTTATTGTTTATCATGCATCCCTTTGGTAGGATGGTTGCTGACGAAGAGCAGCCAGTGATTCCCCCTGTTCCTATACGTACATTTTGGTCTACAAAAAGAAAAATATTGTGTATTGTTCTTGTAGTATTACTGCTATTGATTTTGGGTGGGGTGTCCTGGGTTTTGGAATGCGATCAGGAATTACTGTCATGTACTAAATATAAGGTTGTTTCTAAAATGCGCACCAAAAGGACAGCCCAGAGTAATGTCTTTCTAGACACACATAAAAGATTATTTGGAGAAGCTACAGCTTGTTATCCCACGGAATCTGTTACAAGTTTATGGACTGCTTACCCATTGTCGTTGGTCAATTATACGTATACCCTCCCAGCCCAATTCATAGAGGTAAGGAGTGAGTTTGAAATGGGGTATCCTGGTCCATGTCTATATTATAGGAATCCACAAGGAAAGGGATATCCGGGTTGTGACAATAATACATATTGTGATAATTTGTATATGAGAGAGCAGAACATTACCTTAGTGGGCTGGCATTAACAAAATTTAACGGTTACCCGAAAAGCTGGATATTATCCCGCATGTTGTCCGATAAGTAAACACTACTGATGCATTTTTGTATGTCAATTGTTCTGCGATAATATTGTTAAAAAATACGATGTCTCTAGTGGAAAAGAAGGATCCGAGTATGGTAGGGATGAATACCAGATATGCCCCTGTATATTATCAAGGTCCACTTTATGCACACCCTGGATTTTATTTTTTGTCTAATGGTACTTACTCAAATGTTCATAATGGTACAGATGATGTTGCTTTAGGAATGGTGCTCCCTTTAGGTGTGCCTTGTAAGTACAGTAAGCCAAATATACGATGGTTAAAAAGAATTTTGACAGCAGAGTTCTGTGATGGAGTGACAGATTTGGAAGTCAATAATTATAGTAATGGTATCACCTTTGGGTATATTCTCTCCTCCATTATTACTTTTGGTGGTACCGCTATGGCCAGAGGTGAAAGAGCTAGAGAATATTTTGGATGTAAGTTACAGATACTGTCGAATTCCACAGTAGCAGCTTTGCGTGATATCACCACCCAATTAGAAAGTATGTGAATATACTCTGAGCAGACCAGATATGCTGTTGATTTTATTCTAGCTAAGAGCGGTGGTGTGTGTGCAGTAGTAGGAGATCAGTGTGTAGTTGGGATAACTAATATAGAAAAAAACATTACCCAACACATTTTAGACATTCTAGAAAACGTGAAAGGAATGGAGAGTGGGAATTGGAGTTGGTCATTGTTTGGTGGATGGGGTTGGATCCTTAAAAAGGTGATCTATTTCATTGTGATCCTGATTTCTTGCTGTGTTTTAGTCCAGTGCCTTCCCTTATGCTGCTCTTATTGCACCACCCTCCTTACTCCTAAAAGAATATCAATTCATGATACTAATGCGACAATCATGCTTCAGAAAGAGCTCGAGGACCTTATGCAGAGAGACAGGGGTATTTTTGAAACCTCTTCCCTCCTTACCATTTCACTGCCTGATGCTGAAAATATGGAGGGCTCCTAAAATGTATTAATGATTTGTTGAATTATATGTTTTTCTCATTATTACACAATAATTGCTTAGCTCATGCTAAAAGGAGGGTCTGTTGGAATAAAAATTATGTTTTCACATGGTTTTATGTAAGTTAGCATTCGCTGAGCCATTTTGTGTATAGGCGCCATTTTGTATCGTGATCAAAACGAATTCTTTGCTATTTCCGAGAAACGGCCTTCTCTAGGTTATGTTTCTTTGGAGTTGAGTTCTGCCACACTAATGAATGCACTGTTCCTATTAGCGCATACCTTTCCTTCAGATGTAGGCCTTCTCCCACTTGTCTAGTGGCGGGCACATGTAGATTGACCTTGACTAGTAGATAATGCGTGCCCGGCCTCAGAATCAAAACTTACTCCTTTGTAATTTACTGTCCACTTGCATATCTCTGGAAATTCCATTGTGGGCTTGCCTTTATTGTTTCTGAAATGTACATAATGTATCGTTATGCTTGCTGATGTCAGTCCCTCTGCAGCACTCCTTAGCGACTGGGCAGACAGGGCTCCGCTCTGAGTGTACTCTGAATAAACAGATATTGGTTTGTATTCTCTACTGTCTGACCGACTCTTCATTTGCATGGAAGGCTGAGAGGTGGTTGTGAGTGACCCTAGTGACCCTAATCAGGCCACTTCCTTCAAGAGGCAGTTACTTCTTCAACAACTGTAGGTTGGCTTTACATTGCTAGCAAGCACTTTTGGAAAATACAACAGTGTGTGGATTTAGTGACGCAGTTGATGACGGTATGTGATATAATCAGTCATGTCAAGTTTTAGGTTACTGGTTTAAGGTCTTGGATTGTAACTGCATACCTGGTCAACTGAAGTTTTAGCAAATCCAAATTAAGTAAGCTACTGCTCTTGTTAGACAACTATAACATCCTATATCAAGAGATTTTTTGTGTTTATTTGGGATTTGTATTGGCATCCAATAACATATAACCTTACATTGTTCTAGGCTAGACTATGGCAACACCCTGTACATTGGAAATCCTAAGTATGTTATTAAAAGAATACAGGCAGTCCAAAATGCCACCACTAGAATTTTATGCAAAATACCCAAATATCAGTCAGCGGGCCTGGAATTGGCAGCCCTACATTGGCTTCCCGTACAAAAAAAAGGATTCAATTTAAAACCCTGTGCATAGCCCACAAAATAATTCATGGCAACAGCCCTCCGATTATCTCAAAATTGATCTCATTTTCTGCTCTCACACAAACACCGCTCACTTTCTCATGGACTGCTGAAAGTCCCTGTGATCAGAAGAGCGAGATACGGGGCTGTTCTTTTTCTTGTTTTGTACCGAAACTGTGGAATGGCCTCACTATATCCCTGAAACTTGAACAGTCAGAAGTCAAGTTCAGAAAACTATTGAAAACATATCTATTCAAAATAGGTCACTTGTGCTGTCTTGTTCTGAGTTGGTGAGTTAATGCTGGAAAGCCTTGACGGGGTAGCCATGTGCTCCACAAAAACCAGGTAGAATTGTATTTACTCCTACCCCTAGATGATGTAAGCAAACGGTGTGGTATGTGGCCACGTGTACTCAGTACCCCTCCCCTAGTACCTGCTGGTGACAGCCTATGACTATAACAATTGAGTATTACACTCATAATCTGAACATGACCTATGCCATGCCATGTACATGGCACTGCTAAGCCAGCCCTTGCTCCAAACACTGATGAGCCAGTACCTATGCAAAAGGCCTTATTTTAGGCCTCCATTGCTGGCACAAGTGCATGATAAACTTGATCTCCTTGTGTTCTCCCACAGACACTGTACACAGAACCCCAGTGCCCAGTGTCCATTGGCTACATCTGACACAGGCAGAAGCTGTACCAAGCTGGTACTAGCCACGGTGTGGCCTTTGACAACGCCCTGTGCCCATTACCCAGGCCATGCTCATATCTGTGCCAGTCTGGCACTGGGTACATGGCATGACCTTTTATCATGCCCTCTCTTTACTACCACAGCTGACAGCAGCCACTGGGAGCAATCTTCCTAAATAAAGCCACCGAACTTTTATCTTAGAAAGGTGCCTACAGATTTATCAAATTGTGTAAAGTAATAGGAGAGCCAAAAAATGTGTATTTTCAAATGAAACTCTTGGACCGTAACAATGCAAAACATTTTTCAAATGCCTTTCTCGGTGGGTACTGTAGGCAGGGGTACTTTGTAGATTGTTGTCAAGGACATGGATTAAACTATGCCCTGCACCTTGTACTTAAAGGGCATTGCAGTAAGCCCTCTCTGCAATACCCATAGTGTATGGGACTTAGAAAGGGACTTCAAAAATCTAAGTTCATCCTCTTCCCATACTTACTTCTAACTTCACTGTCAAGGCCACCTTGTCATCCACTCTTCTACATCCTCATCTAAAGAACAGGAAGGCATATTCACAAACATTTTGGAGCGTGGAACTGCGCCAAATTTGGCAGCGCCACACTCTGACATTTTGAAAACGCAAGGAAGCACCGTTATTCACAAGAATATGGTGCACCCGTGTGTGTCTCCTTGCGCTGGTGCAAAAAAAGCTGCTTAGCGCCGGCGCAGGCACCCTGCCGCCATGTTGCAAGGGTGCACTGCAGGGATGGTTGTTTGTGTTCAGGAATTGAAAAGTTACTTTGACCCCACACTTTGACCTCTCCCACCTGCAGAAGTGTAACGAGGGCCGGAACAGTGATGCCTAGTGCACGTGCCCACCCCCCAGCTATGGGCATGGGAGGTGGGAGGAGCACTTGGCCTACTTCCTGCTTCGGTCCTGGGGACATGGATTCCCCCAAGGCCATCCCATCTGTGACGGATCCCAGAAGATGGTGTCCCATGGGAATCCTGGTTGCGATGGGCCCCATAAGCTAGAGTCTCCAGGCAATTGAATAAAATAAACATAATGAGGATAAGTAAACCCCCAGGGGCTTGCTCCTCCACAAGGGAGCAGTGGAGCACTAGGTGCTTGTTTTCCACAGCCAACAAGAAGAACACCCTCCTTGGCACACTTCCCAGGTCCCACAGCCTCCTGGATACTTGACTGGTACCTGTGTGTCAGTTGAATCAAGGGGCGGTCCACAGAAGTCCCAAAGGAAGCATCCAGGGACCCTCAGCAGGTCCATTCCCCCAATTGTTACTCACAGGGCATAAAGGGGCCAGCGCCACTGGCCCTGGAGAAGCCCATCCTAGTCCTGGGTGCCAGTTGGAGATAAAGTCATTCAGTCCATCTTTGCAGTAGCATCAGATAGTGTCTCCTTCTAGCTTCGCATTTTTTTGCTGTTGTTTTTGCTGTGTCTCTCCACTGTGCAAAGGTTTTTAAGTGGAGTGGAAAGTTTTTCTGCATAGTGGGCAACTCGGCACAACATGAAGGTGCCACATCACCACTCCACCCCTGTCCCTACCCTCCTACACAGCATTCTGGGCATTCCAAGTTGGTGATTTCAAGTGATTTATGGAAAGACCTTTAAAGGGAGCCTTTGTCCCACCTGCCATCCCTTCCCACCAAAAATCTAAGAGGGCATCCCCCCCAGACCTATGAAGAGGTATGGATTTCATCCTTTATTTCTATGGGCTTGTGCTTGCCAGGCCCGGTGCAGTGTGAACTGTCAAAATGCAGATACAGATTTCCTCCTCATCCCTTCCTTTCACAGGAACTGTGCCAATAACCTTTATTGTGTGGAAAGGCCATTGATCCTCCTGCTGGTCAGTAGAGTAAATAACTTGGCCAAGTAGAGGGGACAAATGCCTGGAATCCTATTGTAGCTGAGCCAGGGGGGCTAAATGGGTGGAACCCAGTTGCTACAGGCATCAACCTGTGTTTCCAGGTGAAAGCCTTTAACCTGCAGTTCGGAAAAACTCTGAAAACCAAACCTTTCGAATGAAATTTCAATGAAGTCTTACATTGTCTATAAATAAAATGTTTTTACAGTTTTTTCAGGGCTCTGAAGTGACAGTGATTTGCTAGCTCCTTCATAAATAAAACAAAATAAACATAAACCTCAATCAATGTGGCTCCTACAACAGGTAAAGTGATTAATAGTCCACAAAATAGAGTAAGGGCGAGTTATTACACGAGAGGTGGCACCTCAAACCACACACATGGGATTTGCCTGGATATCTTTTAACTGTTTCTGTAATAATTGCCTGTGTTCTCTCTTGGTATGAAGTGGATCAACAGAAGACGGGTAGACTCCTTTATTACCTGTGGTGGAACCATTGAATACTATTTCCTCCTTACCTACGCAGCCTGTTATGGCCACCAGATTTCTTTTTACCCTCACTTCATCCAAGAACAAATCATATTCACAACCAAACTGAAACAACATTTACTAACCCCAGGCTTCACTTCTGTCAATAATTAAGAGTTTAATCATGATGAGTGATAATTCTGAAAAGTATACAATGTGTAGCCACTGGGTGTTGTGATTTAAGAAATGATATTCTTATGAATCACCTGGAAAAAGTGAGATCAGGTTACAGCTGTGCATCATGTTTCATCTTTGTTTGACTATGTTTTAAGTCAGATGTCTGCTTGTATTGCCACCTGAAAGTTGTCTATTGAGGTGATTTCATCAGGGTTGATATACCTAAAAGGTGGAATGTTTCAGTTGAGACTTGGATGAAGATATTCAGAAGCTTTTCCAGCTCGTCTCTTGAAGAGAGTTCTTTCTCGTAGTGCAAAGGAGAGTTCCTGTTTCAGTGGTTAGCATTAGATTAATCCCATGCCCACAGATTCGTGACAACACGGTCAATGAAGGTGAGCTTGCAGTTGTGGGTTTTCTCCCCGTGATTGTGGTTTCATGGGGATGATCATGGACATTCCCTGGTTCTATAAACAAGGAATGTGTAAAATGACTGCTGAATTTTCCCTGTGGTTGAATCAAGATGTGTGTGGATCATGAAACCTGCCTTCCAAACCTATGTGGGGTTACTATATGTTTGGTTTGTCTCTGTGGGCTATTTTGCAGGAGCCGTGTTGGAGCTCTGCCCCACTTATGTGGGAATTAAGTTCATCACATGGAGTCTCACTGGAACCCTTACTGTATGGGCTAGTGAGAGATTCTGTTGGTGGGTGATTATGCTGCCAGATATTTATGTTGGTGGTCTGAGGGGCTGGCGTTAGGGGGCCCTGAAAGTCACTATTGACTCTTGTGTAGCTGTTTTGTAGCTGTACCGTTAGTTGGTTGTCAATTTCTAACACTGGTGAACTCACAGAGTGGCCTTATCATTTCAGCAGATATTGGGTTGGTTAGACGAGTTAGGATACTTGAATCCTTCCAGGGATTCTAACAGTATTCATCCAGCTCCAACACATCATCATCTTTAAATGGAACAATGCAGCTTAAGTCCGGAGACATCTTTCCAATGAGGTTAATAATTACCAAATCAGAACTACAGGTCCTACGACCTCACTCTTCATAGTGTTTATTATGTGAGTGTAGTTATGAACCCTGCAAAGTATTTATTACACAAGAGTAGTCATGCAGAGTTTCTTATTATTGCCCTACTTCAGCTCACAGTGTTTCAGATTTTCCTAAACCTCCACATACACACACACACACTCATAGAGTTTTGTCTAAGAGTAGCTGCCAGAAACCCACAAGCATTTTGTGTGATTGTAAGTTCCATTTTTAGTTGTTTATTTCAAGACCTCTGAAATCCATGTTCTTGTAGTAAATTTTGAGCATTGTTATGCAAATGCATATCTTACTAATCTGTTTTTTGTTACTGCTCTGAGACCATGTTTAAAGCTTGTAACTCATGAGCAAGTCTTTAAGCAAGTATATACTTTACTTAGTTTTTCTTGTGACTCAACAAAAATGACACTTTCATAAAACATGCTTGAGAAACTCTCAATTTCCATGCAAAAGTATCCCTCTCACATAAATAGGGGTACTTAGCATAGCACACCTCAAATTTGAGCACCATAGGCACACCCATGAAGCCATATGTGGATGCTGCCTACATTTCATTATAAGACGGGAGGCGACTATTATGTATTATTCCTTTAATGCAAATCCATGCAGCACTTAAAAGTCATACATCATAATGGAATTATTACAGAATCCTGGCAAATAACAGTCTGCCTTTTTTAAATGTGGCTCCTCGCAGATAAGTACCTTCATTATGTATTTGTCTATGTCTGTTTGAGTGAGCTTTAATAGGTTGCTGGGTAGTTTCCAATTTCTGGAAACACTGTCTAGCTAATTGGCTCTTCTGTCATGTGGTTTTGTATTTATACTTAAGTTTGTTGTGTTTTTCCCTATGTTTCGCACCCTTAGCCCTGATCCTCTTACCGCGGGTTGTGTTTCCACATCGGTGAGGGCCGGTCCGGCGGCTGATTCGGGTCACCATTCGGGGCTTTGGGCGGTGCCTCCTGACACCTCTAGCTCCAACGCCCGCAAGCCCCAAAGTCTCAGGGGTCTCGCGGGCATTCCCTTCTCATCGCGTGGCCACACTTCTTGACGACAGGGGTCTCCGCGAAGATCGCTGCCGGGCCCCCATTCTTGCAATAGTGGCACATTTCACCCAAGACGTCTCAGAGACACAACACCTTGGGGAGATAAAGTGTTTGAGGAAAGCACTGGACATTGCTCTGCTGGCCCATCGCTTAACAAGCTGCCATTTTGGGTTGGGCTATCGCCCTTTTACTGAGTGGGACATGTCTTAAGACACTGTGACGTCACAAAGTCAGTTGACAGTTGCAGTGGCTCTGGGATCGGCTGTCTCACCGGTACCTTTTTCATTGTGTCTGTGTTTTAGGAGCCTAATATTCTAACATACGTTGTTTTAGGAGCCTAAGATTATATCACATGTTGAGATTTAGTAAGTTTGTTTTCTTTACTCTCCCTTATTATTCTGGTAACTAGGATATTTGAAAGGTTACTTTGGGAAAAGTTCCTTTCGTTGATACATATTGATATAAATTTAATTTGATCTCAGAAAAGTATCTCTCTAATTTATATATTTCTAAAAATGTCAGATCAGGAGATTGATAGTCCTGACGTCCCTCATGCCAATTAATGAAGATTTAATCAAAACGTTAATACAGTAAGAGATGAGTACGTGCGTACGCGAAACCTTATTTTATTTATTTATTTATTTATAAAGTTTTATATAGCACGAACTTGACCCAAAAGGGTATCAGAGCGCTTTACATTTAGGATCGTTGCGTTAAAAGTTACATCAGTTACAAGAGCATAGTAAGGTACAGTACACAAAAACAATGTTGCAAGAATTCGTAGGAGGGAGGGGAGGAAGGAGTCATAACGGGGAGACGAGGAGGAACTGTGCCCAATGTCCGGCTGGGTAGGTGACGGTCAAGGGGGAAACCAGGGCCAATTTCCTCAATAGCTCTCTAGCAGCTCCACCGGGCCTCAGCCATGTTGCTCAGGTCTCAGCGTTCAGGAAAACCAGTTTTGAGATTATTTGATTTGAGAAGTTTATATAGCGCTGGCTAGACCCGGAGGTATCAGAGCGCTTAACCAGAGGATCGTTTCATTAAAAGGTACATCTAAAAAGTTTTATATAGCGCTGGCTAGACCCAGAGGTATCAGAGCGCTTTACCAGAGGAACATTGCGTTACAAGTTACATCAGTTACAATAGCGTAGTAAGGTAAAGTAAACAAACAACGAGGTTGAGAGAATTCGTAGGAAAGGAGGGGAGGAAGGAGCCATAGCAGGGAGACGAGGAAGAACTGTGCCCAATGTCCGGCTGGGTAGGTGACGGTCGAGGGGGAAACCAGGGTCAATCTCCTCATTAGCTGTCTAGCAGCTCCACCGGGCATCAGCCATGTTGCTCAGGTCTCCGCGATCAGGAAAAAACATTTTGAATAGATACATAGGCTACAGTAGCATAATCAAGTAGTGGAAGAGCATGTCCCCACTAGAGGATAGAGGTAAAAGAAGGGGGGGGGGGGAGTAAAAACAAACCAGAGAAGGAGCTGGGGCGGCCATTTAGGCCGGATGGGGGATGTGTTCGAGGTCTGGTCGAAGTCCGTTTTTTTTTCAGAGGAGTAGCACGACGTGGTAGGGAACACTGTGGCAGCCATCTTGGGGTCAGGCAAGGGATTCAACCTTGGAGTTAGAAACAGCCGGTACCCATTTTAGACTTTCGCTAGAGGGGGGGTGTTTGTTGTGCAATGTATGCTGTGCAGGTCTTATATCTACATCCTACTTAAGTGTCCTGCCCCACATGAGGGTGCAGCTTGCTTCTGCTCTCACAGTTTGCGCTTGTCCCACCACGTTTTTCTTTTTTTTCAGGGTAACGAAATCCGGCTTAGGAGCTGCACGGACTCTACAGTCTCCCAGCGCAGTTGGTCAAAGTTTGCCACAAGTTTTTTTTTATTGTTTTTTATAAGTTTTCCTTTTTAACCAAGGGAGTTTGCTTGCTCCCGACGTGGCACCCTGGTGTCCTGTTCTGCGCCCACTAATCAGTTTCTCAGGGGCCAGAGGGATTGAAGCGCCAGCAACCATCCTTTTCCTAGTCCTGACCTCTGCTCAGGGGATTCCTCTGTACTTTAGGTGCGCCCCAGGCCCGGGTGACGTCACTCCTCCCCCCGGGGCCTCGAGCGGGGACACGCCTGCATCTGGATGAGTACCACCGGGTCTTTCACTCACTGTCTCCGCCGTGTCCCAGGTCGCCTCACAGCGGATGTTGGCTCCCGGCACGGCACCTTAGACCAAGATATGGGTAACAAAGGACCATTGGCATCTGATGAGGAGGTTGACCGTGGTCCTGCTTCAGTGGGAGAGTCTGATTGTGGTGATAAAGGGGACAAGAGATTAAATAAAACTAAACACATTAAGGAGGCTTCTTCCATGAGCAACACACTGGAGGTTCAAGACCCTCAAAGAGATCGGGAGGTCTAAGCATATCAAAGGCATTGGGTGTCCTACGAGGCACAGATTTGAAAGGTGTTCAATGCAGCACGTCTGTCTCGGGTGCAAGTAGCGGCACACAGGATACTGACATGGGAGAAGAAGAGCTTCCAAATGAGGTGCCCTTAGATGAATACATTTTTGACCTAGATCAGGGTTACCTGGATGTGGATGGCCTCTTTACAGAGAATGATGTTCTGTCTACCTCCTAGGGGATAGTGAAGGATTCCTTGGGACAAGAGACATTTTCCCCACACAATATCAGGCATCCGAGGAGTGCCGAGTGGTAGCCTCAGGATCAGGTGGATAGATTCATCAAGCGATGGATTCTAAACCCCCTGGAAAAAGAAGCCCATAATATTCTGAGAGCAGAATGCCTGAAGCCTGTGGTCCAAGAAAAACTTTGTCTGACCCCCAATCTGGATCTGGAGCTCATTACCTTTCTATTTAAGCTTTCCAGGGATCCTAGGGAAGGACTCGAGAGGTCCCTTAAAACCTGCCCGGACCGCCTCCTTGATGTGATAGGCACCCTCACGAGAATAATTGATGTAGCAGAGGAGGCTCACATCCATGAACTCCATGTGGATGTAAAGCTACTCAGGGGTTGGAGCCAAAGAACATTGGTCCTTTTTCAGAATGCCAATGCTGGTCTCAACGCTGAGTGATGTAAGGTTGTGTTGATGAAGATCAATCCGAAGTTGGGTGACCTTGCTGAGAGGGAACCTTCAGAGAACCCCAGGGGCCTCCTCTTTGGGCAGGCTATGAATTAAGACTCTGAGCAAGTACGTGGCAACATTTACGGCCCTAGACAAGGCCCAAACCAGCATGAGGAGGGTTTTCAGCCATGGTGTTTTTGGCCGGGTCGGCAGAAGGGGCCTTTTTGCCAGCTGAGCCTCCCAGACGCCCCACTTCAGGCAAAGAGGCTTCAGATGGGACTTTCAGCCAGTTGCGTTGACATCCTTCTACCCACAACGAGGATGAGCTTATCGTGCAAGGGGATTCAGATCATGTGGACAAGCTCAACCAGTTTTCAGAGTGAGTATGATGATTTCTCCTGTTTCTTCTTCTCTGGGAAGAGTGGGGGGTCATCTCAGGTTTTTTTGCCAACCTTGCAAAACAATTACACAGGATCCATGGGTTCTAGAAACTGTCCTGAGTTTCAAGATAGAGTTCCTAGATGTAACCCTTCAAACTGTTTCCCCAAGAGAGTTAAATTTGACTGTAGAAGAGGTGAATTCTATGCTACAGAAGGGCGCCATTGTAGGAGTACCCTTAGAGTGCAGGGTTTTCGTAAGTACACTCTTCCTTGTGGAAAAAAAGGACAAGGGTTGGAGGCCCATAATAAATCTCAGGGATCTGAACAGGTACTTAATATACAGACACTTCAAGATAGAGGGAATCCATCTTTTGAGATATATGTTATTAGAAAAAAACTGGTTGGTAAAGTTGGATCTGAAGGATGCCTACTTCACCATCCCTATGGCCAGGAGTGCCAGTGTTAGGTCCAGTTCACCTGTTGAGGCCGTCTCTATCAGTTCCGAGCACTTCCTTTCGGTCTTTCTCCTGCACCTTGGTGTTTTACCAAGATAATGAGGGCAGTGGCCTCCTTTCTCAGAGAGAGGGAAGTACGTATGATCATCTACTTGGACGATATCCTTATAATGTCCCAATATCAAACGCCGGTTCTGAAAGATCTGGATATGGTTATAACTCTTTTGAAAAGGTTGGTTTTCATAATAAACATGGAGAAGTCTATTCCTATTCCCTCCAGATACCTAAAGTTCTTAGGGTTCACTATAGATACAGTGAAGATGGTTTTGCTTGTACCTTGGAGAAGATTACCAAGATTCGGAAGGAGATAAGGTAAAATGAGAGTCTTTAACTCAGAGAACTTGACAGGCTTCTGTGCATCTCCTCTTCCATTCAAGGTATCTTTCTGGGACTCTTACACTATCGTGCCTTACAGAGAGTAAAAGCAATAGGACTGCAAGGAGGTTTGTGGTATGGAGACAGGTAATACCTGGATCAAGAGGCCAGATTAGAGTTGAACTGGGGGCTGGAGAAACTGGATGCCTGGAATGGCCGGGCAATCTTTGGATGTTCTCAAGAATTTATTCTGGAGTCAGATGCAAGCCTTCAGGGCTGGGGTGCTCGACTGGGTGCTCAGGGCATCAAGGGTCTGTGATCTCAGACAGAGAGGTCTCATCACATAAATTATCTGGAGTTGACCGCAATGCTCGTATGAGCTTCAAACAGATTGCAGGGCAGAGCAGTTCTGTTGAAGGTAGACAATGTGTCTACAGTGGCATACAGAAATCGGTTAGGGGTTAAACAATCCTCAAACCTATCAGATCTGGCCAAGAGACTTTGGATGTTTTGTCTAGAGCACAAGGTCAGCTTCAGAGCAGAGCATCTACCTGAGAAGGCAAATGTGATAAACATCTGGAATTCAAGGTTTTTAAGGTATTACAGCGACTGGAAGTCGAACGAAACCTATTTCAGAAGTCGGTGTCAGTTATGGGGTCCATTGGAGTTGGATCTTTTTACGAGCTGACTGACATTTTAGCTGAAGAGATACTTCAGCTGGAACCCAGACCCAGGTGCTCTGGCAGTGAACACATTCCTGCAGAATTGGAAGGGGACCCATGCTTCTACTTTCCCCCCCATTCACAATGATTCAGAGGGTTCTTCAGAAGGTGAGACAGGAGAGATGTTAACTTGAGTTAATAACTCCCCTTTGGCTGTCCCAGGCATGGTTTACAATGACCTTGGAGCTGGCTTGCAACATACCCTTGTTTCTGCATGCCAAGGAGGGTCTCTTAAGAGACGTAGATAGTAGGGAGCATCCTCTGATTCTGACATGGACTTTGAGGCTTCTTGCTATGGGGAATATCGGGAGATCTAGAGAGATGTCTGGCCTTTCAGGAAGAGCTGAGGAACTCCTTGAAGAGTCCTGGGCTCCAGGTACCTACAGTAGATACAAAGGAATATGGAAAAATGGGTATGTTGGTGCTTGGAGAGGGACTTGGATCCTGTGGAGGCACCTATAGTTGAAGTTGTGAATTTTTTAGTAAAGCAGTTCGATAGGGGCTTTAGTTACAGAATGCGTAACTGCTATAGATCTTCGATTTCGGCTGGACATGCTCTAGTGAATGGCAGGAGCGTTGGAAATAATGTCCTGGTCTGTAGAGTTCTTAGGAGTTTCACGTAAAGTAGACCCCCTATGCCTAAGTATGAGAACCTATGGGATGTGAAATTAGTCCTGGACTTGTTCTCTTCATGGCTGAGTAAGGCCAAAACAGCCCTGATTGCCTCCATCAAGGCTAATGATCGTCCCTTAATCAAAACATCTAGAGTGGCCTATAAGGCCAGTGTTAGTGAGGCAAAAAAAAGGTGGGAAAGCAGCAAGTGGGACATCTTGAGAAGTTCTCTGGGTGCCCGGGATATGAGGACCTTCTGGAAAGTGGTCAACACAGGCAGTTGTGAGGCAAAATCCCCAATAGAGCCAAACCTGGAGGCATGTGTATGGAGGGACCACTTTGAGTCCCTATACTCAAGGGTGGAAACATCGGTTGAACCAGCTGTCAATGTTTGTCCTGAGGGGATGGACCCCCTGACTGTATCTATGCTCACCCCCAAAACATCGGCTGACACCCCTATGATATCCCTCAATGAGATAACTTGCGCCCTTTCCAAAATAGCACTGGGCAAAGTCCCCGGACTGGACAAGATCCCAGGGGACCTTCTCCGTAGTGAACCCATTGTCTGGACGCCATACCTTTGGGTACTATTCAATGCTATACTCCAAGGTATGGAGATCCCTCTTAGCTGGGCTGGAGCGGAAATAATCCCCATCTATAAAAAGGGCTCACCGCTGTTGCCAACAAATTACAGGCCAATTAGCCTTATAGACATCACACAAAAAATCTTCGCACGCGTGTTGTTGCTCCGCCTGCAGAGCTGGATGGAGGAGCATAAGATACTTACTCCCCTTCAGGCAGGGTTCAGGGAAAAATTGTCCACATTGGACCAAATCCTCAGGCTACAAATATTACACTGGAAGATCGTGTGTCTGGAGGGTGGCAGTCTCTACCTAATATTTGTAGACCTGAGGTCCGCGTTTGATTTGGTCCCCAGAGAGAAGTTGTGGGCAGTCCTGCATGAGTTGGGGGTTCCGCTTTACTTGTGCCAAGCTATAAAGAGTTTGCACGAGGGAAACTACGCCCAAAATCAGATATGGGAAGGAGGGGTGCCTTACGGCCCCCATTCCCGTAAACAGAGGTGTCCGACAGGGATGCGTACTTGCCCCGACCCTATTTAGCCTATACATAAATGGGTTAGTAGATTATGTGCTCAGCGAGAAAGATTTGGACATCCCTAAGCTGGCAACACGCAAAATTCCAGATATGATGTTTGCCGACGATACTCTACTAGTATCAAAATCACCCATGGGGATACAGAAGGTATTAAATAGGTTCGACGCATTTTGTAGGGAAAGAGGGCTTGAAATCAACCTCCAAAAACCAAATTCATGGTGTTCAATTCCCGAAAAGCACCTGACCAAATCCATCTTTATATGGCAAACCCCTTGAAAGAGTATCCTCTTTCGACTATCTAGGCATTACAATTACAGATTCTATGGACTGGGGGGCTCAAATTAAAAAATCATCCCTTAAGCTCTCACAATCATCTGGAGGACTAATGAAGGTTTTTCGAAAATCAAGTTATAAACCTGTGAATCCAGCCATAGAAATCTACAAGGTCCAAGCTAGGGGAGGGGCACTGTATGGGGCAGAACTGTGGGGACACTGTAGCTCTGAGAGTCTTACACAGACAGAAAACATCTTTCTCAGGCAACTGTTTAGTCTCCCACAGAGTACCCCACTCACGCCGCTAAGTCTGGACCTGGGGGTAAGGCCCATAGCGGACGAATCTAACCTTAGACCCCTCCTATTCTGGCGACGTCTGTGGGTTACCCCTGAACTTGTAGCATACAGAGATTAATTAAGAGAGGTGCTGAGCCTACCAGGGGCGGGCAAATTACCCTGGCTTTCCTATGTCCATCATATGTTAACAAGCTTGGGACGGGGCAATCTTTGGGATGACCCGGAGGTTGCCTGTGCCTCAATCTCTAGGAAACTGCTGAGGGATTCCTACGGGGAATTCAAATTGGCCCAGCTTCAATCAAACCCCTTAGCAGGTAAGCTGACTGTAACCTTCCTAGAGTTCAAGGATAGGTATAGCTTAGAGCCGGCCCCAAATGACATCAAGCCAGCAACCGCAAGAAAGCTCTTTTTGCAGTTTAGATACGGGGTCTTGCCACTCCGCTCCTTTACAAACAACTGGGGCGGCTCACAAACTTTGGGGTGTCCGGCATGTGATTGCCCAATAGAATCTGACCTTCATGTATTTTTTAGCTGTCCCGGATACCACAAAGTGAGAAAACGGTGGCTGGCCCAGATTTGCAGAAACCTAGGGACCAGACGCTGTTGCGAGGCTTTCAGGATATTTAAACACGATACCAGCCTCCCGATAGTTTATTCGGTAGCAGGTTTTCTATTCTCCATGTGGTGCACTCGTAGGGCCCTCTTAAAAACAAAAAAATAGCAATAAATGAGGGCCTCAGCCATGCACAAATGTAATGAGGAATTTTATTGGGCCACTAATTTTTATTGTTTATCTGAGATCACCTGCTTTGTTACATCAAATTTATATATATATATATTTTTTTGGTTCTGTCTTCTGTCTCTAATCTCGCAATGTTACATATGTACTTTGTATCGTCAGACCTGTTACCAGTTATGATCAATTTATTGTTTTATATGAACAGGCTCTCCTACGCGTGGAACTAGTCGAACAGACTATACCATATATCTGTGATAGGCCACATTTGTGTATGTTTCATCTAAACTGTGCTTATTTTATGTAACCATCCTTGCTCTATCTTTTCTAGCTTTCTTTTTTTTAATTGTAATCGATTTTAAAAGGAAATGAATTGTATGTAATTTTAGTTGTACTTTTAAGGTCTAATTGACCGAAATAAAGTTATTACTGACTGACTGACTGAAATTAGTCCTGGACTTGTTCTCTTCATGGCTGAGTAATAGATATTTGGATCTGAAAAGCTAGCTTTCTTTGCTCTGTTTAATATCTTGTCGATGTGTGTCGGACATTAGAGCTTTAGAGGTAAGTAACAGGGGGGCATATGTACAAGCCCTAATCACCACGGGAACGTCACGTTTTGTGACGTTTCCATGGCGATAGGGGCTTTGCCTTATTTACAAGGCAGCGTTAAACCACTTAACGTGATTTAACGTTGCCTTGTAAATAAGGCCCGCTTTCACGCTATGCTTAGCGTGAAAGGGGTGGGCAGTGGGTGTTGCGGTGGGCGTTCCACCGCAACACCCATTAATTTTGACGCTGCCCCCTATTTACAAGGGCAGTGTAAATAGGAGGCAGCGCCAAAATTAAGACCAGGGAAAACCTGGTCTTCAGTTGGTGAAATGAGGAGAAATGCTATATTACTCCTTGTTTTTGCTTTTTCCATGTGCATTGTGCAGCACACATGGAAAAAGCAAAAAGCTTTTTATTGTTTATGTACAGGAAGATCCCCCTTCCTGCACATAAACAATCTTTTAAAAAAATGACATTTTGTGACTTTCATGTGTGCTGTATTAAGCAGCTCACATAGAAGTGACAAAATGGCATTTCAAGATTGTTTATGTGCAGGAAGGCGGACCTTCCTGTACATAAACAATCTTTCCCCTGCACGCAGACACCCTTGCATTATGGTGCAAGGGTGCCTGCGTTGGCGCTACACTGCTAAGTGTAGCGCCAGCGCTCGGAGAAACTCAAGGCTGCACCATATTGTTGTAAATATGGTGCAGCCTTGCGTTTCTGAAGTGGGGGAGTGAGGCGTTTAGCCATGACGTCTAACCCCTCACTCCGCCACTTCTGTTGTACATATTCCTCAGAGTTTATGATGCCTTTGGGGTAAATTTCGAGATCTTTAGAAGAGCAAAAACAATGTCCAACACCATATTTTATCCCAAATATAATTCTTGCAAGCAGTTGTGTGTTGTAAGTTGGATGAAGGTATATGATTCGAGGATGAGCGAGCATCAGCCTGATGGTACTGAGCAACTTCTCGTTTCCTTTGTGAAATCCTTTAGAGCTGTAACTTCTGCAACAACTGTAAGATGGGTTAAATGGACTATGCTGTTAGCTGGTGCTGACCTCCAGAAATTTCATGCTCATTCTATGAGGGGAGCTATGGCTAGTCAATCCTTTTGGAAAGGCAGCAGACTGGAGGAAATTCTAAGGGCGCTCATTGATACCTTTGCAAAACACTACAGTAAGCCGATTGAGCACATGTCGGATGTGGTTTTGTAGGACTATCAACATGCATAATGCTAGCCTCCGGTCTTGTAATGAAATAACAATTCTCCAAATTAAATGCCAAGAGAATCTGAATTTCATTAAAGACCAGGGGGCTAACATTCTAGAACTGTGGATTTGAGTTTATCAGAAACTAAAAAAAGAATTAATAAATAAAAACCGAAAAGGTAATGTTGTTTGGAGAAGTAATAGAGGTTGCAAAAAAGAAAATAAAGAAGAAGCGAAAATGAAGGAAAGAAGGAATACTACAGTAAATGTTATGTCTTTAAGCATTCATTTATTATCACATGATTCGTTGTTCTTAACTTTTGGAAAATTAGCTGAAGATGGAGTATTAACTTTAATCTTTAATTTCACATAAAGTCCAATAGATCATTTCCAGTGTGATATACCATCTTTTTGGACTTTGGCACTGCGAGAGGATATTTTTACCTTTGCTCAGCTATGAAGTTTTCATTCTTCTGATGTTCTTGTGCTGCCAATGATTCATTTTCTTAATTTATGCATGAAGGAAGAGTTTTTTTTGCATTTCAACCGTGTAATGGCCGCAAGTAAGAGGAGGGGTGCTGGTGATCACTCCGTTTGCCGCAACGGCCGCAGGTAAGAGCGGGGGGAGCCACTGCACCCGAAAATCATGCCGCCCATTGCAGACCTCACTGCCCCCCCCCCTTGCTATGCCACTGTGTGTGTGTGTTTATTACATACCAGGAAGATTCTGTTCTGGAATAGTTTTTTATGATGTATGACTGTAAAGTTAGCCTCTGTGTCTTTAACGAAATTCAGATTCTCTTGGCATTTAATTTGGAGAATTGCTATTTTCCCCTCACATATGATTGCCTAGGTTTGTGATACGTATGCGTGAAAATACAACTTGTGGTGAGGTACTAATGAATTGATGAATGAAATAGTAGAACGTAAAATATCCCCTGTAGATGTCTTGGTGCTAAACTGATAACACCAAATGAGCTAAATAAATGTGTTTCAGTGTTTCAGTGCTTTCCTAAAATTATTAAGTCAAAAGCAAACAGGAAGGGCATTACAAAATATACATGCATGTGCATAAATTGGTCATGTTTGCCTGACTGAGATTTATGCAGTATTGAAATATTTCTTATGTGATGGTTGTAAGGTACCAGGGAAATGGACACATCCTCTCTCTTGCTCTTCTGACATAATTGAGGATCTATTTCATGTTATGCAATCCTTCTGTGAGAAAGTGCATTATCAGTTGAAGTGGGTGGTAGCCCTCTTCAAGTAATAATAACTCTATTCCTTACTATGTCCAGATAGGGTTCACTAATTTAAACCTGGGCTCAAACCGTGGTAGCTGCAGCACAGAGCAGTCAGGCTTAACTTGGGAGAAATGGGAAAAGCATTTATCAGTAGAAAATAGTGAAAAAGTAGAAACCACAACACAATAAAAATCCCACCCCCAATTATAAGAATAGAAACATTTTAATGAGCAAATAGAAACCAACACAACAAAAATCAGGTGTAGGGAACTGGAGATGGGATTTTTCAAAGTTTTAGATGTTTCTAGCACCTAAAAGCTCAAAGCAGAAACCATGAGGATCTGGTCGCGCGAGACTGGGACAAAGTCAAAAGTAAAGGCTGACTGCGATGGAGCTCGAGTTGGATACAGGGACTAGTGTCTGCCCGGTGTAAAGCTCCTGACTTAGGGCCTTATTACAACTTTGGCAGTCCCCCAGTGGCTCCACCACCTCACCGTCCGCTGGAGGACCACCAAGGCTGTGGTGCACCAGCCGGATTACGATTGTAAGCCATGGCGGGCGGGCAGTGCAGCAGAGGTCTGACGGTGGTGGTCTGTTAGGCTCGTGGGAGAGCTCACCGCCATGAAAAGGGCAGTGAACAGCAAACTCATAATTTTCTCGGCGGTGCGGCAGTGGCATCGCCAGCATATTGCAGCTCCTTGACAGACGTGTGACCGCTGCAGGGTCCTTGATCCCTGACAGACGCACCGATCCTGTGGTGGTCCGACCACCACACTCATAATACTGCGGGCGGGCACACAGTGTGGCGGTGGTTGGAACTCCACCACAAGTATGGCGGTCCATAGGACCGCCATACTCGTAATAAGGCCCTTGGTCTTTTTCTTAGAGAAGAATATCTAATCAACTAGGTCATTGGTGGTTTGGGCTTCAGGGTGGATCTGAAGAATGGATCGTCGATGGCGGGCTGATGTACTACTACCCGGTCATAAATTCGCGTTGGTGGTATATGCGGGGTGGTCATTGTTGATGCGAAGAGCTCAGTGCCTGTGAAGTCTGGGGTTTGCATCCAGGCCTCCGTGAAGTCCATTCTCGTGGAGAATAGAGTTGATGGTTATTGATGCAAGAAACTCTGCATGGAATGTCTGGCCACATGAATCTGACAGGTGATCCATCGACTGTGGCTGGGATTTCAGCTGCGTCCCTTTATGAGTTTCTGGTATTTTTAGAGATAAGTTGGAACCAAGTTCTCAGAGTCCAGTTCTTGCAATTTGAGCTTCAAGTAGTACATTATAATACCAGCCAAGGGCAGGACCTTTTAGGCTCCACTTGGGGGTTTGGACTCACCTTCCCAGAAGACAGCAGCAGGGCCCAGAGTAATTCCAGTTAGATCTTGTCATCTGGCTCAGAGTCTTGTGCTTCTTGCAGCTTTGATGTTCCTGGAGCTTAACAGAAGGCTAGCCAACTTTCCTTTGGAGACCACTCTTCAGTCCTGGGTACCAGTGGGGGCAGGCCCAGCTTTTGGGGTTTCTTTTCACAGGCTATAGTAGGTGCAGTCCTCTTTCTGAAGTCCAGGATTCAGCAGGTGCAGTCCTGCCTCCGCTTCCACAGATCCAGAGGTGTTCTGAAGGAGGTATCCTGGGGCTCCACTTTTGTGTCTTGCACTAGCTTGTGTCTAATAGTCTAATAGTTAAAACATTTCAAGGGTAATCCTGCCTTACCTACTTTGACATCATTTGTCAAACTCCAACATGGCAGAATCTTTCCTCCCTTGGTCAGCGATCTGGGCATTCCTAAAGTGTGTCTAGGGAAATGAGGAACTCCCCTGCAAACCAGTTCTGAAACAAGTTTCCCCCCACTGGGGCTGGTGCAATTCTGGCTACATGGGCAATGGCAGGGATAGGCCTAGATGTGTGTTCCATCTGCCTGTGACAGGGGATGGCCCTTTGAAGCTTCTGCAGTGTGTATGCAGATCCCCCAGGCTATCCTGTTAGGAGACGTTCACACCTCCTCCCAGTCAGATTTCTTTTGTTCCCTTTGCTGGGACAATTCACATCTCTCAGCAGGCTGCCATGTGAAAGGGCATCTAGAGGCTTTAGGCAGGAAAATGTCAACATTCTTAAAGTGGCATTTTCAAAATAGAAATATAAACTCCGACTTTACCATCAGATTGTGTTAGACCTGGCAGCCTTAGGGTGGTTTTCCCCCCAAACGTTTAACCTTCCTCATTCACTTTTTCTGACCTCGTTAGGGCGCTATGCACTTTACCACTGCTAACCAGTGCTAAAGTGTTTGTGCTCTCTCTCCTAAACATGGTAAGATTGGTTCATTTCTAGATGGCATATTTAATTTACTTATAAGTACCTAGTAATCTGTTACTTCTTTGTACCCAGGGCCTGTAAAGTAAATGCTAATAGTGGGCTGCAGCACTGATTGTGCCACCCACTTAAGTAGCCCTTTAACCATGTCTCAGGCCTGCTATTGCAGAGCTATGTGTTTAGTTGACACTGTAATGTCAACCTGGCAAAATAAACCTTTCCCCAGGCCCAAACCTTCCTGTTTTTATTCATATAAGTCACCCATAAGGTAGGCCCTGGACAACTCAGAGGGCATGGTGCAATTAAAAAACAGGACATGTACTTTTAAGTCTTACATGCCCTGGTAGTTAAAAGCTCTCAAAGTTGTTTTTCACTACTGCAAGGCTTGTCTCTCCCACAAGTTAACATTGGGTTTACCTTATTATATTTTATAAGTGTAATTCCCAATTGTGAGTTTCGAGTTCGGTGTCTCTGGAAACACAATTTAAAATCCAAACTTATGGTGAAGTCGGATTTTAAATTAAAATTCTGAAAATGCCGCTTTTAGAAAGTTGGTATTTTCTTACTTTAGCCATTTGGTAATTGCTGCCTGTCTCTGACCACATGTCTGGGATGGATGACAGCTGGGTTTTGTGTATTCCTCTAGACAACCACACACAATGGAGCTCAGGTGCGACTAGACAGGCCATCCTGAAACAATTGGAGGAAGGAGCAGGACCCAGCCTCGCTTACACCTGAATAGGCTGTGTCCTATCCCCACACAAAGGTCTGCATACCCCCCTATAGTGAATCTGGAGTCATGGCAGGAAGGGCAGGACCTCTGTGCACTTCAAAGGAGGCCTGTCTTTGAAGTGTCCTCCACTTCAAAGGCCCAAATGGGTATATGTACTGGACCTCTGACACCACAACTTCAGTACCTGTGAAGATGAAGAAGGATTGCTGTGCTGCTGATAGGGCTGCCACTCTGCTGGACTGCTCTTTTGCTGTACCTCTGCCCTGCTGTGCCTATCTGCTAACTGCTACCCTCTTGCATAGGTGAGGGGATTGGACCTGCATCACTTGAACCAAGAGTCGTTCCATGAGCTTGCTGGCTGGCCTCCTGACCTGAAGTCTCAGGGACAAAAAAGAATTCCAACCACCCTGTTTCTGCACCTAGACTCTGCCTACCCTGTCAAGTGGTGCCACCCCAGTCCTGGACCCTAAGAAGTGAGCCTAAGCTACTTCATCAGCAGAACTGACACATCCTCTTCTGAGCAATGTATCCCTGAGCTGATCCAACGCATCTCCTCGGCTGAGTGGTGCCACGTCGAGCAGAACTGGTGCATCACTGCTGTTGTGTGGATTAGACCCATCGCAAAAGACTCCCATTGCTGCTGCTTCCCACATCTGGGACCGACGTTTAGCCTTTGGAACCAACACTGCATGTCATTTTACCCGGCACAAGGCCCTTGCATCCATCATTGATGGCCACCTCAACTACAACGCCGAACCTTTATATCACAGCTTCATTGCTCATTTGGAACCGAAACATTGTCGCAGCTGTGCCTCGCATCTTCAAGACACGCACCTTCACATTGGAAGCCCCCGTGGACAGGATCCTTGGCGCTGACGCATCAGGACCTTGCACCATAGCCTCATCGTATCTCGAAACCGACACTTTGCCTCTGCTGCAGGACGCATCTTCAGCCCGGATCTATGCATGGCCTCCATGAACAACCACCTGTAGTGGATGAGGGGGTGATGCCTGAATTGGATCTTCCTGTCAGGGCAGGGAGCAGTGCCTCTCCCCGCTACCTGTTCCCAGAGGAACTGGTGGAGAGGAGGAAGAAGAGAGAATTCAAGCTGCAGATGACTAAATAAAAAATGGAGGCAGGGAGGAAAAGGATGAAAGCGCCTTGGGGGAGAGGAAGATAATCCTGGCACATGAGATAAGCCAAAAAGAGCTGGATATCAAGGATATATAGGCAGATTCCAGGAGTGATGGTGGCAGCATTCCCGTAGTCCTGGAAGGAGAAAAAGGATTTGCATACCTAAAGATTTGGTGTCCAGTTATGTGGTGGGAGATGACATAGATGAATGGTTTTCTGCCTATGAAGTTGCACTGAGGGTTCACAAGGTTCCTGAAGAGCACCGGGGGGGGGGCTCTGTGGAAACACATGCCTAATGTGGGGAGGGACACACTTCTTACACTTAAGATTGGGGACCAAACCAAGTGCACCCCTATGCAGAGTCAATTTTACTTGCCAAATTTGGGCTGACACCTAAGAAGTACCGCCAACGATTCAGGGAGAGCCAGAAGCACTCCAATCAATCCTGGGTAGATTTTGTGGACTACTCCATCAAGGCATTGACTGGTTGGGTGTGGGGCAGCAAGGTTAATGATTATGTTGGGTTGTACAATTTAATCATGAGAGAGCATATGCTCAGTAACTGTTTTACAAAGGTGCACCAGCACTTAGTTGACAGTAAGCTGACTGACCCCAGGAAGCTTGCTGAGGAGGCGGACCTCTGGGCTAGTACAAGAGTGTCCAAGGAGGTATCAAGGGGGCTCCAAAAAATGTAGTTAGGGTTCCAACCAGAAGAAGGAGGGGGTAGAAAATTTAAAAAATAGGGAGTTCCTTAAAGGCCCCCCAAATAATTCTCAAGGGAGCAGTGGCAAACAGTCCCCCGTCTGATACTAAGAAGAAAGGGTTCTTCAATCACAAGACAAGGAGGTCTGTACCCCAATGTACTGAGTGCTACGCATATGGGGACTCCAAGGCAGTGGGGGCTCCTCCCCTAAGGCAGAGGAACATCGCCCCACTACTTCTCAGCAGTGTAAGGAAAAATAAACTGATAATAACTCAATGTTATTTTCATTTTATTCTTTCCTGTTGCTGCAGCTTTGCGGGGCGGGGCTGGCCTGCTGACAGAGCAGGGCAAGAGTGGTTTTCACTCTCTAAGTGGGCATGAATGTTTGGTGGGCCGTCTCGGGCCAGCCAGTCATGCACACTTACCATGTTCTCCTCTCAGGCTGCATTACAGCCTGGGCGGAGAACATGTCAAGGCCCCCAGTCCCCATTTGAGCGCCGAACCCGGGGGCTCACACCAATCACAGAGCTGCATTGCAGCATTGTGATTGGCTCAGGGGAGCCTGGGTGCTTCCTGTTCCGGCTGGAGGGACGAGGAGGAGAGACACGACGAGGAGGACACAGTAAGGAGGACGTTGTGAGGAGGTAAGTGACATTTTATTTTTTATTTAGCCCCTCTCCCCCGCCCCACCACCCCAATCCGTGACAGCCGCCACTGCTCCAAGGATTACTCCAAATTTCCTACAAGGGCACAGTCCCCCACAAGTGTGTAGACACCTGTGTTGGCTAGTGCAGCGCTCGAGAAGGAGGTAGTCCCAGCTAGCTTTGGGCAGCAGACAAAGGTGACTCCAGTTTCCCTGGGAGATAAGGAGATGGTGGCAAAAACCCATATGCCTGCAAATACTTCCAAATATAGGCAGTGGGTCACCATCAATGGGCAGCGGATGGAAGCGTTGCGAGACACAAGAGCCAGTATATCCACTGTTAAGAGTCAGCTGGTGTCTGCAGAGCAGGTCCTACGAACACATTCCACCAAGTCATAGTCGCCGACAATCGTGAGGGGCATCTACCAGTGACTCTGGTTCCATATGAGTAGGGTGGGGCTCATGTTCTCTGAAAGTAGCTGTGAGCCCTGCCATGCCTGTAGATTGTTTGTTAGGCAATGACCTGGGGCACACTGTCTGGAGGGAGGTAGAGCTCAGATCACACTTTGAGATATTGCGATTGCCTGAGTAAGTCTGTATGACCACACGCTCCATGGCTGCCCGAGAAGGGAGTCAAGGGCATTTGGAACCAGGAAAAATGGCCTAGACAACTGCCAAGAAAGAGAGGAGCAGGCCCTAAAGTTTCCAAAGTGTAGGTTGACGAAGTCCTAGAGGAGGAGGCCCTCGAGCCTACCGGGGAGGACATCGCCACCCTGGCTGACAAGCCTGAGATGCTGACTGGTAAGTTGAGGATGGGCCCACCAGGGCGGATTACTGCAGGATGCAGAGAGAGTGTCCCTCTCTAGAGGGCCTCAGGCAGCAATCTGAAACCAGGCAGTAGGTGAAGCCTCTGGGATCACCTAATCTACTGAGAAAAATGATCTCCTATATAGTGAACCTAAGGCTCCTGGTTCTGGGGCAGCCTGTGTGCTGGTGGTCCCCCAGTGTTACAGAGCCTTCTTACTGGGTTTGGCTCATGATATACCCCTGACAGGACATTTAGGGCAAGACACCCACTTCTTTTGGCCCAGAATGAAGACAACCTCAGATTTATTCTGCAGGTCATGTCCCACCTGTCAGGCCAGCGGGAAATCAGGGAAAAAGAAGAAGGCTCCCCTGAACCCACTACAAGTCATTGGCACCCCCTTTGAAAGGATAGTTGTTAGAAATTGAGGGGCATATTTACAAGGAAATGGCGGAGTGTGGCGCTGTGGCAAATTTTGCAGTGCTGCACTCCGTCGTTTCCAAAAGGCAGTGATGAGCCATATTTACAACAAAATGGCGCACCCCTGTGTTTTCCCTATCACTGGTGCTAAAACTAGCTGCCTAGCGCCAACACAGTTACCCTTGCGCCATAGTGCAAGGGTGCCTGTGTTGCAGGGAATGATTGTTTAAGTGCTGGAAGGCATCCCTTCCTGCAAATAAACAATCAATAATGGTGATTTTTTTCTATGTGTGCTGCATTCTGCAGCACACATCGAACTAGCAAATCGTCATTATTTAATAATTGTTTATGTGCAGGAAGGAGACCTTCCTGCACATAAACAATTATTAATGGAGTTTTGCTTTTTCTGTGTATGCTGCAGAATGCAACACACATAGAAAAAGCAACAAGCATTTGCAATGCAATAGGTCTCGCATTTACGCGAGTTTGAGCTATTGGCATTGTAAATGACAATGCCTTTTATTTATGCTTTGGTTTTTAAAACAGTCTAGTGCTGTGTGCTACAACTAGAATTAATTCTGCTGGGAGGGACTGCCTGTGGCTGTGGAGAGAGATTTGGGGAGAGACATACAAGGCTATGAATCTTGTGCAGGGATGGACAGGTTTGGGATGGGGAGAGACAGAACTTCGGAATTTAGCGATTACCGTACCAACCCCTCCTCCCCCCACTCCCTCCAAGCATGCATTACGTACAATTTGCTTAAAATATATTGTGCTGGAGGGGAGCTGTTACTTTAGCCCCCTACTTAATCTAAGGTGTGCAGAGGGAAGAGCGGGGGCAAAAGAAACGGCTCCAGCAGCATGTATTTGATGCTGGGAATCATGACAGCAGCGTGGAGCAGCGCAAGCGCGCTGCCGCTAGGCTCGACCTAAAAAGCACTGGCAAAACCAATAGGTCTGGCATTTTCCCTCAAGTTTGGGCCCTGCCGATGTATGTGAAAGTTTTTTGTAAAATTGTTCAAGTTGACTACTTTTTGTGTGAGAGTGGAATGTCGTCACTTACAGAAGGGTAAGCCAATGACTGAAGAGGGTTGACCCTGTGCCCCATGAAGTATGCTTGTGTGGAGGGAACAAAAATGCAACTGACAAACTAACAGACCAATGAATGAAGAGAGCTGCTGAAAGCCTCTATAAATCAGTATATTATAGACATAAAGTTATCAGAATCAAAAGGTCATGGCTACCCCAGACCTAAAAATTTCCCAGAAAATATTATAGTACCAGGGAAGCCAAGCACAAAAAATATCCCAGTAAACCTCGTGTGCAAGGTAGCAGACGTTAGACTTTGCATGGGCCGTGATTATTTTCACAATCTTTATGCTGGATTAAAATATTCTCTGTACTACTGTTGGTCGACGTAGGTGTGTCACTAATCTAGGGGAAGGTGACAGATGGGTTGCCGTAAAGCCCTCGTCAGGGGTAGTAAGAGTTACATAAATGAAATTACCATACAATACGTTCGACCGTACTTTTAGTCTGTTAATGATGTTTTATTCTGTTTTTCGGGTTACGTCAGAAGTGATATAATTGAGCTACAGCATGTTCACTGCCTATATAATAACACCCATCTGAAATAATTAATGCAACTTGTCATCATTCATTCTTCAAAGATTTCAAAGAATAGTTCTTCTGTCATATCCTGTCTTCCTGCAAGGTACATTGATATTCGAAAATCATAGCATACGCCGGGGTCTTTTAGGTGATAGAGGGTGCAGACATGTAAAACGCAAAAAAAGGCAGAAATGCAAAAGTAAAACTTGCCGGGAACAGGGACAGCAGCTATTCAAAATAGCCCCTGTAAGGGCTTTTCTCTCTGTGAAATGTGATCTATCGTTATGAAAAATGTGAAACATTCCATGGTTTTGCCATTGAAGCCTACCGCCCCCCTGTGTTTGTTTAAAAGTCTGGAGGTCGACAGTATCAAAGGCGGCTGACAAGATGGGCAACACCTAGGTGGGTGAGCGAGGGTGGAAACAGGGAAGGAAGTAGGGAGAGCAAGATGAGGAAGTGAGGGAGTAAGGAAACCAGAAAAAGAGGACTGAGGAAATAGCAGAGCAGCGACGGTGAAAAGGAGGAAGGAAACAAGATGGTAATGGGTGAGTAATTGGGAGAGAAATAGGAGGAACCGGGGTATATAAGAAGGCAGAGAAATGGAAGGGGGAGCAGGGAAAATGAGCAGCATCGATGCACAGGATGAAGGGCGGAAGACAGGGGGTATCGAATGAAGGAAGGGAAAGGAGAAGGGAAGGGCTCTTCAATAGTACTTGCAGCACAGCAGAGATCCGTGGGACGCACGAAGGCTGCAGCAGGTGGGGAGGACGGATGCCCGCTTCCGGATTGCCTTATCACAGGAGGCATCGGTGGAATACCAATGAGGCCCGGGACTGCGCGCACCCAGCTCAGCCCCACGCGGACTGAGATGTATCGATGAAACTGAGATTTAACAACAAAGGCATGGATATCATGGGAGTAGCCCCTCCATCGCCATAAGTATCTGTACCGCGCCACATCTTCAGTGAGTGCCAAAGAACCCAGGCCAGCACCAGCAAAGAAAATATTTGCAATGCTATAGGTCTCGCATTTAAATGCGAGACCTATGGCATTACAAACGGCGGCCATTGTCCCAACTGCTTCGAAAGTTAAAGTGGGCGTGGCGTGCCAAATGTAAGCAAAGCACGTCGTCGTGCCTGTAGAAGCTCAATAAAGAAAAAAGTACACGCATGTGTAACAACCACGTAAAGGGGCCAGTAGCCATGGGAGGATACAAATGACGACATGGCCGGACTAAGGAGGGACTAACAAGCTTATTTAGCAATCAGAAGACAGCATTTACGAAGGAGAAAGACACAAGCCAATGCAAAATATGGGCGGGCTAGTGGGCGGGGCTTCTCTCCCGTACTGAACTACCCCAGATCTTCCCTAGAGCAGCGCTTGCGCGCTGACTCTAGGCTTGACCTAAAAATGAGGGAAAATAAAGGTATTGCACCATTCTAATGCCTGCTATTGCTTGCCGTTAGTTTTTGGTGCTGCCTAAGATTTACAGATCCTTGTAAATCTGGGGCAGCATCAAAAAGCAATGGGTGTTGCGGTGGATCGCCCACAGCAACACCCATTGGACGTCCCTTTCATGCACATACCTGCATGAGAGGGTACCATATTTACAAAGCGGTGTTAAGCCACAAAAAGTAACTTACCGCCACTTTGTAAATATGGTGCAGGGCATTGCGCCAATGGAACGTTGGTAAAAGTGACATTCTGCTGGCGCAATCCCCTTGCAAATATGCCTGAGTCTCTAGTTGGCAGAGGTTTGCACTCTGTCCAAGTACGGACCGCAACTCTAGTCAAGGTAAGTCAGGTTCACACCCTAAAGTATCCTGTGGGCACCCACTGGTAGCTTGACATATAGCAGTCAGGCTTAACTTAAGAGGCAACGTGTAAACTATTTGTGTAACACTTAAATTACAGTAACTAACAGAAAATACCACAAAAAGACTCCACACAAGTTTAAGAAAATAGGGACTATTTATCTGAGTAAAACAAGACCTAAATACCACCAATCCATTATATAGAAGTTGAGATATGAATTTTTAAAGAATAAACCAAAAATAGTGCTTCAAACTCACATTCGGTCAAAAGGTTACTTGAGGCCACGAGGGACCGATGCAGAGTCAAAGTTCGGGTGGACTGCAATCAACAGCAGGCTGGCTACAGGACCCAGACAGGTCCTGATGAAGAAATACCTTGGATAGAGCTTTTGTCGATGTCGAGAGTCTACTTCATTGTCGCCGAGCCATGCAGAGAGGGTCCCACTTCGTCATCGAACTCTTTTGAAGTAAATGCAAAGCTTCGTCATCGAGCCGCCTCTGCATCATCATCGAACTATACCAACGGAGGTTTCTCCTTTGTCGAATAGCCTCTGCGCCGGCGTCGAAGCAGCAGAAATTGACACACAGTCAAGGCAATGCAGCGTTGTTTGCAGAAATCAGCTGCAGAGCCCACTTCTGAGGCTGGAGGGGCACCTCAGGCAAGGGTAAGACTCACAGATGGCAGATTCCAGAAGCACCAGCAGGATTGCAGGAAGTCTTTTGTGTCCCTGAGACTTTCGAAGAACAGGAGGCAAGCCAGCAAGCCCTTGGAGTCACTCTGGGTTCAAGTGAGAGGTCCAGTCCTTGTCCTCAGCAGGGCAGAGATCGGCAGGCAGCAGGGCAGCACAGCAAAGCAGAGAAGCATTTCCTCAGAACAGTCAGTCACAGCAAAGTGGCAATCCTTTCAGCACAGCAGTCTTTACTCCAGCAGAGTTCTACTCAGGTGCAGCAGTGTACTCGTTTGATAGAGCCAGAGCCCTGGTATTTATACCCAAAAGTGCCTTTGATGTAGGGAATGATTCCAAAGGATTTCTCTGAAGTGCACAAAGATCCCTTTCAACCCCACCCTGCTTCCAGACTACCAGTAGGGGGTAAACCAGCCTGTTGTGTGAGTGCAGGACACAACCTATTCAGATATAAGTGTGAGATCCCCCTTCTTGCCCAGGAAGGCTATCAGTATGCAAATGAATGCAGATGTGTCCATCGCTCACACAAAGGGCTGATTTTCCCCTTACTGATAGTCTGGAGCCAGGGCTGGGGAGAGACCCAGCAAGCAGTGGATGACATCATAGAGGAGGAGGAGGAGGAGGAGGAGGAGGAGCAGGATATCCCTGAGGAGGAGTGTGACCTGAATCTAGAGTCCGAGATGGCTCGTGAACTGCCTGTGGATTGGGCCACTAGCTTGCATGGATCAGCAAGGGTTACCAGAGCAGGGAGCAGTGTCTCCCCCAAGTGCCTGTCAACAGAGGAGCTAGCAGACAGAAGGTAAGAGAGGAAATGTAAATTGGCACTAGCCAAATTAAAGAAAGAGCAGGCTCTGGAGGAGAAAAGGCTGGCCATGGAAGCGAGGGGGGTGGCCCATGAGCTCAGCCTGAGAGGGCTGGACATAAGAGCCCTACAAGTGGGGTCCGGCAAAAGCAATAATGGTGGCAGCATACCTACTGAATCTTCAATTGAGTCCAAAGTCCATATGCCTAAATATGTGGTGTCCAGCTTCAATATGGGGGATGATGTGGCTAAATGGCTGGCAGCCAATGAAGTGGCTTTAAGAGTGCACGGGGTCCCAAAGGAGCTCTGGGGGGTATTCTTTGGCTGTGCATGCCCACAGTGAGGATTGACACACTCCTTACACTAGAGGTGAGGGACAAAACCAACTAAACTGCTTTGAAGGCCATTTTACTCAGTTTGGTTTGACACCTGAAAAGTACAGGGAATGGTTTAGGGCTAGTCACAAACTCACTACACAGACATGGGTGGATTTTCTAGGATAGCTGGTAAGGCACTGAAGGGTTGGGTGAGGGGCAGCAATGTTTATGATTTTGAAGGGTACTACAACTTAGAAGCACATTCTTGAGAATTGTTTCCCAGAGCTGCGCCAATACCTGGTGGATATCTAGCTGAATGACTCTAGGAAGCTTGCTGAGGAGGTGGACATCTGGATTAGCACCAAAGTGTCCAAGAAGGGTCATGGGATTGACTCCCAAAAGGGTGGTCAGGGTTTCCAACAGAAGAAAGAGGGAATATATAAACAATAATTATAATAGGAGTTCTTTAAAGGCCCAAAAAATTATTCACAAAGGAAAGGACCTCATTCCCAGTCTGGCCACCAGAAACAAAACTACCCTGACAAAAGTCAGTAGCCTAAAACGCCCAAGTGTAATGAGTGCGGTGAGTATGGACACTGCAAATGAGATCGCAAGTGTCCAAAAAGAGCTCACCTTCCCACTGGAAGTAAGAACCCTGTGGTGGCTAATATAGTGCTGGGGGAGTAATTTGTCCCTGTTAATGGGGGGGGATGTAGTGGTGTTACCTTAGTGTCCCTGGGTGACATCGAGATGGGTCCTAATGTCCAAGTGCCATCAAATACTACAAAGTATAGGCAATGGGTTACCATCAATGGGCAAAGTATTGAGGCTTGGAGGGATACATGTGCCAGTAAGACTATGGTAAGAAGTCAGCTGGTGTCCCAGAGCAGGTGATTCCCAATGTACTCCACCAAGTTCTGGTGACTGACAACACGGATGGTACTATCCAGTGGCCCTGGTTCCATTTGAGTTGGGGCTGTTACAGGTCTTCTGAAAGCTGCTGTGAGCCAATGCCATGCCCGTGGACTGTTTTTTGGATAATGACCTTGAGCACACTATCTGAAAAGAAGTGGAGCTCAAGGCTCATGTGGAGATGTTGGGGTTACCTGAGTGGATCTGTGCCAAGCTACCAGAGGGTGACTACAGGTTAATTTAGGGTGTGTATCTGACTTCTCCTGACTAGAGTGGTGGTCCCTACTTGGACAGGGTGCAAACATCTGCCAACTAGAGAACCCATTTCTAATAGTGGGCATCAACATCATTGGACCCTTGGACCCCAAGACAGCCTTAAGCAACATGTTTTTCCTGGACTTGGTGGATCATGGCACCCGTTAGCCAGAGGCAATCCCTCTTAGGACAGTGACTGCACCCGTGGTGGCTAGAACTCTGATGGGTATCTTTACCCAAGTGGATTTTCCCAAGGAGGTGGTGTCTGACAGAGGCACTAACTTGTTAGCGTACATGAAGTCCATGTGGGATGAGTGTGGGGTAACCTGCAAGTTCACCGCACCATATCACCTCCAAATCAACGGTCTTGTGGATAGATTGTGGGGTAACCTGCAAGTTCACCACACCCTATCACCCCCAAAGCAATGGTCTTGTGGAGAGATTCAACAAAACCTCAAAGGGCATGATTATGGGCCTGCCTGACCCCATGAGGCATACGTGGGACGTCCTCCTTCCATGCGTGCCATTTGTCTACAGGGAGGTACCACAGAAGGTAGTAGGGTTCAGCCACTTGAAACTCCTCTACAGCCACCCTGTTAGGGGACCTCTGAACCTTGTCAGGGAGGGGTGGGATCAAGCTCCCAGAAAATCCCACCCAGGAAGTGGTCAGCTACATGCTGGCCCTCCACAACCAGATGCATTGCTCTTGGAAGAATTCAATAAGTAATCTAGAGGCCAGTCAAGAAGTCATGAAGCTCTGGTACGACCAGAGGGCCACTCTGGTGTACATTCAGCCTGGCCACCTGGCCAAAAAGCATTGGTCATGTAGTCAGTAGAGCCACGGGCTCTCCAGGATCGCTGGACTGGCCCATAGGAAGTAAAGGAGTGGAAGGGGGAGTCCATCTACTTGGTAGATCTCAAGACCCCTATGAATCATTTTGGGTGCTCCATGTGAACTGCCTTAAGCCCTACTATCAGAAGTCCAAAGTGAGCATGCTCCTGGTGACAGATGAGGTAGTGGAAGAGGAGAGCGAGCCTCTCCCTGACCTCATCTCTGCAAAGGAACATGATGGGTTAGTGGAAAGAGTCATCATCTTTTCCTCCCTGACCTCAGAGCAGCAGAGTGACTGTTACCAGTTACTGGGACAGTTTGCCTCTCTGTTCTCCCTCACTCCTGGACTCACACATCTGTGCGTCCATGATACTGACACTGGAGACGTCTTACCTGTGAAGAACAAAATGTACAAATTGTCAGATAAGGTGAGGGCCCGTATGAAGAAAGAAGTTTCCAAATTGATGCATTAGGGGTGATTGAGTCCTCCAATACTCCCTGGTCCGGCCCTGTGGTGCTCAATCAATCAATCAGGGACTTATCAAGCGTGACTACCACCAGTGAGGGTCTCAAGGTGCTGGGGGGAGGGGCTGGGTTTACGGTTCAGTCAAAGAGCCAGGTCTTGCAGTCCTTCCTCAATTGCGGAAGTGATGGTGATTGCCTGAGGTGCAGAGTCAGGGACTTCCGGGTCTTCACAGCGAGGTAGGAGAAGGATCTTCCTCCAACCGTGGTCTTGCGGATCCGTAAGATGGTGGCCAGGGCCAGTTGGGTGGAGCAGAGATGTCTGGAGCGGGTGTAGAAGGAGAGGCCGTGGTTGAGGTATGCAGGACCGGCATTTAGTAAGAAGCTTGAAGGTGATTCTCTTCTTCACCGGTAGCCAGTGAGGTCTTTCAGGTGGCCTGTGATGTGGTTGCACCATGGGATGTTCAGGATGAGTCAGGCGGAGGTGTTCTGGATGGTCTGCAGTTTCTTTTGGAGTTTCTGGGTGGTGCCAGCATAGAGCGCGTTGCCGTAGTCAAGTCTGCTGCTGACGAGCGCATGGGTGACCATTTTCCTGGACTCTGTAGGGATCCACTTTAAGATCTTATAAAGGAGGAGGAGTGTATGGAAGCAGACAGACGTGATGGCATTGATTTGGCAGTTCATTGAGAGCGAGGACTCTAGTACTGAAGTATTGGCAGATTGCTCTGACTGAGGAGGCCAAAGAGAGGTCAGCATTCTCAAATCCAATGGGCCACTTCCAATTTAACGTGATGTCCATTGGCTTGAAGAATGCCCCTGCCACCTTCCAGAGGTTGGTTAGCAGGGTCGTAGCTGGTAAGGAGGTCTTTTGTGCCACCTACTTAGATGGCATTGCTGTCTACAGTACCAGCTAGGAGGTACACCTGCATTATCTCCAGGAGGTTCTTCAGGCCCTGCAACAGGCAGGCCTGACCAAAGTGCCCTAGGGGCACAGAAAGCAGGTGCAAACACCTGTTGCACCCCCGGGGCACTTATGTAATACGGCCATAGATTGGTGATCTAGATAGAGGCTTGCCAGAAAGCCTTTGTTACACTCAAGGAAGCCATAAGTATAGAACCTGTACTCAAGGAAACTGATTTTTCAAACCAATTCATAGTGCAGACAGACACTTCAGAGCATGGCATAGGGGTGGTCTTTGCACAGTTAAATGAGAAGGATGTAGACCAACCAGCAGCCTTCATTAGAAGGAGGTTACTTCCACGGACACACAGGTGGAGTGCGATTGAGAGGGAAGATTTTGCTGTCGTCTGTGCACTGAGAAAGTTGACACCGTACCAGTTTGGGACCCATTTCGTGGTGGTTCAGACAGACCACAGACCCGGGGATGGGTCAAGCAGATGAAGTGTGGAAATCCCAAACTGTTGCGATGATCCATTTCCTTACAGGGAATGGACTTTATGGTGGAAAACCATCCAGGGTCAGACCCCCCAATACTGATGGACTCTCCAGGTTTTTCTGCCTTAATAAAGAGAACCCCCAAGGGGTTGGGTGGCTCTCCCCACTTTCAGCTGGTGGGGACATGTGTTAGACCTGACACACTTAGGGTGGTTTTCCACCCTACTTTTTGCCTTTCTCCTCCACTGTTTCTGATCTTTTTTGTGCTGGCATTAGGACTCTGCACTTTACCACTGCTAACCAGTACTAAAGTGCTTGTGCTCTCTACCCTAAATATGGTAATATTAGTTCATCCCTAATTAGCATATTTAATTTACCTATAAGAACCTGATAATGCGGTATTCCCTGTACCCAGGGACTGTAAACTAAATGCTACTAGTGGGTCTGCAGCACTGATTGCACCACCCACTTAAATAGCCCTTTAACTATGTTTCAGGCCTGGCTTTCCAGAACCTATGTGTGCAGTTTACACTGCGATTTCGACATGGCAAAATAAACCTTTTCCCACGCCAAAACCATCCTTTTTTATACAAATAATTCACCCCTAAAGTAGGCCCTAGACAACTCAGAGGGAAGGGTGCAATGTATTTAAAAGGTAGTGAAAAACTCTCAAAGTTGTTTTCACTACTGCAAGGCTTATCTAGCCCATAGGTTAGCACTGGGATTACCATATTACATTTTACAAGTGTAGTTCTAATTGTGAATAGATAGAATTTTCGAGTTTGCTGTTTCTGAAATCACAATTTATAGTCCAAACTTATGGCAAAGTCAGAAATAAAATTACAATTCTGAAAATGCCACTTTTAGAAAGTTGGCGTTTTCTTACTTTAGCCATTCGGCACCTGCTGCCTGTCTCTGACCACATGTCAGGGGTGGTTGGCAGCAGGGCTTTGTGTATTCCCCATAGACAGCACACACAATGGGAGCTTAGGTGTGACTTGATGGGCCATCCTGGCAAGATGGGAGGGAGGAGCTGGAGCCAGCTTTACTTACACCTGAATAGGCTGTGTCCTGTTCCCACAAAAAGGGCTGTGTACCCCCTAAAGTGAGTCTAGATCCAGGGTAGGAAAGGCAGGACCTCTGTGTACTTCAAAGACCTGTCTTTGAAGTCTCCCCTGCAACTGGGTTTAAGTACTGAACCTTTGACACCACCACTTCAGTACACTTCTGGACCTGTGAAGTGTCTGCCAGGAAGAAGGACTGCTGTGCTTCTGAAAGGACTGCCACCGTGCTGGACTGTTGTTTTTCTGTACTCCTGTCTTGCTGTGCTGACCTGCTGCCTGCTACCGTCTTGCTTGGGTGAGGGGATTGGACCGGCATCACTGGAACCCAAAGTGACTCCAAGGGCTGGCTGGCCTCCTGATCGAAGTTCCAGGGACATAAAATACTTCCAACCACCCTGCTTCCACACCTAGACTTTGCCAACTGTGAGCCTACCGTGCCAAGTTGTACCACCCAGTCCTGGACCCCTGGAAGTGGGCCTAAGGTGCTTCTTCAGCGGAAATGATGCATTCTCTGCTGAGCGACGCATCCCCAAACTGAAGCATCTCCTTGGCTGAGCAGCGCATCTTGGAGCAGAAAACACATCGCCGCCGTTACATGGATTAAACGTGTCGTAAAAGACTCACATTGCTGTTGCATCTCGCATCTGGGACCAACACATCGTCTTCGGAACCGACACACCGCAATGCTTTTCCCGGCGCAAGCTCTTCCCATCACTCATTAACGGCTACCTCGACAATGACGCCTAACCTCAGCATCACAGCTTCATTGCTCATTGGAACCGATGCATCATCTCAGCTGCGCCTCGTAACCTTGACACAGGCCTCCGTATCTAAAGCCCCTGTCTAAAAGATCCTCGATGTCGACGCATCAGGACCACGCACCACAGCCTTGTTGCGGAACGAATGCTTTGCCACTGCTGTGCAACCCATCTTCGACGCAGATCCACACATCCCCCCACAACTTGGGTTTAGGTACTTTTGTTCAGTGGGCCTAACTGGGTCCCTGTAGCCAGCCTGCGCTCCATCGCGGTCAGCCTAAAGGTTTGACTTTGTCCCGGTTCAGCGCGACCAGATATCCCCAATAGCACTTTTTGCTTCTAGCTGCTATTTTTCACTTTCAATTTTAAAATTCTGTATCTCAAGTTCAACTTATTGGATATTTGCCATTTTGGTCTTGTTTTATTTATTAAATTAAGCTCTATTTTTCTAACCTGGTGTGGAGTCTTTTTGTGTGGTGTTTTCACTGTTTTACTGTTTGAAGTATTGCACAAATACTTTACACATTGCCTCAAAAGTTAAGTCTGACGGCTCTGTGGGCCATATGCCCTGCACCGCAACTGGTGATACTGGTGAGGCGCAGGCACAGGGAGAGGAGCAGCACGAGGAGCCAAGTGAGAAGCTGAATGAGGCAGCTGAGGATCATTTGTTCTACCTGGTACCATTCAGCTGGATTTTGACCCCTGGGGCCTCCGTGGGTACCCTGCAACACCGCCAGATACCGCTTTAGCAGCAACCGCGATAACTGGAGTGGTTGTAGCCCAGGGCCCACTTTCTATCTGGCCCCTGGTCCTTGGTTCGGCCTAGAATTCTGCTTGAAACTGCACGGCTGGCCCACCACACACTCCAGCATCTGGCAGGGGGTTGCCACCTGCCTTCACTTTGGAGACACCTGGCCACCATCACCCATCTCTGCTGATTCTCAGCTGCTCTCAAGCATACTCCTTTCACTCTCACAGCCTCCTAATAGGTTTTATTCAGGAGCAGAGGTTCAGAGGACCTATTGAAGTGCCTCACTCCCACTCACCACTCCCTGAATAAGAGTCACAGGAAGGTAAGACGGCACGGCACAGATGGCAGTCTACATGGGGGATGACCTGGTTGGTTAAAACCAATCACTGTAAGTGTGAGCCCAGGACCAGAGGAGGAACCCCATCTAGGCCTGGGTGCAGCTTGTGGGAGGCCTGGTGAGCTCCAGCTGAATACCTTCCCACCATGTGACTCCCACTCCCATTCAAATATCGTCCATTGTCTCAAAGATTGGTTGATTGGTTTTCAGCTGAAATAAGGAACACAAGTAACTATCCTTCAACTAACCAAGAGCATTCCATCATATCTTCAGCTCATCTCAGGATCCCCATCCTGCCCTCACCCTCTCCACCTCACCTGCCCTATTGCCCTTTTGCCATCTGGGAAACCAGTAGGTCGCAAAGGAGGAGATGTAAGGTGACAAAGACATGAGAGGTGAGGTGAGGAGAGGGTTAGGAGCTTGGCTAAGCAAGAAATGAAATAGAAATTTATAATAAACGAGCACTACTACCCGAGGGTGTATAGGCCCACAAGCTTGCTAACAGGGCATGCCGAGGCTAAGAGGCTGGCTAAGGCTAAGAAACTCCCCATAGATTAAAGAGCCAAGCTTTTAGTTTTTTCTCTAAAAGAGAGGAGGTCCGTTTCCTTTTTTAGGAGTAAGGGGAGGCTGTTCCAGAGACAGGAAGTGGTACCTAGGAAACTTCTCCCACCCATTGTGCACTTTTTGCTCTAGGGACGATGATATTAAATGCTGATTCTGAGCGAAGGGATCTTGGCGGGATGTACCACCGAAACATAAGCTTAAAAAATTGAGGGCCTTCCCCATGAAGAGCCCTGAACGCAGTGCACAGGGCCTTAAACTGTATCTGTTCTCGATGGGTAACCAGTGGAGAAGTGGAACGGCGGCTGAGACTGATTCTCTTTTGGATATGCTAAGTAGAAGGTGAGCAGCTGAGTTCTGTAAGATCTGCCGCTTATTGAGGCTTTTCTTTCTAATATTTACGAAAAGAGCATTTGTGTAGTCTATTTTTGAGAGTAACAGCACGGAGATTACCGTTTTTTACAGGTCTTTCGGAATAAAGGGGAAGATCTTTCTTGGTAGTTTCATGGTAAAAAAGAACGCAGACGTGATTGCATTTAAGTGCCCTTAGAAGGTCAGTTTTTCAGCATTGAGTAAAATCAGCCCTAGTTCTCTACCCTCTACCTGTGGAATATCAAAGAGAGTCACTACTCTACGCACATGATCTACCGTCCCTCTGCCAGGTATAAAGCCGTGTTGTTTTACAGATACTATTGATGTTATAATTTTAGCCAACCGTGTGGCCAAGATTTTTGCATAGATTTTTCCATCAGCATTAAGAAGAGAAATTGGGCGATAAGACCCAGGCAACTCAGACGGCTTTCCCTTTTTCTTAAAAATGCAGATATTGGCCTCAACCCAAGATTGCGGTATCTCTCCTTTTTGTGCCGTTTGAAACACCTTGAGCATATCTGATTTAATATCTTGAAAAAAGGTCTTAAAAATTTCCACCGGCAATTTATCTGGTCCTGCAGCTTTCCCTACTGCAAGAGACTTTATAGCCTGTTCTAATTCCCCCAGCGTAATAGGCTCATCAAGCATCTCGACATCCACCTGATTCAGTTGACCCCACAGTGAGGCTGGAAGTCCTAAATCCATCAAAGAGCATCCCGTATCCTGACCAGTATATAATTCTGTATAAAAATCAAAAAACACTTTAAGAATTTCCTGGGGGTCAGACGCCAAGGCCCCAGCCGCATTTTTAATCCCGGTTATTCTTTGTACAACCTCCTTTATACGTATTTTCTGGGCTAAACATCGTCATGTGGCCTCCCCGTATTCGTGACACTCTTTTTTATACGTTTGATATTTTATGGCTATTTCCTTACTCCATTCTAAATTTATTTTAGCCTTACTCCTAGCTAGATTATTCTGTAATACTAAAGTATTATGTCCTGCAGTTAATCCGTTAGCCAATTCCTCTTCAGCAATTTTGAGCTCATTATATAATACCTGCATTGCCTGCTTTGCTAATTTTTGTTTATAAAACCCATAACTCTGTGTTTCCCCTCTAAACCCAGCTTTAAAAGTATCCCAAATGACCCCCCAGGGTGCAGAGTGCCGATTAATCTGAAAAAAGTCTTTTATCCAGGCCTTCATATGTTCAATGAAGATACCATCCAATAAATGCTTTCTATCGAAAGTAAAGACTCTCTGGAATGTACACCGCCCAAGTGCTGGAATTTCTACTAGTACAGGTGCATGATCCGATGTCACCCTAGGGTATACACAGATTTTAAGCCCAGCGAATAACAATGAGGATAAAAAACAATAGTCAAGACGTACAAGACGATTATGTGGATATGAATAGAACGTATAGCCTGGATCAAACCTATGCATATTACTCCAGGCATCCATCAACCCGTGGTCAGTTAACAGTTGACATAAGGCCTTACATACCCTGGGTTTTCTGCCTTTATAGTTCCGCCCGCTGCTCTGAAGATCTTCATAAGTCAAGTTTATATTAAAATCCCCACACAAAATTAGTGGAGTGGATCATGTAGCGAGCTCCCATTTAAATATTCCAATATTAAAGCTTCATCTAAATTAGAGCCGTATACTGTACACAGAGTAAATGTTACTACCCCTACCCTACATTCCACAATGACCCACCGCCCATACATATCAGCCAGTATACGTCCAGTTGTCTGAATAAAGGGTCTTGCTAAAATCGCCACCCCTCTCATCATATTTGACTGCTTTGAAGACACCAGTACTATATAGCCTAATTCTAGCAAAGTCTTTCGTTTTACCCACGGAATATGCGTCTCCTGCAGGCACAATACATCCGGCTGGATCACCCGTAGCTCTGAAGCCACCCTCTGTCTTTTATTATAATTATTTAATCCACATACATTCAGTGTACATATTCGGAGACCTAAGTTCGCCATATATTATACATTAGTATTATTTCAGGACCATACAAAAGTATTCTACAACCACTACCCCCTTCTTTGCTGCTATGGATCATTTTTCTTTTTCCCTCCCAGCATCGCCCTTCCCCCACTGCTGCCCACCCCCTGAACCCCTCCCCCAAAACCCCCACCCAATCCCTACATCGAGGCTTTAGGACTACTAGTCCTAGTGATGACATGCTCCCACCACCCGAAAGTGCCTCCCACATCTGTGAAATACCCCAAATCAGAAAAATCTGAGAAAAAAAGGGGGAAAAAGCAGGGAGAAAGATCTAGAAGTAAACGAGAAAATTCCATACTTATTCTCTTCCCCACTACATATATATAACAAAGTAATACTGATGGGGAAAAAAAGCATCATAAGCATAGAGGAGGAGAAAGCCTAAAATGACTAGGCAATAAATTCTAAAGAGACTCTAACACGTAAGACAGTTACTATATAAACCCCAATGCTTATCCGATTTTGAGAGTTTGCAGAAATTCCTTCGCCAATATCTCAGATGTGAAAAACCTGGTACTTCCTTTATGTACAATTTTCAATTTGGCGGGTTGAAGTAGAAAGGCTTGAGCCCCCTTAGCTTGGAATAGCACAATAAGTTGACGAAGTTGCCACCGCTTTTCTACCGTCTGATGGCAGTAATCAGGTCTGACAAAAAACTCGACCCCTTTTCCAACTCTTTTTCTATCAGGTCGAGCGAGTTCAGATACAGCTTCGCGTGCCAAAAAGTTGTTAAACGTGATCAATATAGCTCTCGGTTTAGATAGGGTCGCTGTTTGACCAGGCCGGGCCCGAATCGAAAAGGGAAAACGATGTGCCCTCTGCACCTCTCTCTGCCAATCCCATTGGGTTAGTTCAGGGAACGCTTGAGTAAACAGTTCAATAATAAATTTACGTGGATCCTGACCTTCTGAACCTTCCGGAATTTGCAGAACTCTCAGATTATTTCGCCGGGCTCGGTTCTCCAAATCAGTAAGCTTCCACAACATGTCGTCCTTCCCTGCATGCAGGGTCTCTGTCATCGTTTTTTGTGCTGCCAGCTCGTCCTCCAAGCATGAGATGCGTGCCTCTGCCACAGTAACCCTTGTGGTAAATTCAGTACATGTTTTAGCAATACGTCGAACGGAGTTTTGTAGCTTGCGGCACACATTTTGTGTCCTCTGGCTCTCAACTCGTGTTTCCTCTCTGTGAGTCATTATCGTTTGATATATAAGATTCAGAGAAACATCTTCTATTGGTTCTGCCATTCTCCGTACTCAAGGAATCGTCCCTATCTGTTTCCTCAAGGGGTCTGTTCCCTATATTTAACTCAGATGAAAGAGAGTTGCCAAGATGTCGAGAATCTTCCAACAAAGCCCTTTTCTTGCGCAATGTCTGTGGGCTGCCCCCGATGAGTCCCCTCCCGTATCCTCGGGAAGTGTGCTACTGCATTCACTTAACTCATCCCCTTGTTGATTCATAAGGGTCTTCTCATTTCTCAATGCCTCATCACTAGAGCCGTCTGAGTGATCAGATAATGAAAAAAACTTTTCTACTAAGTCCACCAACTCTGCCTCTTTCGTTAGCGATCCTTCACTCACAATCTCTCCGCCATTAAAAATTCCAGCAGAGCCTGCATCACTTCTTTCCTCAATGACAAAACTCGGTTTAAAAGCTATAGCCATACCAGGACACACCGATTTCTCCAGCTCCAGCCCCGCATTGATCACTCCTGCCCGGTCCAGTACAGCCTCTAAACTCAAGCCATTCCCCGTGTCAATACTGCTGCCAGGAATGGGGCTGACCTCTCTCACAGAGGCAGAGTGGCTAAGGAGGAGCATACCAGAATTGTCCTCCAATACTTCCTGCTCCCTCAAGGACTCAGCGTCTTCCTCATAGCCTAGTGTCACAGAGAGGTTTTCCATTTGCGTAGTCTGAGAGATCTGAGCAGCCTTTTTCCTGTCTCTGCCAGCCGAAAACAATTGGGGGATAGTTCGCTACCGGGGCTGATCATAGCGCTGGAGCTGATGCTGATAGCGCTTTCCCCTTAGTCACCTTGCCGCTGACCTTTGAAACTTTCTTACCTCTCAGTGTCTCTGAAGTCTACGCAGCCTTTACTGCAACGCCGGCATCGACCGGGAGCCGGTTTTTCCCTCTTCCGCCTTTGGGTGGCATTATCGACGGCGTCGTGCTCCAAATCCCTGCTCTCGAGCCTCCAGTACTCTTGCCTGAAACTGTTGCAACTGAGCGTCCCAGCGTCCACTGCCGGCCCCTTAAGGATAGAATGTATCCACAGCGAATTCTTCGTAGGCGCACTAGGAATGCAATCGCGGCAAATCCAAACATGCCGGTAAGAAAAAACGATGCTCAGGCACAATCTCGATACGTGTACAGAGCCCACCTTCCTCCTCTCGCTTCTCACCACGAAGCGATCATCTCACGGGTGTGGGAGCACAGGAGCCGCCAGCTCACACGTCTGAGCTGACCGCGGCCATCTTGCCCCGTCCAGCATTCGACCGTGTGTCTTGGAATTTTTTGTGGAGGAGCTTACAACAAATGGGGTTTGGGCAGGGGTATATTCAAGCTTTACAGGCCCTTTATCAGTTCCCCACGGCGAAAATATGTTCAATGGGACGCTCTTCAGAGATTATACCGATTTCTAGAGGTACACGACAAGGGTGTCCATGCCCTCCTCTTTTATTTGCGTTGTATATTAACTCTTTTATTATTATGTTAGAACAGAGTAAAAAGATTATGCCTTTTATAGTACGACAAGAGCAGTTCTGTGTTCTGTGTAATGGCATACGCCGATGATATCGCGATTGTTACCTCCAACCCTTGTCTTGCACTCCCGGAAATAGAAGTTTTAGCGCAGAAATTCGGTGCGGTATCTGGATATAAACTAAATACAGCTAAAACCCAAATTTTATGTACGTGTCAATCAATGGATAGTGATTCTAGGGTGGTTAGGGAAGCTATATATTTGGGTATTAAGATACGTACTTCTGTTAAAGAGATTGTAGAGGCTAACTGGGGTGATATTATTTGGGGAATAAAACAATCACTCGAAAGGTGGGAGAACTTGCATTTGTCATTAGTTGGAAGAGCCAATGTATTGAAGATGAATGTTTTGCCCCGGGTTATGTATTTTTAGGGCAGTGCCTCTGGAGGTACCTGCCAAACTAATACAGCACTTACAATCACTTTGTGCTAGATTTATGTGGGCCCCGGGAAACCTCGAAGAGCTGTGCGGTATATGACCCTCCCTCGAGAAAGAGGAGGATGGGCTGTACCTGATTTTGCCTTTTACTATTACGCCTGTATTCTGGTTAATGCACGTATTTTGTTGACTGGGGAAGCGGTTAGCAATTTGGCTGAAGCCCCTCAATATATCAGATGATTTTGGGCCCTGAGGTGAAGCATTGTCTGTTCAAAAGGCTGGATGGTAGCTATTATAAAAGAACCCGCTTTAAGGTGTTAAATGCCGTGTTTAAAGTCTGGAATATAGTGCGAAGAAGTTTTAAGATCCCTGTACTCTCTGTTTATACTCCTACTGACGCTACTGGACTTCTACCCCGATCTTTTGGGATTATGTGGCCGCAACTTGGAGAGAGAAGGGTATTATCAAACTTGGTGATATTTTTCAGGGTGATGGGAGTTTATATTCATTTTCGGAGTTGGCGGAGAAATACCAGCTGCCCCCAACCCAATTTTTTAAGTTTTTGCAAGTAAGGGATTTTTTGGGAAAACACCCAATTTGTATTATAACTTTTAAAATTGTAGAAATCATTAGACGTCAGGGCAATATTGGGCTAATATATAAAATACTCTTAGAGGGAAGAATTGATGACTTGGAAAAGTATAATATCAAATGGAGAAGCTGGCTCGGAAACCCTGAAATTTCATTGGAGAAAACTATTGATCTCTCTGGGAGCATTTTTATGGCAGCTAATTTAAAAAGTCAACACTATAAAATGATATTTGATTTGTATTATACCCCTGTTAAGATGATGAAGTGGGGGGGTCAGCATGATGGAAAATGCTTTCGCTGCGGAGCAGATAATGCGGATATTCTACATGTGTTTTACGCCTGTGCTGCTCTAAATTCTTTGATAGGATCTATAGAGAGGTTTCTTTCTTAAATGACAGGGGCTCCTGTTAAAATTTCTCAATCTATGATGCTGTTAGGGATTGGGGAAGAACTACGTCGGGGGAAACTATTGTATAAACACCGCTACTTAATCTTTATGGCCACGGCGGTGGCACGGATAGCAATAGCGTCCTTTGGTTACAGCAAGAGGCCCCTCTTTCGAAATGTGGCGGGCCAAGCTCTATAATGTATATAATTTGGAATATAGTTTATATGCTGTTAAAGGACATAAAAAAAGGCAATTGGGGCTTCAAGTGTGGGGGCTATGAGAGATTATATGGCACGATAATGAGTTTTTGCCAAATGTAATTTGTAATGTTTTGTGTAGTTATCTTCATGTACAGTATATTATGTAGGACCTTGGTTTTTTCTTTTTGTCTTTTTTTCTTTCTCTTTTGGTATGTTATAATTAATGATGGTTTGTATCTTGCCGCTATGGATCTCAATAAAAAAAGAAAAAAAAAAAAAGAAGGTCAGTTGATTATCAAAGATAACTCCAAGGTTTTTTACCTTTGTGACTAGCGATGGAAGTTGGAAAAGTTCAGGTGGCCACCAATCTTGGGACCAAAAAGAGGGATCCTTTCCAAAGAGCAGTACCTCGGCCTTGCCTGGATTCAATTTTAAAAATTTTGGGGCATCCATTTTCCGATGTCCTGCATACAGCTGAAAAAATGCTTTGCTGTCTCTGTAGGATTGGATGATACTGAGATCACTAATTGGGTGTCATCTGCATAAGTAACTGCAGAGAATCCAAAGTTTCTAATAAGTTTGGCCAGTGGGGCCACATAAATGTTAAAAAGGGTCTGGATAAGAGACGAGCCCTGGGGGACACCACAAGGGAGAGAGAAGGAGGAGGATTTATAATCGTCAACTGCAACAAACTGAATTCTGTCTGACAGAAATGATTTTAAAAAGCAAGAGCTTTGTCTTTTACCCCACTGTCCTCCAACCTATTCAGCATGATTTTGTGGTTTACAGTGTCAAATGCTGCTGAAAGGTCGAACAGGACCAGCACTGCACTGCCGCCCACATCCAGCGTGAGTCTGATCTGTTCCAAAACACTTATCAGGGTGCAAAACTGTTGTTTCCGACACCATGCTACACCTAGCCTTTTAGCCAAGTAGCCAAACAGTCTACCGAAGAACTCACAGCCCCACAAGGGAAAGCAGAGGAAAGCGGCCCTCGTAACAGCATAACTCAAAGCAAATAAGTCACAAGCAAAAATGCCCAAAAGCAAAATTTTGTCCCGGAAAAAAGCTCAAGCAGAGGTCCTCCCCTCACCACCTACTTCACCATCGCCCACAGCCTCCTTCATATGTGCCTTCATGAGGCAGTCATCTGGGGGTGAAAGGAAGGCAGCAAAGAAGAACACTTATGGGTAAAACACCTGTCTCAAATGGATAGAATTGGTCAATAGGGGAATTCTTCAATAAAATCAGCGATCAAACATCAATGGTTGCCCCAGTTCACTCAAGCCCGATCTGGTCCTTGTGCCAGTCACAGTCAGAAGATCACGTGCTCACTTCACCTTCCACAGTAATTTCACCATCTCCAAATAGAGGGGTAAGAGAGTAAGCCTAACAGACTTGGAAATAGGAAATCTCTCTGACCACTTTCTCACCACAATTGAAGCCTAAATTGAAGAGACACTAGCCTAATCCCCTATATTTGTCAGAGTCCAATTACATAGGGCCATCTGTCCAGCCCAGGCCCCCGTGCCCCCGCAACCAGCCCCACCTTGGTCACCGTCAGCGCCTTGCAAGACACAATAGTCGGGGCGCCCCTCTGGCAATCTCAAAAGATGGAACTGCAGATAGACTTAATACAATCACGGGCTACCCACATGGCAGACCTGGAATCCAAAATAACCTTGCTGGAAAGACTATTGGGGGCCTCCCGTGAGAAAGGGCCATGCCCCTGCTCACCCATAATAGACAAATTAAGTACTTTTCCAGAAATATTAGCAACTTTAGTGGATAGTGCAAAGAATATGGCACAGAGGGATGGAATACATGAACAGGACAACTCCTACAATGAACGGGCTATCGATGCATCAGACTGCTGCACAACACCAGCACTCGACATCGAGGCACCGTTAGGGTCAGCTAGGGAGACTAACACTTCACCCTCACCCTCCCTCCGTGTTGTGGAAGACCTTCCCTCTCCAAGCCTAACCAATTGCTTCACACCTGGCAATAGTGCAGCACACACGTCTTCTGCTAACTTGGCCTCCCTCTTTTCCTACGGAAAACACCACTCTCTTTAGGAGAGCAAAAAAGAGGCTGAAAAAGCAATCAAAGAAACAGTGTATCCCAAAAAGGAGATCATTGACCCTAGGGGCAGTAAACATCCCAGTGGCGCACCCAAGGCTTGGCCCTAAGAAGTTTTTTCCTAATTTGTACCATAATCAAAGCCAATCACTGCAGCCCCACTAGGCAAGATCTTGATTGAGGGGACTCAAGAAGCAAAACAAAACGATGGTCCCACTATGATAACAAAATGCAGCGTTCTCTGTTAGGGTCCGCCCCCTCTAGCACTGCGCAGGCCCCTTCATCCCGGGGTTATTCAACTATAATTCCGCTCAAAGTAAGTTCAAACACCATGTGTTCATTATATTAAGGCGATGTTTATTTTTTATCCACCTTCGTAATCTTCAAATTTCTTCCATAAAGCATATTTTTTAAAACTGATATGTATCAACCAAGGTAATTTAATTACATTCTTTCATCCCGATGCATTTCAGGCAGAGGCCCTTCGTCAGGGGATATCAGTTCTGTAAAAATACATACATAATAATCCATGAGAAAACCATTCTCTAAATCCTAAATTGTCTACCAACACCACCAGGTGCAGCGACTAATAGATTAGTGGAACGTGATAGCATGCATCATACTAAGGCTCCATGCTCTGGTGTCCTAATGAGTCCACCAGCGGTCAAAATGCTAAAATAAATTGCAGTGAACCACATTTCCTGTGTTCATGCAACAAATAAAATGAATAATCAAATGAACAATGTAGTGATCAACGAAATGCAGATTACAATAGGACATTTCACCTCCTTCAATGTCAGATAAACAAATAAACCATTTAATCCAACCAAAATAAACCTCTCGAGTATCAGTGTCATGCATTTCGCGTGTAAAATACTTGCCATATCGTGCCCGTTCATGCATCCAACTCCAAAAATATTCCAGCGTCACTAGGTGAACTCACAAGTGTGTTTAACACAGATTTACAACACACGGTTCGCGTGTATACAACACCATAGCATGCATCTAGATAACCGATTACAGTAAGTACATTATGCAAATTTCAACACGCGGCTTGCGCCCACAAGCGTTCACTCCCCCCGGTTCAAAACCTACTTCAATTTCAATAGTCAGTGCGCGCCGAGTTTCAGCTGACAGTGCAGTCTCACTCGCTTATAACGCGTGTGCGATTATATCCTAACAAGTGATGTAGGACTACTGAGCTCAGAGAGGCGGCCATATTCTCCTGGAATATAAACGTGCACTACGGGGGCCATCTTAAAGAAGGTTGTAATACACTGTGACAGGTTACAAACATACCAAACCAAAGAATAATCATGCATTTTACACATAATTCAGTACATCTCATGGGCGAATGCTCAATAAAATTATCGGTGACTGAGCTCAAAGTGAGGGCCATAATCTCCCAATGCATAAACATACGTTGCTGGAGCCATTTTGAAGAAGGCCTGTGATACACTTAAACAAACATTGTCAACGTACTATAACTATGTAAAACAATCCTACTTGATTAGGGCATTCAACCCGTTCTGTGCATTTCATGAGCTTACATGTGTAATCAAAATAATAGAGTGACAGTTCCAGTATGAATCACAAGGTGAAGATAAATATGAATAAAGGTGCTAATGAACCTATTGGTGAAAAAGTAGAGACTTTAGTTTAAAAGTTCCTAGCAATTGACTGCTGCAATACATCCTAAATACTATAAATAACACGAAAATTCCATTGTGTCATTAAGGCCGTTGGGTCTCAAAGCGTCCAAGCGCTTGATCCAGAAATTCTCCCTTTGCAACAGACATTTGTTGTTGTCTTTACCTTCCTTCTTCTCAATCATTTCTAGGATAAGGAATTTCAATTGGCAGATATTATGATGGTGTTCCAAAAAATGACTGGCTATTACTGACTTCACATTTTTTGTACGAATACTGCTTTTGTGCTCATTCAACCTGGTTTTGATCTCTGTTTCGTTTTGCCAACATATACTAACCCACATGGGCTTCTGAGCATGTAAATGACATTCTTCGCATCACAGTTCGCAGAAACTCTGAGATCAATTTTAGTTCCTTTCATGGGGTGCAAAATCCATGTCCCTTTGATGATACTGTTGCAGTTACTGCAATTATAACAAGGAATTGTCCCTTTATATGTGGCTTTTTTGATGTTACAATTAGTTTGTGTTAGCATTTCTTTGATGTTTTTTCCCCTTTGATAGGCAAAAATTGGGAACTCCACGAAGATGCCTCTGAAATCAGGTTCTGTAGCGAGCATTGGCCAATGTTGTAAAATTGACTTTTTAAATTGAAAACTCATCGTGGAATATTTTTAAATGAAAACCATCCTTTTGTTTTGTTTTTTCACCTGAGTATTTATGAGTAATTCCTGTCTGGGTTTATTGGTGCAACGTTCCCTGGCTTGTTCCAACACCTTTTTGGGATATCCTCTGTCAACAAATTTTTGAAGCATCTTCTCCATTTGATCCCTAGATGTTTCAGGGTTAGATACTATCCTTTTCACTCTTAGAAGTTGTGAATATGGCAGATGGTTCTTTAATGATTTTTGGTGAAAACTAGTGTAATGCAACATGTTGATCGTTCTGTCATTTTTCTGAAAATATTGGTTTCCAACATATTATGTGACCTTGAAACCTGAACATCGAAGAATGTGATGTTAGTGTTGTTGATGTCATATTCACGATCTTCAAGAGACAACTAAAAGAATTTCTCCTCAACCATCATCTCTGTGCATCTAGCCAATGACCTCGATCTTTTTGACCTCCAGATGTTACTCACTGCATTCTAATGTTTATGTTTCTATACATGTATGCTGTAAAGCGCTCTGATACCCCGGGTCTTGTAAGCGCTATATAAAACTCAAAATAAATAAATAAATATAAATAAATATGTGAATTGTATCCTTTCGTTGACTTGGTTCAATTCTGTTAATGTTCCAGTTAGATCTTCTCTGGAACCTCTCCATAACGTAAAGATGTCATCTATATACCTCAAAAACAGGATAGCATTTGTCTTCCACACGTCTTTCCCCACGATGTTATCTTCTTCGAATTTGTTCATAAACAGATTCCCATACGTCGGGGCAGTGCAATTGCCCATTGAAGTTCCTGTGAGCTGGAGAAACCATTGTTCGTCCCATTTGAAATAACTTTGGTACAACGTGAAGTGTAACAATTCCATCAAAAATATTTGGAAATCCTTATCCAAATTGGAGGTGACCAAAACATGTCCAATGGCTTCCATGCCTAAGTTGTGAGGAATCGAAGTGTACAATGATTTCACGTCGATAGTACATAGCAAAATCTGATCATCCTTGGCAAAAGAAATCTGATTGATTTTAGATAAAAATTCAGTGGTGTCTTTCACATAAGTACTAATTTTCTGAACGAAATGTTGAAGATGTTTATCAAGAAACTTCCACACTGATTCGTGAAGGCTTCCTCTGATTGACACAATGGGTCTAAACGGTGGGTTATGCAAACGCTTGTGCACCTTGGGTAACATATCCAGCCGCAGACACTTAGGGCTCCTTTGAAAGAGAAATCAACTGACATCCTCAGTGATAATCACATCATTCACAGCTTTATCCAAGATACTCTTGAGAACCTCCAGAAACCTTTCAGTGGGATTGTAATCCAATTTGGTAAATTCTTCACTATCCGACACATGACTATTCACGTTTTCTTTATAGAACAGTGTGTCCATTACAACAAGTGCCCTGTCTTTAGCTGCCTTCTGGCAAGTAATATTTCAGTTTTCTGTGAAGTTTCTCAGAATGCAGAATTCTTTGTTGGTCAAATTTCGGTGTTTCGATTTCTTTTGAAAATTCAACTTTTGAATGTCTTGTTTTACTGGGGTTTCAAATGTGTCCAATATTTTATGGCTGACAGGGGCCAAAAAGGTACTTTTCAATTTAAGGCCTTTCAATAGATGCTCTTCCCTGTTTTCCTGTTCTTCAACGATGTTCTCGAAGAAATTTCTAAAACGTAAGTTGCGCATAAATTTATATAAGCTGATCTCCAACTCCAAGCTATTGGTTTGACTGGTGGGGACAAACAAAGTCCCTTTCTAAAGAGTTTTAATCTCTATCGAGCTAAATCTATGCGACGATATATTGATCACCAAATTGTTGTAGTCTACGTTTTCTTTCCCTTGGTTCTCTTGCCTGCCATAGGTATGTTCCTCGTCTCTGTGTTCTCTTTGTCTTTTTCCTTTTCCCCTCCTGGATCGTCTTTGTCCCTTTGGCCACTCTCTAAAAAAGAAACACCAGATGTTTGTGGTTGTTCTGTGTCTTTAGCAATGGATGTTTTTTCCAAGGTTGTTTGAGACTGTTCAGCAGGTTTTCTTCGTGGTTGATTAGTGGCTTCACTATCAGTAGAAGATGTTTCTGTCTCCGTATTTTGGCTATATGGTCTATTTTGTCTCCTTCTGGCAAGAACCTCCGCCCAACTGTACACTTCTCCCAATTTATAATCAATAGTGTCCCGCTTAAATTTGCAGATTTTCCTGTAGTTGATTCTCTGTGTGTATTTAGCTAACTGGGTGTTTATGTCGGTCAGTGTTTTTGACCAATCTTCAGCTTCCATGTTAGTGGACAGTTCAGATTTAATCTGCGTGATCTCTTTTGAAAGGTCCCTCAAGATTTTCAACAGTTCCTCAATTATCAAGAGGATTAAGTCCAGGGAACACTTATTAAGTATTGCATACCATTTTTCCACAAATTTGGGGATATTTTTGCATAAGAATGGTTTCAATGGGATTCTTAGTCCTCTAGGGATCCTCTGTGCACGATGATATTTAATTAGGGTGCTTGCATGCAGTCGTTGATTAATCTCTTTCTTCGTCAAATATAATAGTTGTTTAATACTGTTTTCTGTGTTGCCAATGTTTGATGATGGTGTGGTTTCCTCATGAATTAAAGCATACATCCTTGTGGCTTCATCTTCTGCAAAAGCGAACGTATCTGCTCTGAGGTCCGCCAGATTAGATATGTCTTCATACGCCATGATAAACTTAAATTTTAGTGAGTCTGCGTTCGTAGAGCAGAGCAAGTTTCAATGTACATAAATGAAGAGGAACACGCACTAACCACAACTGGACTGACTACGGATATTGAGAATGAGAGTGCATCAATCAGAGCCTCATCCAACAGCAGCCTGAAAGAACAAGGGGATGAGGGGCCACAGCTTAACTGAGTCAATCCGTTGGTGGCCACGGACAGTTTGCCTCATTAGGCCCGGGAAAATGGACAGTAGACATGACCTCACAGTCAAACTGCTTGCACTTTAATGCAATAAACAGGCCACAACACAGCCAAGAGACCAGGGGGATTGTACGGAACCCAGTCACCGTTATGTCCCCTCTCAATAGCCGCAGTCATCAAAATGAACAAAGGGCCAACGACTGCCCCAGGACTAGTTAGTTGCTGAGCCTTCATCAGACAACAAAAGACACGTCCTAGCCAATGTTAAGTCCTCTGAGCCCCTACACCTGAGAGGCCCATGGCCCTCAGCTTCCATACTGGGCAATGAGGGACCTCGAGAGGGCTTTGAGTTGGCTTTTATTTCTCAGGTCCGTACCAAGGGCTCTTATGACACACTCAACAGAGGAAACGTCTTATGATTATTGTATCATATTCCTTCACTGAAATCTCTCACCTCAGACAATCTAGCCTGGGAAAAGTTTGCATACACATCTCAAAGCAGAAACACGGAAGTAAGATCCTTGAAACAGCTGAAAGGATCAGGCAGGAGGCAGGTTGATGTGAAGAAATTCAGGTTCATTGGAGAATAAGAAGAACCCATCCAGGTCCCAGCCAGTTCAGGTAACAGCCTTCCATCAATTGAATCAACACAATTCTATCACCTGGGATACTAGGACTAACTATGGAATCCCTAGTAACCATGGCACCCTTGAGCGACCCTTGACCTTGCCAGGTAGGTCGCTCCCCCACCACACAGCTCCGCCTGTGCTGTCCGCCCGCTGCTGTTGCTGGTAAGCTCGCCCCTCCGCTTGTGGCCTCGGTGCCCGTGTTTTCTTCAGTTTTTTTCTGTCCATTTTGCCTCTGTGCCCCCGCTGCCCCACTGTACTGTGCCCGTATTTCTTCTGTTTTTGCTGTCCATTTTGCCTTCTGTGCCCCCGCTGCCCCACTGTACTGTGCCCGTATTTCTTCAGTTTTTTTCTGTCCTTTTTGCCTTCTGTGCCCCCGCTGCCCCACTGTACTGTGCCCGTATTTCTTCTGTTTTTTTTTCTGTCCTTTTTGCCTTCTGTGCCCCCGCTGCCCCACTGTACTGTGCCCGTATTTCTTCTGTTTTTGCTGTCCATTTTGCCTTCTGTGCCCCCGCTGCCCCACTGTACTGTGCCCGTATTTCTTCTGTTTTTGCTGTCCATTTTGCCTTCTGTGCCCCCGCTGCCCCACTGTACTGTGCCCGTATTTCTTCTGTTTTTGCTGTCCATTTTGCCTTCTGTGCCCCCGCTGCCCCACTGTACTGTGCCCGTATTTCTTCTGTTTTTGCTGTCCATTTTGCCTTCTGTGCCCCCGCTGCCCCACTGTACTGTGCCCGTATTTCTTCTGTTTTTGCTGTCCATTTTGCCTTCTGTGCCCCCGCTGCCCCACTGTACTGTGCCCGTATTTCTTCTGTTTTTGCTGTCCATTTTGCCTTCTGTGCCCCCGCTGCCCCACTGTACTGTGCCCGTATTTCTTCTGTTTTTGCTGTCCATTTTGCCTTCTGTGCCCCCGCTGCCCCACTGTACTGTGCCCGTATTTCTTCTGTTTTTGCTGTCCATTTTGCCTTCTGTGCCCCCGCTGCCCCACTGTACTGTGCCCGTATTTCTTCTGTTTTTGCTGTCCATTTTGCCTTCTGTGCCCCTCGCTGCCTCTCTCCATTCCCGCCGCTGCGTCCCCTGCGGCACCGCCCCCTGACTGCCCATTCGCTGCCCCTGCCTCCCAGCTGCTCCTCCCTCCCACCTCCCCATATATGGCGGCCGCTGCGCGGTGAGGAGAGCGACCCTTGACCTTGCCAGGTAGGTCGCTCCCCCACCACACAGCTCCGCCTGTGCTGTCCGCCCACTGCTGCTGCTGGTAAGCTCGCCCCTCCGCTTGTGGCCTCGGTGCCCGTGTTTTCTTCTGTTTTTTTCTGTCCATTTTAACTCTGGGCCCCCGCTGCCCCACTGTACTGTGCCCGTATTTCTTCTGTTTTTTTTCTGTCCTTTTTGCCTTCTGTGCCCCCGCTGCCCCACTGTACTGTGCCCGTATTTCTTCTGGTTTTTTTCTGTCCTTTTTGCCTTCTGTGCCCCCGCTGCCCCACTGTAGTGTGCCCGTATTTCTTCTGTTTTTGCTGTCCATTTTGACATCTGTGCCCCCGCTGCCCCACTGTACTGTGCCCGTATTTCTTCTGTTTTTGCTGTCCATTTTGCCTTCTGTGCCCCCGCTGCCCCACTGTACTGTGCCCGTATTTCTTCTGTTTTTGCTGTCCATTTTGCCTTCTGTGCCCCCGCTGCCCCACTGTACTGTGCCCGTATTTCTTCTGTTTTTGCTGTCCATTTTGCCTTCTGTGCCCCCGCTGCCCCACTGTACTGTGCCCGTATTTCTTCTGTTTTTGCTGTCCATTTTGCCTTCTGTGCCCCCGCTGCCCCACTGTACTGTGCCCGTATTTCTTCTGTTTTGCTGTCCATTTTGCCTTCTGTGCCCCTCGCTGCCTCTCTCCATTCCCGCCGCTGCGTCCCCTGCGGCCCCGCCCCTGACTGCCCATTCGCTGCCCCTGCCTCCCAGCTGCTCCTCCCTCCCACCTCCCCATATATGGCGGCCGCTTTGCGGCCGCGCCGCTGGCGCGCCAAAGGCGCGCCTAAGGCAAGCCCGTCTGCGCCCGTCCGCGACTGGACCGCGCCCAGCGCCAGAACCCCTGGGCCGCGCACCCCCCGCTCCAGCCCCGAGGACCGACGCCGATACGATGCCACCACACTCCACGCTCTCAACCCCGGACGGACGCACAACTGCTTCAAGGCCGCCCCGAAACGCACCCATGGTCCCTTCACCTGCCGGAACTGCAGCTACACCAGCCTCAGAGCCACCGAGGCGCCCGCCAAGAAGGACCTCAACCACCTCCAGTGCATCCTACTGAACACCCGCTCTGCACGCAAACACGCCGTCGAGCTCTGGGACCTGCTCGACACATCATCACCAGACGTCGCCTTCCTGACTGAGACCTGGATGAACGACTCCTCCGCCCCCGACATCGCCATAGCCATCCCAGACGGCTATAAGATCACCCGCAGAGACCGCATCAACGCAGTAGGAGGAGGAATCGCCATCGTCCACAAGAACACCATCAGGGTCTCGACCAGCACCGACGACACTCTCAGCACCGCCGAACACATGCACTTCCAGATCCACACGGACCCCAACACCACCCTTAGAGGCACCCTTGTCTACAGACCCCCTGGGCCCCGACCCCAGTTCAGCGACTCCATCGCCGACTTCATCAGCACGCACGCCCTGACCTCTACCGACTACATCCTCCTCGGAGACCTGAACTTTCACCTGGAGAACAACAACGACAGCAACTCCACCACCCTGATCGACAGCCTCGCCAACCTCGGCCTGAGCCAGCTCATCACAACACCGACCCACTCCGCCGGCCACACGCTTGACCCCATCTTCTCCTCAAGCTCCCACGTCTCCTTCAGCCACACCACGGAACTCCTCTGGACCGACCACCGCTGCATCCATTTCACCTTCCAGAAACCCACCACACACCACCGCACCCAACAGATCCCACGCCGCTGCAGGAGCAAAGTCACCGAAGACCAACTCCGGGCAGCCCTCGCTCTCAGCCCTCCCTCCGACCCATCCAACACCGATGACGCTGCTTGCAACCTCAGACGATGGATGGACGACTGTGCCAACACCCTCGCCCCGCTGAAAAAGCTCACCTACAGCGACACCACCAAAAGAGCCAGCTGGTTCACCTCGGAACTCCTAGCTTCCAAGCGTACCTGCCGGAAACTAGAGAAGAAATGGCACAGTGATAAGACACCGGACAGCCACACAGCCCACAAAGACGCCATCCGTAACCACCACCACCTCATCAGGTCCGCCAAGAGAATCTCCTTCAAAGACCGCCTCGACAACAACGCACACAACAGAAGGAGCTTTTCAACATCGTGAAGGAACTCTCCAATCCCAGCTCCAACACCAACGACATCCCGCCGTCGCAACCCCTGTGCGATTCCCTCGCCACCTTCTTTCACCACAAGATCGCCGACATCCACGACAGCTTCAACACCCAGACAGCCCCAACTAAGATCGATGCACCAGACCCGCCACACACCATCGACCACGACCCCCTGCCAGCCTGGGCCAGCGTGAACATCGAGGACACCATCAAGACCATGAGCACAATACACTCCGGCTCCCCGTCAGACCCTTTCCCGCACCACATCTTCAACAAAGCCAGCAGCTCCATCGCACCCCACCTGTGCAACATCATCAATCTCTCCTTCGAGACCGCGACCTTCCCAGAGAGCTGGAAACACGCAGAGATCAACGCCCTACTCAAAAAACCCAAGGCGGACCCGAGAGACCTCAAGAACTTCCGGCCCATCTCTCTGCTTCCGTTCCCAGCCAAGGTCATCGAGAAGATCGTCAACAAACAGCTAACCCGATACCTCGAAGAAAACAGCATCCTGGACCCATCCCAATCAGGGTTCCGCAGCAACCACAGCACTGAGACTGCCCTCATCGCCGCCACCGACGACATCAGGATCCTGCTGGACAATGGTGAGACCGCAGCCCTCATCCTGCTGGACCTCTCCGCCGCCTTCGACACTGTCTGCCACCGCACTCTACGCGCACGCCTCCACGACGCAGGGATCCGAGACAAGGCCCTGGAATGGACCACCTCCTTCCTCGACGGCAGAACCCAGAGACTCCGCCTCCCACCTTTCCGATCCGAAGCCTCCGAGATCATCTGCGGCGTACCCCAGGGATCGTCCCTCAGCCCAACACTGTTCAACATCTACATGGCCCCGCTCGCACGCATCGCCAGACAGCACGACCTCAACATTATCTCCTACGCCGACGACACTCAACTGATCCTCTCCCTCACCAAGGACCCCCTCGCCGCCAAAGCCAATCTCCATGAAGGAATGAAGGCCGTCGCCGATTGGATGAAGATCAGCCGACTAAAGCTGAACACGGACAAAACGGAGGTCCTCATCCTCAGCTCCAACCCCTCAGCCTGGGACGACTCCTGGTGGCCAACGACGCTGGGAGCAGCCCCGACACCCACCGACCACGCACGCAACCTGGGAGTCATCCTCAACTCAACGCTCTCCATGGCCAAGCAAGTCAACGCAGTCTCCTCCTCCTGCTTCAACACCCTCCGCATGCTTCGCAAGATCTACAGGTGGATCCCGACAGACACAAGAAGAACAGTCACCCAGGCCCTCGTCAGTAGCAGACTTGACTATGGGAACGCCCTCTACGCAGGAGCCCCGGCCAAGCTCATCAAGCGACTGCAACGCATACAAAACGCCTCCGCACGCCTGATCCTCGACGTACCACGCCACAGCCACATCACCCCCCACTTGAGGAACCTGCACTGGCTCCCCGTCGACAGGAGGATCACCTTCAAACTCCTCATCCACGCACACAAGGCACTCCACAAAACTGGCCCAGCCTACCTCAACAGACGACTCTTCTTCTACGTCCCCAACCGCCAGCTCCGCTCCGCCGACCTCTCCCTCACCACCGTCCCTCGCATTCGAAGAACAACCACCGGCGGCAGATCCTTCTCACACCTCGCCGCCAAGACCTGGAACACCCTTCCACTAAGCCTACGACAGACCCAAGACCTGCTGACCTTCAGGAGGCTACTCAAGACCTGGCTGTTCGACCAGTAGCAGCACCCTCCCCTTCCCTCTCCCCAGCGCCTTGAGACCCTCGCGGGTAAGTAGTGCGCTCTACAAATTCTGTGATTGATTGATTGACATCAGGAGAAGCAAAGATGCACAGATGCCACACACCTTCCCCCGTTAACACGGATGAAGCTAGGGAGAAATGAAGAAAGAAACGAGAACAACAAAAAGAAATAAACAAAAGAAAAATAAATATTTCAAGATACATAGTCATTCAAATAGTTTGGCCTCCTAACAATCCTAGAAGATAAACGTGAAGAAGCAGAATTAGCAGTATTAGCATCTTTTCCAATCACTGAATGTTCAGAACACTCTGCTCCTTTTTAGACAGAGACCCTGTTCAAATTCCAAACTCTGTGATCTTGAGTTCTAACAGCATTTTTGAAAACCTTTATGACTCGTATTGGTTTAGAGAACTTAACTTTGGAACCAGGTTGTCTGATGACAACTAAGTCCCCAACCATGACCATAGTATTTTTAGTGGATTTCATTGAGTCAAAGTACAATTTTCTGGATAAGCACTTGGCCTCTTCTCTCTTGCGCCAGTCAGGAGAAACCTTATCAGACAAAGAGGAAAAAGCAGTTTCTTCTAAATGTCTAACCCAAGAGGGCTCAACCAAAGTACAGGGAGACCTACCTCTAAAAAGAACAAAAGGTGACTTCCCAGTCATGCTATGTGGTGTCACCCTATAGCTTTCAACTTTTTTAAGGACCTCCTCCTTCCAATTGAGACCAGCAGTCTTGGCCCAAGAGATGGTTTCCTTTAACACCCTATTGAATCTTTCCACAATACCATTAGTCTCTGGGTGGTAAAGAGAACATTTCTTGTGCCTGATTCCGCGACCTTTAAGGAAAGCCTCCATCTCACGTGAGACTAATTGCACCCCATTATCTGTGAGGATAGTTTCAGGGTACCCTTCTTTAGCCATGAGAGATTCTAGAAATTTAATAACACACACAGTCTCTATGCTAGAACTAAACTGAACTTCAGGCCACCTGGAAAATAGATCTATAAGTACTAAGATGAAAACTTGCTGACCATTGGAATGAACTGGACCCAGTATGTCTAACGCCACCTCTTTCCAAGGCCCACGGGGAAGATCCCTGATCACCATAGGCTGGACCCTTGTTACTTTAGACTTCTCACTCGTGGGGCACACCAAACAATCCCTCACAACTCTCTCCACATGCAGGTCCATACCTGGCCACCAATAAAAGGACCGAAGTCTCTCCTTGGTTTTCGACATACCAGAATGTGACCTGTGGGCTAACTCAATAAGGATTTGACGAAGTTTAAGAGGCGGAACAAGCCTCGTTCCACGTAGTAGCACACCATCACAAACAGACATCTCATCCTTAAGACCCCAAAACTTGGAAGCCTCTTCTAAAGCTTGTTTCTTTGAGTGCCAACCCTTATGAATTAGGGATAACACCTCAGAAAGAACAGGGTCAGAAGATAGCACAAGAAGCCATTGTTACTCATCAATGATCCCTTCTCCAACTACACACACGTGAATATCACTGTCATCATAATCTTCATCAAGGACATCCTTTTCAACCTCTCCCACTAGCCTGGAAAGGGTATCAGCTATGCCATTCTCCACTCCTGGAATGTATCTGATATCAAAATCGTACTCCTGGAGAGCTATGACCCATTTCGTTATTCTGCTAGAGACCAGGTATATCCCTTTTTTTTAAAACGTTTCACAGAGAGGCTTGTGATCAGTTTTTATCAAAAACTTGGTTCCCCACAAAAACTTCTTAAGCTTCTTAATGGCCCAAAACACAGCCAAGGCTTCCCGTTCAATAACAGAGTAGCGAGACTCGGCATCCTTGAGCCCACGAGAAAGAAACCTGATGGTTTTCATTCCCCCTTCACCTTCCCATTGAAGGACGGCTCCCAGACCTTTGAGACTAGCATCCATTGTAATAATGGATGTCTTGGAGGGGTCAAAACTTTTAAGCTTAGGGGCAACACTAAGCCTTTTCTTGAGGGAATTAAACTCGTGATCACAGTTCTCACACCACTTAAAATCTACACCCTTCCTCAAGAGGGCTCTCATATAGCAAGTCATCTCAGCAAAGTTTTCAATGAACTTATTATAATATTCAATCATTCCAAAGTACTTCATGAGTTCCTCTTTACTAGAAGGAGCAGACATGCGAGCAATGGTGCCAACCAAATCAGCTTTAGGAGCAATCCCCTCACCTAAGACAGTGTGACCCAGATAGTGGATGGAGGACTTACCAAATTGACATTTCTCAGCTTTGACGGTGAGGTTGGCTTCACACAACCTACTTAAGACAACATTAAGACGATCCTCGTGTTCATTATGATCTTTCCCAAACACAAGAATGTCATCTTGATAGACGCAAACCCCTTTACAGTCCTTAAGTAGATTTTCCAATACACGCTGAAAGACGGACGCCGCAGACACAAGGCCAAACGACATCCTAACAAATCTGAATGTCCCAAATGGTGTTATAAAGGCTGTGTAGTCCCTTGAAGTTTCCGCAAGTTCAATTTGGTGATAGGCCGAAGCCAGGTCAATGGTGCTGAACACTTTGGCTCCCCCCAGCAAGACTAGAAGCTCTGAAATATTTGGGCGGGGATAATGATCTACCACCACGCACTTGTTTAGCTGCCTCAAGTCTACACACAGACGAAGGGATCCATTGGCCTTGCAAGCTGCCACCACGGGGGCCAACCAATCAGTCCCTTCAAACTCTTCAATTATTCGTCCCTGCTTGAGTTTGTCCAACTCTTTTCTCATTTCATCCCTTACAGACAAGGGAACACTTCTTACTTTGCTGCTAGAGGGTTGAGAGTCAGGGCGTAGACGTATGTCAAGCTTGAACCCTTTGAGGCAACCAAGTTCATCTCTAAAAACATTGGGAAAAGTTTGTGTTGTAATTTCCTTCCTTAATTGGTTCCTTCCCCCGCCCCTCTACCGAGTTGGATATTCCTAGAACGCTGTGAACGTTCTATGCTGCACTCTTGGGGACCCAACGGTTGTCTGTCACTGGGCTATGGATGTCGTTGTATCACCCATGTTAATAAAGACTCTGGAACAGACCTTGGTGAAGGGTGATTATTTCACTGGCGACGAGTGTTGTGAGGAGGACAACGCCACGACATTCCCTCCAAACGTTACCCAGAAGAACGTGAAATAATTATTACAGTGAAGAAGCAGTGAAAAGCATCTCTTGGAAGTAAGTGAGGAGAAGCAGTGAGACAGTTGGGACAAACAATATAAAGGGGACTCATCCAGCTACTTATGGCATATCAACCTAAGAAAAGAATAATCCGACAAGTTTAAATCGACTTATCTTTAAAGCTGAAGGTTGGTTGCCGCTTCGCAAATTAATGAGTCTTCAGAGAGGAATCGCTGTGTTGTGTCTTTGCGAGGGAGTGAGACCGAATGTTAGATGCCATGCAGTCAGCTGTCGTGGAAGATTAGTGGCAGGAGAAATTCACAGTTACAAAGACGTGAAGTAGGAGGTGAAGCCGCTATCGGAGGAAGATCTTAAGCAAGCACTGCACTGTTAAGCATCTAAGGCATCGGAAGGAAACGTGTCATACCGGCTCATCAGCTTTTCCGGATGGGAGCTGAAGCGGAACGACGCTACTCTCATAAAACAAGGAGTTCATAGAAACGTCAAGAAGAATCACCTCAGTGCGAAGGAATCCAGTCACTCAGCGCGAACAGAGACAGGAACGCAGCAGCGTGGAAATCGCCTCAAGGGAAGAATTCCTGTCAACAGTCATTTGTCACCTGCTGAAACACAGCCCGGAAGCCTTGTCAGAGTGGAATCCTGTCCGTGAGTGTTTTTACGCCTGAAATGTGGTGATTGAATGACAATTGCATGTAACCTCACAGGTTGTGGGAGGACTTGGACTAACGCCGGAGAGGAGATTAATTCAAGAAGCTTCAGCATGGAATGAACTGATGTGACATGTGTAAAACTTAGAAGTTTGTCCAGTGTAAAGTGTTCTATGCATGTACATACTTAGCAAGCACAATATTGGCGGTGAATTATATTTAAAAGTGTACAGTTATCGAGGATAGCACACTCTTAATTATTTTTACATAATCCACATGTGAAGCATAATTCTAGTTGTCCATATCCAACTTTACAAAGAGTATATTTTTCTCCTTTTCAAAATGGCTGCGGCTAGCATGAGTCAACCCTCGCCTTTCCTTTCAGATGCAGGAGAACCTGTTGTGCCATGGAAGGATTGGAGGAAGGGGTGTGAATCTTATCTTATAGCCATAGGTGCAAGCGGATTCTCAGCTATAAGGAGGCAACATATACTCCTAATTAATTTAGGTACAGAAGGTAGGAAAGTTTTTGACAGTCTGCCTGATTCAGAGGAGGAAGAGGTTGGATTTGAGTAGAGATCTTTATGATTTCAGCATCAGGAAGTTAGAATTACAATTTGCAGACAAAATAAACGTTGTTTTAGAGAGACACAAATTTTTTGGAAGGGTACAAGGAAAAAATGAGAGAGTAGGAAATTATATAGCCAGCCTAAGAGGGTTAGCAAATACTTGTGAATTCAATTAATTGACAGAGTCATTGATTCGGGATCAGTTAGTGTATTGCACCAACAACAAGAAAATACAGGAGAAGTTGTTAGTTGGAAATCCAGATTTGAAAAATGCTGTTGACATCGCCAAGAGTGTGGAGTGAAGGAGCAGGGTAAACGAAAATTTTTTAACCTCCTAATAATTTTCGTAAAATAATTAATAAACATGTTCGTTTAAGTAAATAACCAACAATGTATGTTACATGTAAAGGGTTAAAGGTAACACGCTATTTTGTGTGCAAATTAATCAACTTATAATTGTTTACGTGTCTAACATAACATAATATTTGCGTACTAATAAAATAATAAACGCATGATTTGTGATTTTTAAATAAAACGTGTGGTTGCAAAATAAAGCGATGGTAAGTAAGGGACGGCTTTATATGTTGCTTTTTGCTAGGTAATACCTAATTGGGGTACGTAGAAAGACGGGAGGGAAACGAAAGGGTTTATATTCTTTATTTTAACAATATTTTGTTTATCCTTGAAAATAGTGCGCTTAGGCCTGTTGAGCAGCGATATAAAATGGCCGCCGTAAGCTAGAGTACGCATGTCCAAGAATCCTTGTGGTAGAGGAGAGAGGCTGTGGAAAAGGATGACCACGTGTTCGTGCTGAGAGCATAAGACAGAAGTATGGTCAAGGCTATTGTGACCTTTCTGAGCAAATGTGTGCCAAGATGATCAGCAAGAAGCGTGAGAAGTCAAACTGAATAAATGGACGGAACTGTTGAATCTAAAAAGTAGCAGAAAAAGATACAAATTGGACTGATCGAAACTGATGAGCAATGTCATGAACTGTGGGAAACGATGCAAGCATGGACATTCCACAAGGAACTGGTTAAGACAAGGAAGTTTGATTAAAATGTATATGGGCCTGAGCGAACCAATGAGAGAGAATCACGCCATGAAGATGCAACATTTTTATTCAGTAAGCTAGAATTAGGGTATAAGAAGACCTACTCTTGGTGGGAGGGGTAAGTTGCTGGAGAGAGAGATGCTGGAGAGAGTGATGCTGGAGAGTTAGATGCTGTAGATGGGTGAAGTTGCGGTTGCTGATGCTGACGAGCTGATGCTGCTGCTGCTATTTTTTATTTCCAGTTGAGTATAAGATGCTGCTTTTGGAGAACCTTTTTATTCCTGATAGATTTTTCAGTTAGAACTATTAGATTTTTCCAAGACAGATAGATTGATCTTTTAGAGTTCTTGCTATGATAACCTTATTTTTCCGTCTAAAAGATATGCATTGCAATTTCAATTTATTCTTATAATGATGATAAATGTAATGATCTGAATAATAAGCTTAAAACTTATTTCTTGCTTCGAAACTTTATATAAACTTTATTATTCTTTAAACAAATGACTCAGTGATTCTTTAGCTCAATGATTAAGGTAAATTGTTAAAAAGTTTATTGTGATTGAGCTGGTCTTAATCACCATCAACTGATTCCTACTAGTTGGTCCATCGACCAATGAGCGGAATACCTTAAAGCAAATGAGAAACATTATGTCATGTTAAAAGAGGTATCCCGTCTCCTTCCAGCGAATCGTTTTCTCCTAGGTTCAGGACGGAGGAAATCCAGGGAATAAATGAGTAAGTGAATGTATATGCAGTGTTATGGGCCCCACCGTCATATGGATATAGTTTGTGTGTTGGAGGAATAGTTGTACCTGGATGACCGAAGCATATAGGAGAATCATTTTTATTGTTAGCGCTGGATCAGATTTCTTGGTAGCAGAGTTATGGTTACTATAGATTAGTTTGGTGATTATTGATTATTGATTAGTGATTATTGATTATTGATAAGTTCATGTCTAACACTTTATGTTGAGTCGCGTTATGTTATATGTAAGTTTTCACGCTTCCGGGAAGTAGGAAGTGGAACACGTGTGGCAAGAGAAGTCACATGGAATAGTGCATTGTCTGAGTTCATATTGGTGATAACACAGGTTGTGTTATGATAGGGACATTCTCCGCATAAAAGGTGTGTAAGTGAAATAGTGATCGGTTTCTTTGTGAAACTCTGGCCTTAATTCTCAGGAGTAGTATAGTCGCCACATGTGTTTTATCCCCAGAGAAACTGGTTTACCGCTTGCTTGAAAGAAGGGTAAGGTAGAGGGAAGTGCTACTTTATCGGCGAAACTGAAAATTCTGTGGTAGGGTAGAGGTAAGCGCTGCCTACTGGAAAATACAGAGTTCTTGTGTAAATGGACAAAGCTATCTCTTTTGTTTAGCGAATCAGACAATGGAAATGTGTTTTAAATGTTGTAACTAACGAAGAATTGTTGAAAAAGAAATTGACGATAAATTTTGTAAAGGAGGGGTCAAGAGCAGAACTGACGTAGACAAAAGCCGCGCTGGGATTGGACAGTGCGCTAGTCATACGGAAACAGGAGCAGAACTGACGTAGACAAAAGCCGCGCTGGGATTGGACAGTGCGCTGTAGACAGAAATTGCTCTGATTGGAGTTTTGGTGTGAGTCGCGCTAGGATTGGTCGAAAAGCCTAGTGACGTGGAAGTTTGTGATTGGAGTGTTAGTGTGAGTCGCGCTAGTATTGGTTGGAATAACGCATAGAGAACAGTGTTGAATTGCAGATCGTTTGAGGAGAAAAAGCGATTGTGAATCATGTCGTATTATGAGTATGGTAGAGAGAAAACGTCGTGGATGTCGAAAGTTAAGAACTTCTTTAAGAAAGACAAAAAGGTAGTGACTAGAGAGGGACAAATAATTCCTCCGCCGAAATCACCAGCTTCGCACATGATGCTGAAATATGGATATCATACATGCATATGGTTAGAAAATTGGACAAAATATACTAAGAATGATGGAGCATTGGCTTTCCCTGAGAATGGTTCATTTAATGTAGCTGTACTACGGAATTTGAGAGAAAAGATGGCAATGTTAGAACCTAGACCTAGACCGACACAGTTTGAAGCTTTAACTGAATGGGAAGATGAGATGTATGAACGAAAGAGATTCAGAGGATTAAAGAATCATGAGTTTGTGCCTGGAAGGTTATGGGGAGTAAATCATGAGGACAGAATAAAGCGTTGGAGATGTGCAAATATGACAGGAGGTTTGTTTCCAGCTTTTACAGTTGAGGAAGAAGAAAAGAGAAAGTGTACTGAGAAAAAGAAACATGTAGTTGTAGAAAAGTATGTGTATGGTGGTAGTGAAACGGATGACGAATTGCTGGAAGATATTTTAAACAGAAACCCACCTCCATACCAACAGACTTCTGCGGTGGTGACACCTAATGCACTGCCAATGGAAACTGGGAGGAATAAAAATCCCGAACGAAGAGATGAGACAAATAGGTCACAAGATCAATTAAAAACTTCACAAAATGAAGAGATAGAAAGTGATAATGCAACTGAATTAGCAAAAACCACAAGAGAATTGACTGAGAAAATAAGAGCATTGACAAAGAATATGGAAGCTGTAACTGTACCAGTAACGATAGGTCCAGTAATGCCAATTTTTAAGAATCAGAAAATTGATGAACGTTCTTTAGTGATTCCCATGAATTCACATTTGCAAAGAAAAAGAGAAGGGATGGAACTGAATAATGAAGGTGCACACCATTTGGCTAGTACCTAAAGACCAAGCCCACCTACTAATTTAACGATAAATGAGAATGAGATTGGGAGAATACCTATGGTAACGGAGTCTGCATCAGGGACACCAGAAAGAAGTAACAATTGGATAGAATTAAATAGTACGCCTGTAGGTCCGACTCCAGATGAGTTAAATGAATGGATGAAAGCGCTAAAAACAAAAGAAACAGAAGTAAAACCATTAGATGTAATTAGGTTAAAAATAGACATGGAAGAATTGATTTTAGGAACAATTGGTACAGAAAAATTAAAAAATTATCAGGATGATGAGATTATGTTTTTGTGCAAAAGTCTTACATGGAGAGCTAGAAATTTACATGTCAAATTGGAAGAAACAGCAAGTGAACTATGAGTAGAGTTTGTAAAAGTGAGAACGTTGCAGAAACCATACAGAGTAGATTTTTGTGAGAAAGATATAGAGAATTTGAACACATCAGGAAGATTGACCCAAATAAAAGAGTTAATTATTTTACTGAGAAAATGGGGTGATGTGGATAGATGGAGAAATAGATGGACGAAAAAGAACGAGAAAACAACAGATAAAGCATCTTTGGCTTTTGCAGTGACAGATAAGGAACCAGTTGTAAGGGAGTACCCGATGAGAGAAACTCAAGGTGGTGGTTACATGCATGTTCCATGGACCAGACAGGATATACTGTCATTTACAAATGACTTCCCAAAGTTGAGAGAAAAGCCAGTAGAATGGTACAGACAAGTGGAGAGATTTGTGAAAGTTTCAAAAGTGTTGTGGATAGACTTAGATGGATTGTTTGATATAGTAGTGCCAGCTGATTTGTGGACAGAATGTAAGATTACTATTGATTGGCCGACTGTAGAATATCCTAGGGATGCTAAAACAGGAGCGCCAGGACCAGAAGTGATGAGGAAGTATGACCAAGTAATTACCTTTTTGAAGAATAAGATTCCACCTAAAGAAACAGATTGGGTAAAAATAGACAGAACAACGCAGGAAAGTAAAGAATCAGTGCATGCCTATTACGAAAGGCTGTTGTTGGTTTTCAAACAGTATAGTGGTTATGAGACACTAAATGAGAAAGATATGAGTCATTTTGTATATAGATTTGTGTATGGATTGAAACCAGAGATAAGTGAAATGATTAAGCAGCATATGATTTGCTGGCAGAATAGCACAGTTGATGAAGTTTTGAGATATGCTAAATATTGCAGTGATGATATTGAGAGTAGACAGCGTAAATTGAAAGAAAAAGCCATGTGGGCACAGGTGAAAGTTGCAGAGAAGCAAGAAGCTCAATTGAGTAATACTGGTAACGAAACAGGACAGGTTAGATCCCGACCTAATATAGGTAAAGGAAAAGGACAAATGAGCATAGATGAGGCGAAGAAAAAGTGGCCATGCCACAACTGGGAAAGCTAGGGCATTGGAGAAACAAGTGTAAATTTCCTCCAAAACTTAATGTGGAAAATCAACCATTAAATTCACAGGTGCAAAGTGAGGTAGTTACTCAACAGAGTCAGGTGCCACAACCACCACTTCCCAAGAGTGTTAACCAACAGAAATACAGTGCAGAAACAGGATTCTACGGAGAACAGGTAACACAGTTGCCGCGTGCAGCTGCCATTTCTCAATATTGGTTACGACAGGATGAGGATGAAACGGATGAAAGCTTCTGACGGTGCCTAGGAGAGGGGAAGAGTGCGTGCTTGGCGCAACTCTAGAGGTAGATCAGTCTGGTCCATTTGTGGATGGAGAAGTGAATGGTGCAAATGTAACATTCCTTGTGGACACTGGAGCTACCCGTTCTACTGTTAGGTCAGTGGAAATTCCAAACCTTCCTCTCTCAGGTGAACATATCCAAGTAGTTGGAGTTTCAAATCAGCAAATTAAGACGCCTCTTACTAAATTAGTGGAGGTAAGAATTGGTCCATTTAGTGAAATGCACCGATTTGTGGTATGCGATTGTAGTCCCGTGAACCTATTAGGACGCGATCTATTGTGCAAGATGAATTGCACTATCTATTGTACTCCAGATGGAATTGCATTTCAGACTCCAGATGAAGATATACTGTATAAAATGACAATGGTAAATTTAGAACCAGAAGTAAATGATTTGTTTCCTGTATTTGATGCAGAGAAAATCCCAATTGAATTGAAAAAGACAGTGAAAGAAGAAGTGTGGGACTTTACAGGAGAAGATATAGGATTAATGAAAGAAGTAGATCCCATTAAAATAACAGTAAAAGAGGGAACGAGTTACCCAAATACGCCCCAGTATAAATTAACACCAGAAATAATTGAAGGAATAACGCCAGTAATAAATAAAATGGTTGAACAAGGGATTCTAAAAGAAATCATGAGCAGTCCATGTAATTCGCCAATAATGGGACTGAAAAAGCCAAACAGAACATATAGAATTGTACAGGATTTGAGGAAGGTAAACAAAATTGTAGTGCCTTGTTGTCCAATAGTACCGAACCCTGCTGTGATTCTATACCAGATTCCACGTGAAGCAGAATGGTACACAGTAATTGATTTATGTCATGCATTTTTCTCTATTCCATTGCATCCAGATAGCCAGCCATTATTTGCGTTTAGGTTTGGAGAGCGTATTTTGGCATGGTGCCGAATTCCTCAAGGGTACACAGAAAGCCCCTCAATCTTTAATCAGATTCTAAAGAAATCCTTGGAAGATTTAAAAATGCCAGAAAAGTCAGTGATGGTTCAGTATATTGATGACCTACTGGTGGCATCAAAAACGAAGGAAGCATGTGTCAATGATACAATTGCTTTGCTGAATCATTTAGCAAAAAGAGGACATAAAGTGTCCCCGTCAAATTTGCAGTTTTGTCAACAAGAAGTCCAATATTTAGGGCATAAAATTGAGAAAGGAGTGCGAAAGGTAACGACTGAAAGAATAAAGATGATTCAAGGAATGAGAGCTCCAATGACGCAAAGAGAGGTAAGAATGTTTCTGGGAATGGTTGGATATTGTCAACAATGGATAAGCGGTTTCTCGCTGATTGCTAAACCGTTGCAAAAACTGACAAAGAAGGATGTTAAAGGTCCTTTTGAAATGAATGATGAGGAAATGAAAGCATTCAGAGAGCTGAAAAAGAAATTGTGTGAAGCTCCAGCATTGGGAATGCCTGACTATGAGAAAGATTTTGAGTTGTATTGCAGTGAAAGAGATGGATGTGCATTTTCAGTCTTGGTACAGAGACATGGAACTATGAAAAGACCCATTGCATATTTTTCAGCTGTTTTAGACCCTGTAGCGAAAGCGTTGCCTGGATGTTTGAAAGCAGTTGCTGCTACTTGTGTGAGTCTGGAACAGAGTGAAGGCATAGTGATGGGATATCCACTGAGAGTATATGTTCCCCATTCTGTGGAAATTCTCTTGACAAGAACGAAAACACAATACATGACACATAGTCGGCTGACTAGGTATGAAAAAGTAATTTTAAGTGCAGATAATGTGACCATTGACAGATGTATGAATGTGAATCCTTCAACATCATTGCCAGATGAAGAGAGTGTGATTGAAATGGATGAGGTAGATCACGATTGTCTGAATGTGTTTGAATATTGTACAAAACCAAGATCAGACATCCGAGATGAGCCCTTAAAGGAATCAGATTATATTCTGTTTGTGGATGGCTCATGTTTGAGAACGAATGATGGAGTTCTAAGTGCAGCATATGCGGTTTGCACAGTAGCAACTGTAATGGAAGCATCTTGTCTGAAAGGAATACGGTCTGTCCAAGTCGCAGAACTAGTAGCTCTGATTCAAGCATGCAAGTTGGGAAGAAATGTACGGGTTACGATTGTGACAGATAGCCAGTACGGCTTTGGGGTGGTGCATGACTTCGGTCAGATTTGGTCACAAAGAGGTTTCTTGACGTCTGCAGGAACACCAATTAGAAATGGAGATTTTGTGAAAAAGTTGCTTGAGGCGATACAGCTGCCTAAACAGATTGCTGTTGTAAAGTGCAATGCACATAAAAATGGGGAAGACTACATAACTGTCGGTAATAAATATGCTGACGAGATTGCACAGTACTGTGCAAAGAATGTGGTTTCTTTGAACAAAAGTCGAGAAAGAGAGCATATTTCTTGTCCTTTGCTTTTTACTAACCCTGTTGAGACATGGGATGAGGTGAGACAGTTACAGGAAGCCGCAGATGATGAAGAAAAAGATACATGGATAAAAGCAGGATGTAGAAAACATGAAGAAAATGATGTTTGGGTTTACAGAGATGAAAGACCAGTTATGCCTGATAGCATGATTTCTGACATGGCACGGATGTACCATGGACAAGCCCATATTGGGAGAGATTCAATGATCAGACTTTTTAGACAAACATGGTATAATCCAAAATTCAGAGCCATAGCTGAGAGTCTTTGTCAGAGATGTCTTATTTGTCAACAGTTAAATCCAGGAAGGAAGACAGTAGTGAGTCTAGGAACAATAGGATGAGAAGGAGGTCCGTTCACTAGAATGCAAATGGATTTTATTGAAATGCCCCCTTGCAGCAGACTAAGGTATGTCCTAGTGGTCGTCTGTTTGTTTTCCCATTGGGTGGAAGCATGCCCAACCAGAAGGAATGATGGAATAACGGTAGCAAAACTTATGCTGCGAGAATTCATTCCGAGGTATGGTTTTCCAGTCACGATTGAAACAGATAGAGGAACACATTTCCAAAATGAATTAGTTAAACTGATTTGCGAAGCACTTAGTATAAAACAGAAACTGCATTGTGCATACAGACCAGAGGCTTCTGGAATAGTAGAGCAAGTGAATGGAACAATTAAAAACAGGTTAGGAAAAATGTGTCAAGCTACAGGACTCAAATGGCCAGATGCCTTGCCATTAGTTTTAATGACAATAAGAAGTATTCCGGAAAGGAAAACTGGACTCAGTCCCCATGAAATAATTATGTGACGAGCAATGAGACAAGCACAAGTACCTGTCAACAAACTACTGACTATAACTGATGATCTAGTGCTGGATTATTGCAAAGGATTGGCTGATGTGGTGCGTTCTGTGTTTCATCAGGTTGGACCGGATGCGACCACTCTTGAAAGAAAACCAGCTCACAACTTGAATCCAGGAGATTGGGTCCGCATAAAAGTCCACAGGAGAAGAAACTGTTTGGTTCCTCGCTGGGACGAACCATGACAAGTGATCCTAGTGACAACCACTGCAGTTAAGTGTGCAGGAGTGAAACACTGGGTGCATGCCAGTCACACCATCAGAGTTCCAGAACCTGAAGATCGACATGTGAGTCGACATCTGGAAGTATTGGATAACAGTTCAGCATCAGAAGCAGAGGAAGAAACAAACAGGGTGCCAGAACCTGAAGATCGACCTGTAAGTCGACATCTGGAAGACCCAACTACAAGTGCAACGACAGAAGAAGTAGAGGAAATAGCTGAAGTTCCAGAACTTGAAGATCGACCTGTAAGTCGACATCTGGAAATATCAGATACCAGTTCAGAATCTGATACAGATCATTCGGATTGTGAAGAAATTCTGAAAAGAAATTGGAAATTTGAAAGCATAAGAGAAGAAACTGAGCTAGAAGATAGTAACAGTGAGCAACCAAGTACAAGTTGTGGTAAAAATCCTTCGGAGATAATATTAATAGATGAAGAAGGGAGAGTTTCAAACAGAAAGTTAGAAAATCGGAAGATCCCCGAGGAGCAATAGGGACAGATAGTCAAACACAAGAACAGGGAAATTTAGAAGCAGATAGAGAGACTGACACAAATTCGGAAGAACCTCGAGGAGGGACAGAAATAGGAGAATGAAGGAAGATAAGAAAAGAACCACAAATAGAGGAAGAAAATGAAATTATAAGTTTCAAAATAAGAGGCAATAACGAAAGAACTGAAACAGAGTCTGAAGAAAGTGGAGAAGAAAGAAACCAAAAACTAGAGAAAAGAAAAAGAAATTGGAAAACAGAAAGAGAGGAAAAAGGACGTGAGGCAAAAAGGCCAAGAAAAGGAGACAATTGGCCCAACGAAGTAAGAAAGTTAAGATACAGAATCATAAGGTTAGATGGAAAAAGTGCTGAACAAGTGAATGAAATAACAAGTCAGAAAGAGCAAGAAAAACAAGGTGGAAAACACTTGCAGAAAACGAAAAGAGTAAAGAAGGTAAATGCGAAGTATAGATCACCTGAATGGTTGTATCTTGCTTTGACTGATACCAAAGAAGAAAAGAACACTCACGAGAACCCAGAACACAGAAACCTAATGGGTGAAGGTGAGGTGCAACAAACTTGAAGAAATTTAAACAATTTCTACCGGACTTGACAAAACACTGGATCTGACGAAATTCTACCGGATTTGACAAAGAAAGAATTCTGAAAAGAATTAAAAGAAAGTACCAAGCAAAGACAAAACATTGGAGTACAGAGTGGCTAATAAGTCATTTCTGAGGTGTAGTGACACAGTTTTATGGAAAATAAATAAATAAGGTTATAAAACAAAATGGAGGATACTAGAGATAGAAAATGTAAATGTGAGTTTTTAAGTAGATGGTGTAAGATGTGCTGCTTTTGTACAGGATTATTAATGACAGTATGGGTGGTTTTAGCAATCACTATTCCATTTAGTTTAGCTGTAGTGGAAAATTCTAATAACACCGAGAAAGAAAAAGGAGCTAACACTCAAGAACCAGTTATATTAAAAAGTAGTGCAGAATTACACAAGGACAAATCAATAACAGATTTTTCTAAAAATGTTTTTACTAAATTATTATATGAGTATGTAGAAACAATGGATGTAAGAGATTGCTATGTTTGTATGCAGTTGCCTGCATCTGTAGCAGAGGGTGTGACTTATCATCACCTTCCTTTGACGTATGGAATAACATGTAGTGTTTTAGCAAGTTTATTTTATAAAACAGGTAGATTAGAATATTATTACACAGACATAGATAAGATTTTTGCGAAAGTTCCTGTAGTTCCCGAGCTAAACAAAATAAAAGAGGGAAAAACGTTTGGTGAATATTTTTAGAAGATAAGATTTTAACATTAGATAATATAATTAAATACAACCTTACCTGTGAGTTAAAGAAGGAAGAAAAAGTATTTTTAGAGATGGTTGAAGAGAGAAGAGTGAAATTTCAAAGAAAAGTGATAGAAGAGACAAAAACACCTCTTTGGGCGTTTGAGGAAGACAATCATGACAAGAAAAAGACAAATGCAGCTATGACTCTGGATTGGCCCCAACAGGGAAGGTTGTGCATTAGAAGAAATAAAACAAGATATGACAATTATTTTGTGGGTTCCAGTATTTGCCATGACAATTATCAAATTTAAGGTGGATGGGGATTCAAAGGGGGAAAAGATCCAATATTTCCAGGGATCTATTATGTTTGTGGTAATAGGGCTTATTACAGGTTACCGGACCATTGGTATGTGTCATGTTATTTAGGCCTGGTCTTTCCAAAGATTTTTCATATGGACAGAAAAGAAAAAGGAACACACAGAATGATAAATACCTTTACACGTAGAAAAAGGGAAAGTTTTTCAGAAATAGTAGGTGATATTTTTGGAGCATTGATACCAGCAGTGGGAATATCTTTGAATGCATTTAGAATTCGGAAATTATCCACAGTGGTAGATCGTTTATCTACAGATACTGCTGGAGGGTTCTTGACGGTAAATACCGAGATGGTTGCCATGAGAGCTATGGTGATGCAAAATCGACTTGCCCTTGACATTCTTTTGGCAAAAGAGGGTGGAGTTTGTGGAATGCTGAAAGTCCAACATTGTTGCACTTACATTCCAGATAAAAGTGAAAATATACAGAAGTATATAACAAATATTACAAGTTTGCACAAAGAACTTGTTCCACTGGAGGTTGAAAGTGCATTGGGAAAACTTGGTAAAGGGTTTTCTTCAGTAATAAATTGGTTAACAAGAATGAGTGGATTAATAATAGGGAAAGTTATAATAATAGCAACCGTGATAATAATAATAATTTTAGTGCTGAAGCTTGTAATTACCTGTATAAAGAGAAGAAGAAGACAGAATAAAATTGAAAAAGAAAACATGATAAACAAGGAGAGAGAGAGAGAAATGGGTGAAATAGAGTTAGAAGAAATAAAAGAGAACAAGTACAAGAAGACGAAGAGACAAGTTGAAAGGGATACAGTTGTGTAAACTAACAAAAGCAAACGGATAAAAGATATATGCTGTCTGAGAAAATTGTATAACTTGGGTTTTGTGGTGATATTAAAAATCACCAAAGGGGGGAGTTGATGGAGCAGGGTAAACGAAATTTTTTTAACCTCCTAATAATTTTCGTAAAATAATTAATAAACATGTTCGTTTAAGTAAATAACCAACAATGTATGTTACATGTAAAGGGTTAAAGGTAACAAGCTATTTTGTGTGCAAATTAATCAACTTATAATTGTTTACGTGTCTAACATAACATAATATTTGCGTACTAATAAAATAATAAACGCATGATTTGTGCTTTTTAAATAAAACGTGTGGTTGCAAAATAAAGCGATGGTAAGTAAGGGACGGCTTTATATGTTGCTTTTTGCTAGGTAATACCTAATTGGGGTACGTAGAAAGACGGGAGGGAAACGAAAGGGTTTATATTCTTTATTTTAACAATATTTTGTTTATCCTTGAAAATAGTGCGCTTAGGCCTGTTGAGCAGCGATATAAAATGGCCGCCGTAAGCTAGAGTACGCATGTCCAAGAATCCGTGTGGTAGAGGAGAGAGGCTGTGGAAAAGGACGACCACGTGTTCGTGCTGAGAGCATAAGACGGAAGTATGGTCAAGGCTATTGTGACCTTTCTGAGCAAATGTGTGCCAAGATGATCAGCAAGAAGCGTGAGAAGTCAAACTGAATAAATGGACGGAACTGTTGAATCTAAAAAGTAGCAGAAAAAGATATAAATTGGACTGATCGAAACTGATGAGCAATGTCATGAACTGTGGGAAACGATGCAAGCATGGACATTCCACAAGGAACTGGTTAAGACAAGGAAGTTTGATTAAAATGTATATGGGCCTGAGCGAACCAATGAGAGAGAATCACGCCATGAAGATGCAACATTTTTATTCAGTAAGCTAGAATTAGGGTATAAGAAGACCTACTCTTGGTGGGAGGGGTAAGTTGCTGGAGAGAGAGATGCTGGAGAGAGTGATGCTGGAGAGTTAGATGCTGTAGATGGGTGAAGTTGCGGTTGCTGATGCTGACGAGCTGATGCTGCTGCTGCTATTTTTTATTTCCCGTTGAGTATAAGATGCTGCTTTTGGAGAACCTTTTTATTCCTGATAGATTTTTCAGTTAGAACTATTAGATTTTTCCAAGACAGATAGATTGATCTTTTAGAGTTCTTGCTATGATAACCTTATTTTTCCGTCTAAAAGATATGCATTGCAATTCCAATTTATTCTTATAATGATGATAAATGTAATGATCTGAATAATAAGCTTAAAACGTATTTCTTGCTTCGAAACTTTATATAAACTTTATTATTCTTTAAACAAATGACTCAGTGATTCTTTAGCTCAATGATTAAGGTAAATTGTTAAAAAGTTTATTGTGATTGAGCTGGTCTTAATCACCATCAACTGATTCCTACTAGTTGGTCCATCGACCAATGAGCGGAATACCTTAAAGCAAATGAGAAACATTATGTCATGTTAAAAGAGGTATCCTGTCTCCTCCCAGCGAATCGTTTTCTCCTAGGTTCAGGACGGAGGAAATCCAGGGAATAAATGAGTAAGTGAATGTATATGCGGTGTTATGGGCGCCAACGTCATATGGATATAGTTTGTGTGTTGGAGGAATAGTTGTACCTGGATGACCGAAGCATATAGGAGAATAATTTTTATTGTTAGCGCTGGATCAGGAGTATACTGCAGAATGCATTAAGGAAATGAATGTGAATGGGGAAGGAAACGTTAATGCGATTAGTGAAGAATTAAAAAGTGTGTGTGCCATCAAGAGTGTAAGAAAAAGGAAATGTGGAAGGAATTTAACAAGGATAGAGAAGGTGCAGAAGACAGACTTAAATGTTTCCGTTGTGGGAGTACAGGGCACCTGGCTAATAATATGCGTTGCCTTGCTAGAACAGCCACATGTAGAAATTGTAACTGCAAAGGACATTTTGCGCGGGCTTGCAGGGATATGTCGAATAGAACTGTAAATATTGTTAACACCAATGAGGAATTTGGAAACATGCATGTATTACAAATAGGTGTGAAGGAAGATGACAAAGTAGATAAAATTGATTTACCCAAATGCGAAATTGGACTAGATGGTCATAAAGTAGAAGTATTTGCAGATTCGTGCTCACCATTCACGTTTATTAACAGAGAAACTCTCTATGACAAATTTAATGTAGGGGAGTTGTCCTTAAATAAACCCGATGTACGTCCAGTAGGCTACAACAGAGACCCTATTCCTTTAGATGGTGTAGTTACCATGAGAATCACATTCAAGGATAGGAGCACAGTAGGAAAAGTGTATGTAGCGAGTAATGGACCTAACCTCCTAGGATGGGCACATCAGAAGGATCTGGGAATAAAACTTGATCCCACAGCGGAAATACCTGTCATGCTAGTAGAAAGAACAGTATGTGGTTCGGAACTTGTAGATGAGTTCCCATAAGTTTTCACAGACAAGCTTGGTTGCTTGAGAAATTACCAACATAAAATTAAATTAAAAGAAAATGCCAAACCTGTAGCACATAAATGCAGGAATATACCTTTAATGATGAAGGAACCTCTCAAACAAGAATTGGACAAATTGTTGAATCAGGGAGTGATCGAACCTGTAGAATGTGCAGAATGGGTTGCACCCATAGTTATCACGTCCAAAGCTAATACAAAGAACATCAGGTTATGCATTGACCTGAGAGAGTTAAACAACAATATTTGGGTTGATAGGCATCCCTTGCCTAATATAAATGAAATGTTAAATCGTGTTAACAAGGCAGAGTTTTTCACAGTAATTGATCTATCTCAAGCGTACCATCAAATTAGACTCCACACATCCAGTAAAGCCCTCACTACTTTCATCACATGTTTTGGTGCTTTTAGGTTTTGTAGAATGCCTTTCGGATTAGCCTCCGCTGCAGCGGTTTTTCAAAGAGCTATGCAAAACATTCTGGAAGGTATAGAACACGTGTTGTGTTTCCAGGACGATTTGCTAGTTTTTGGGAAAAATGAAGAAGAACAACAAAACCTTCCGTAGAGTGTTAACCAAATTGAGGGAGGCTGGATTGACATTAAAAAAAGGAAAGTGTCAAATTGGTGTACGTTCAGTCACTTACCTTGGGCATGTAGTCTCCAGGGAAGGTATCAAGCCCAAGGTAGAGCTAGTCAATGCCATTAAATTTGCACCAAAGCCCAATACTAAGGATGGAGTTAAATCCTTTCTCGGGCTGTCAGAATATTATTCGAAGTTCATTAAAAACTTTGCAGAAATTACATACCCACTGAGGAACTTGTTAAAAAAGGGCACAAGGTTTGACTGGAACAAAGAGTGTATAGAAGCATTTGAGATACTGAAGTCTCACATCGTAAATGCACCTTATTTAGGTCAGTTTGACACTAGCAAGTGTACCATAATCACCACAGATGCGAGCACTAAAGGTATTGGAGCCACGCTCAGCCAAATTGTGGAAGGAGAGGAAAGAGTTGTGGCCTTCGCATCTAGATCTTTGACTGAAGCAGAATCACGCTACTCTGTAGTCGAAAGAGAAGCACTTGCATGCTTTTGGGCAGTGAAACACTTCCGAGTATTTATTTGGGGTATACCTTTTATCATAAGGACTGATCACAAGCCTTTAGTAAGTGCATTTTCAGTAAAGAACATTGAAAGAACCTCACCCAGGATTGCTAGGTGGTTCCTAGGCCTTGAAGGGTTTAATTTCAAGATCACATACATACCAGGTAAATTAAACCAAGCAGCTGACTGCCTTTCTAGATTACCCTTAGAGAACAAGGAAAATGAAGGTGAGACTACAGATGAATTTGTAGTGGCAGCAGTCACCGAGGGCATGAATAAACAAGAATGGAATGAAAGTATCAAGAATGACCCTGCATTCCATAAGGTAAAGGAAATGGTGTTAAATGGGTGGCCCAACAAATGCTCAGACCTTAAGAGTGATGAAAGTGGGTTTTGGGAAATAAGAAATGAATTGTATGTTTGTGATGAAAATCTCTACAGAGGGAGCAAACTAATACCCCCAGAAAGCTTAAGAGAGAAGATTGTCATTTTGGCACATGAAGGTCACCTAGGGTGTAGCCTTACCAAGAGTAAAATCCGTCTTCACTATTGGTGGCCTAGTATGGACACCATGATTGAGAGGAAAATAAGACAATGTTCACAATGTGCCAGGAGTGATAAAAGTAAACAAATAAGTAAGGGTCCCATTTCGGCGGTGGAGGTACCTTCCACCCCATGGAACAAATTAGCTATGGACATCATTGGCCCTGTGAATGTGAAGGGGTTAAGTGGTAGATTCATACTAACTTTAGTGGACTATCATTCCAAATGGGTAATCACCAAAACAGTAAACTATGTAACAACAAGCACAGTCATTTTGTTCTTGAAAGAAGTATTCCGCAATGAAGGAGTACCTCAGACTATAATCACGGACAATGGTGTTCAATTTGTATCTACACTCATGAAAGACTTCTTAAATGAATTCTCTGTAACTCACCTACAAACTGCATTATATTGCCCAAGAGCGAATGGCCTTGTTGAACGGATAAATCGCATGATTAAGGATTGCATCCAACTAAATGTAAGTAATGGCACCAATGTTCAAGAAGCTTTAGATGAGATGATATGGTCTTACCTTGTAACACCCCACTCTGTTACTGGTGTCTCACCGTTCAAGTCCTTAAAGGGGAGAGAACCAGGAACAAAACTAAGTCCTATGTGGCTTGTGGGCAACAAGATGGAAGAGGTTGATCGGGGAAGAATCATGGGGAGGGTACATGATCACCAAAAGAAATATGTTGACAGGTACAATTGTAAATTACAAAGACCTATAAAATGTTGGAAGGAAGGAGATGCAGTAAGAGTGAAATTACCTAGAGCTGTACATTCAGGTTGTTCTACGTTTTCTGACAAAAAAGTTATACGCAAAGTTTTCAAGAATGTTGTGTTACTTGATGATGGCCAATCATGGAGCACTGACAGAATTATCAGAGACAACAGCGTGAGTACCACTACCACCGCTGACACCCTTGAGAATAGCCCCATGACCAACAATAGTGCTCCGCAATTGAGAAAGTCTTCAAGAAATACTCAATGTAAGCCCCTATGGCACAATGACTATGATATGCATTAATGTTAATTTTCCCATTGTTCTCATCCCTAGGGAAGGAGATGTGTTGTAATTTCCTTCCTTAATTGGTTCCTTCCCCCGTCCCCTCTACCGAGTTGGATATTCCTAGAACGCTGTGAACGTTCTATGCTGCACTCTTGGGGACCCAACGGTTGTCTGTCACTGGGCTATGGATGTCGTTGTATCACCCATGTTAATAAAGACTCTGGAACAGACCTTGGTGAAGGGTGATTATTTCAGTTTGCTTGACCTTACTTTCAATATCAAGATGAGGACCTTCAAGAATTATGTTGACATCATCTTTCAATTTTATGGGACAGTCGCTACCTGGATCGAGCATGACACCCAATTCCCCTTGGTGGAACCAGCTGATTATACTGTCCCCTTTCTCTGAAACATATATCTTGCCAGAAGTGTACCGGTCCTTGTACTCAATGAGTCCCATGATGTAACCACAAAGTGGGATAGGTTCACCACCGTATGCCAAGGGACGTATATCAGGTTTCAACAGGGAGACCCTGTGAGCCAATTTGCTTTGGTAAAATAACCTTGAAATTATGGTGATTTTAGCACCGGAGTCAAACAATACCCTGGTGGATTGACATTCCACTTGGATGTCATCAAGTGGGCAAGACTTATACTGTGTTCCAGAATCAACTTGAACAACAATCTGGCCACAAACAAAGTCTTCCTCTGGGACTTCAGCTTCTACACACTTAACATTGGAAGAACGACTCTTGGATTTGCAAACAATAGAGAGATGACCCTTTTTTTTTACACTTAGAACAATTGACATTTAACGCAGGACATCTTTTGTCATTAGCTAAATGGCCCACCTTGTCGCTCCTATAACATTTAAATACAACAGGTTTACTTTTATTCTTACAGACATTATCAGGTTAAGACGTGGTTTTAGTGTCTTCCTTAACTACTTGAACAGCTGCCTGCTTATCCCTTTTTATGGTGTCAACACACTTGAGGGAGTGTTCGACCCTCTTTGCCACTTGAATAACCTCGTCCAAGGAGGGTTTATCCCTCAACCAGAGCTCATCACGTATCTTTTCAATATTGCAACCCAACATGAACTGGTCCCTAATCCTCTCATCCAATAATGCAGCAAATTTGCAAGAAGAAGCGAGCTTTCTAAGTTGAGTGATGTATCCTTCAACCGTTTCTCCTTCAATTTGTAATCTTTTTGAAAGCTGATATCTTTCTAATATAGTGCTCACTTTGGGTAGATAGTGCTTATCAAGTTTTCTTATACAGATTTCAAATTCATTTAAATCCTTTTCTTCTGCATCAGTGAGTTCCGGAAGGTGATCAAAAACATCTTGCCATTCTGACCCTAAACAATGAAGCAGAAGAGAAGATCTACGCTCAGCAATCAAGCTTACTCCACAAACTCTTGCGTAACGTTCATAAACTTTTTTCCATTTTTGCCATTTTATGGGAGGCTCACCAGGGGACATAAGAAAGAAGGGAGGGGCAGTTACATTCTGCATGACTAATAGAAGCTTAAAACTGAAAAGCTTATTATCAGATTAATACTTTAGAACAAACCAAACAATAATTCCCAAGGGTTTGCCAAAGAAAATACAGCAGAGAACAATAAATAAAATGGATTTGTGGGAAACCCTAAAATTTAATAACTGAACCTGCAAAATAAATTTGTTGTACAGATTAAAATTCCAAGAGTAGCAGTGAACACAAGCAGAGGAAAACAGGGCTCAGGAGCAATGAAGTAACAACAGAGTTATTTGACTTTGAATAAATAACTGTGTGCGTGCCACAGAGATGACACGCAGAATAAATAAATTCAATTGAAAACTAATTGTGTGTGCGTGTCACAGGCGTGGCACGCGTAAAACCAATTGAGTTTGCACAATATAGAAATAATGACCTCTAAAGATGGCGGCTGTGCGAGATCACGCAGTGTGAAATGCGTCTCCCACTGTGTCAACAATGCGCATTGTAGCTAAGGACCTGAGGAAATGACAAAATTAGAGGAGTTGAGGCTTGTTGAGCTCTTCTTTCCCTTTCAGCTGCCGACTACGCCAGTGTAAGATCCTTGAAACAGCTGAAAGGATCAGGCAGGAGGCAGGTTGATGTGAAGAAATTCAAGTTTATTGGAGAATAAAAAGAACCTATCCAGGTCCCAGCCAGTTCAGGTAACAGCCTTCCATCAATTGAATCAACACAATTCTATCACCTGGGATACTAGGACTAACTATGGAATCCCTAGTAACCATGGCACCATGACATCAGGAGAAGCAAAGATGCACAGATGCCACACCCCTGTAGCAAGCTGGAAGAGGGAGGATCACAGACATGCCATTCTGGAAGAAAAAAGAACATTAGACGACTGGGGAAGAGAGCAACCATCAAAATACCTCCATGTGATACTACCTCGTGGACAACCTAGATCAATCCAAAGCATATTGAGGGGTGCTACTGATGGAAACCACAATAGAACCCCAAAAGCACCCGAAAATGCAACCACCTTAACAATATCATGCTCGCAAAACCAGAGGAAGGTGAGTTGCGACAGGACAAGCAATGAGCTCAGTATCAGGATCAGAAATACTTTATTCGGTTTTCGAAATTAAAAACCATAAAAGTTCACATAATAACATTTCCAAATTCCATTAAAAGACACAATACATACAGCAGTACAATTGCTGTATCAAATAAAAACAGGTGAAGACATTTCATTCATAGCAGCTTTCTCACCCTGTTGCCTTTTAAAATAGCTCTCCACAAAATCTTGGAGACAGCAAAACAGACTTCAAGGGAATGCAGTTGTTGCAAAAAGAGCAACGTAGGTCTGCACTGTTTAAAATTAAATTTCCACAATAGCTGCATTAAAATTGTTAATCGTGGCATTTCATAAAGTTTACAAAACAGAGTAAGGTGCAATGTGCATTGTTGTGAAACGTCCTTCAAATGGACAGTTAATCAATGTAGCCGACCAGTCATTTACATGAGGAAAAGAGATAAAATGATGATTTATATGAAGTTCAAAACAAGTCAGCACAAATCTGTGCTGGGGATTGTAAACATGTTCCAAATAATGTTGGATGTTGTTCATTGTGTTCAGTAGGTTATAGTGTACCACGCTGGCCTCTGCACATTCCTTTGTCATCCTGCTGTCCTCAAACATATCAGCTCTAATTGTTTAATCTCAGCCTTGGAAATATCGAGCAGGGAGGTTGGGTCATTAAAAATGGCTGGTCTTCCCACGCTATCAAATAAGACCGTAATATATTTGAACCATGGTATTCTCATTGTATAATCCTGGGACAGGCAATCTGCAAATATTAACCTATTTAAAAGTGTATCAGGTTGTGACCATATTCTATAACACAGTAATATGGGGCAAATTCTGGTAAGGTCTGGAGTCCCAGCTGTTTATGGCACATATAGGTGGAAACACTATTTGGAACTGCAAGGTATTTCCTTAAGCAAACATTTTGTGTAAATTGTAACTTCTCCAGGTTTACTTAGCCCCATACACCAACCCCATATTGTGACAAAGAGGCACATTTTGCTTTATAAATAATACAGAGCTCTTTAAGTGACCTCCCCCCACAATTTAGCCGGAAATCTGTAGAGCCCCACAATAGTTTTGTTCATCAGGATAGTTCTCGCTGTAAAAAGCTGTATCCATGAACCATGGGCATCAAACAGTAAACCCAGACAGGAAAAAGCAGGAGATATCTCAAGCTTAGTATCTCCTATTCTAAATTGGTAACAATTATCAACCTTACCACCACATTTCATAATGAAACGTTTGGACAAGTTGATTCTTAGACCTAGCTCAGCCATATAACCCACAAAGAGATTAATCAGTTTTTGTAATCCATTGGGAGTGTGTGCCATAAGTACTATGTCATCCGTATACTATGATATCAATACAGCTTTTTGGCCAATATGCGGAAAATCGTATCCTTTCTCTTCTAAAAACCTGCTGAGATTGTTAATGTCCAGGGTGAATAAAAAAGGGTCCAGAATGCAGCCCGACACCCCCCTCCCATTTACTATCTAATTCCTTAGTGCATTCTCCATTAATCCAAACCTGATTCTGGTCTTGGCATTCACATAAATGTGCCTAATATAATTTACTAAAGATAAATCAACACCCACCTCGATCATTAAATTAAAAAAATTAACATGGTTAACACAATCTAAAGCACTGGAGGGGTCCATAACTGCCAGATAGGTAGGATCTCTCCTTGGTAAAACATATTTACCAATAAAGAAACTTACGTTCACAGACTGTTCAACAGTACTCACCTCCTTTCTAAAACCATATTGATTCATTGCCATGACAGAGTTTTCCTTGGCCCAATGAGCTCAAGGATTGGGGGTTGTTTGCACACTCTTTAGCAGGGGTCACTGAGCAGTATCCCTAGTATCACAACAGCTCATTGGCACCGAATTCCGAAAATAAACACCGCATTCACACCTCACAATAACATAATTAAACGTGGCAAGCCTCAATACCATCAGGAAAAGCAAGCAAGAGCTAGCTTATCTGGACAAAAGCGACCTTCTCTGTCTGTAATAAACCTGGGCCCTTACACCACCAATTATACAAGGATTTTACAAAATTTTCAAGCGGCCTCCTGTCCCAGACTATTTGGACGTCCTTCAAGGGGCTTGTCTATCTTTGTTAAACACACATGCAAGTTAGAGGTCACTCCAATCAAACTCAGCTTTCCAGCCTTACAAGCAGTCCAAATAACGGGAATAAAAATTAAGCATAAAATAAAACGTTTGCTGCTCAACTGCTACCTCAATGCAACAGAAAACAGGGAGGCACCCATGGTGGATGACCTCTGTAACTGCTTGGAAGAGTTCTTCACGGATTTCCAAACCCATGAAATCCTGCTGGTGGGAGACTTCAACATCCGTGGGTTAGGGAACTCAAATAAACCTTTAGCACACTCAAAAGAACGAGAAAAGATGAACAACGTCCTTACAATTCATAAACTATCCTCAGTTCAACAATGGTCTGGGCACTAGCTTCATATCAACAGTTCCCTCCCATCTGCAAGGGAATTTCAACAATTGATTATGTTTTCATGTCAGAGCCCTTAGCAAGCCGACTCTCCAACTTTGAGATTGCTAATAGACCAGAAAGTGATCACAGCCCCCTGAGCCCCACCTTGGAGCTAACAGCACCCAAGACGGATAGATGTTATAACGTGGGCCCCTCAACAGGGCTAGAATCAGCAAAACTCGAAAGGAGAATCAATTGGAGCCCGAAAGGCACTCCAAAGGTCGCCACATAGTTAGAGAAGCAGATTTCCAAAGAAGCCAATAACTGACAAGCAAGTACCCTCCAAGCAAGGGACTTCCTTACAGGAGACTGGAGAGTCTCCCTGCTAGACCACCACAACACAAAGGCCAGAACAATGTTTAACAGGCAAGGGGATTCACAAATCCAGCATAACAGAATAATTGTTTCCTCACGAAGATCCCTGCATGCACACAAACGCAACCCCACAGCAATTACAACTGCGGCAGTTGAAATATTGGGCAAACCACATTAAAAAAACAGCATGGGAGCAAAAGAACACCATAAATCAAAAGGAGTGAGTGGTGATATTCCAGATGTTGAAGGAAAAAAGACAGGCTTGCATCTGGGACTATATCAACAAATTAAAAAACACCAAATGCTCTAGGGAAAATGCAGTCTCAGAGGAAGCCTGGATAAGCTTAGTGGAGGAGCTATACACAGATCAGCATTCACTTCTTGGCCAAGCAGCTACACTGATGGCTGCAGACACAAACCAGGGCCTTTCCCCGGAACTAATTTCTGCCGCCTCGGTCCATAGAACAATAGAGCTAATGAAAAAAGATGGTGTGCCTGGCCCTAATGGCCTCCCAGCCAGCATATTTAATTGTGCCCCGGAAACATGTTCAATGCTGCTAACTCCTCTTTTCAGTCAAGCATTCCTAGTAGGCCAAGTCCCAGATGTATGAAGGGGATCTATTTTGTGCCCCATATTCAAGAATGGGGACAGGACAAACCATCACATTATCACCTCATAACACTCCTGGATCTAGAGGCAAAAGCCTTTGCTCGAGTCCTAGTCAAACAACTGGAGTCTTGGGCTGGCGACCATGAAGTTCTACCTTTTTTTCAGATAGGCTTCCGGGCTGCCCCACCTACAGTCGATAAAATGATAGCTCTTGCATTGTTGAGCCATCGAGCAGCACTGAAAAACCGGCAACCACTCTTCAATAGGGTTGGAAGCATGGGGTGTTGCCTCAAAACTATTTAGGGCAACAATTTCGTTATACTCAGCGACTTGGGTCTGAGTGAAAACATGAACTAACATGGTCATACTTATCAGTGCCTTAAACAGGGTTGTGTTCTTGCGTCTCTCCTGTTCAACCTACACACAGTTGATCTGGGAATAGCTATGGATGATGGAAGCCTTGTTCCTCCCAATTGGGCCCAACCAAACTCTACAGTATGCAATATGCTGATGACATTGTGATAATGGATCATACTAAAACAGGCATCCAGCGGGCCCTGAACACTCTAAAGGCTTACTACAAAATAAACGGTCTTAGGATAAATCAGGATATGACTAAGGCTCTCATATTTGGGAGATACAGGAATAAGAAACTTCTCCCCAGCTACTTAGGGAATAAGATAATTGACACAGCCAGGAAATACAATTATTTGGGAGTTTGGTTTTCAGAAAAGTCCAAACATACCGCCCATCTAAACTCCCTGAAGAAGAAAGGCGCAGCAATCATTCACAACCTCAACCAATTGAAATTGAACATGACATTAAGCTGTGCCTCAGCTTCTCCCATACTCAGGGTACTGAATGCATTCCTTTGTCCTGCTCTGCAGTATGGTCTCCAGGCATTTCAGCGGGCTTATGGCCCGGCCTTGGCGCTTCATTGCAGAGGACACAGAAAAATATTCCAGATGCCACGTTAAGTCCGTCGGACAAGACTCAGACTACAATTTGGCTTGGTGAATCAAGCATTAGTTTGCAAATCTACCATACTGAAATACTACATAAGGGTCCAGAAGGGGCCCAGCAACTCATTAAAAGCATACCTGAAAGGTATTTTTGAGACCCAGGAAAACCCCTGACACCAGTATCTGCAAGATACCATTATGTCCCTTTAAATTGAACAAACTGCATTAAAGTACAGGGAAAGAACTCCTCTACACAGCCTGGCAATAAACACACATTTGAAGACAACCTCAAAGGCCCGGGACTTAATCTCACTAAAGAACTCTACTATCCTACTCACCTTGAACAATACCTACCTGACGGGAACACCACAACCATACTTACTAGAAACAATAAACAAAAGGATCTCCCTAGCAATTTTGTACAAGCAATTTTTAGGTTTACCAGTAACAACATTTAACCCAGAATGGGCCCACCAGGGTGAGTGTGGGGCTTGCAGGATATGCATCTACAAGCATCAATCATGGCTGCACCTCCTGTGTTGGTGCCTTAAGCTAGACTCACCTAGGAAGAGATTGTTAAAGCCGATCTTTCTGACCGAAGGTACTCACATCTGCTTGGAAGCTTCACTCGATCTATCCCATGTCTCCTATTGAGGTGTGGGGAATTTGTAGATGAACTCAAGGCCTTGTTGCTCCCACAAGTCACCAACACACACAATCCTAAAATAGCCAAAAAGCTGATAACCAATTACTGTATCCAAAAGGACTGAACTGTGCCATTAGGGTTGTTGAGGTGTGTTTCGCCTTGGTAAAGGGTGCCAGTGGAAGGGCCCATAGTTAATTACTATCATAATATTTACCGGTGAGGCTGCTAGTGGGGACATGACCAGTAAAACCAACATCTTGCCTATCCCACTGTTCCAATTTTGCCTTAAAACAGCACCCTGCAACCCCTGCTGCAACTTCCACATGTGCTCAACAATGTATTTTGCCAGACTTACTTAAAGTGTTAGCGATGCTAAGCCATATTTTATCTCAAGAATCTTTGCACAAAGAACCTTGATATTGCACTTTGTGCCACACTCACCTTTTTATCAATGAAGTTGCCAACTCAAAACATGGCACTAGGAGAGTGTACTTTGATATTCCCATAGTGAGTGCCTTGCGTAGAGCACACTAGGAGATAAGAGTAGTAGGCATTTTTTTATGTAATGTACTTGATTTGACATAAAATAAGAGCAATAGGCACTTTATTATTGCAATGTATCTGAGATCATAAGAAATTATCACTGTTTAGCTAAAGAATCTTTTTTCTTTTTTTCTATTTTTTCTTATATTAGTCAATGTTTATTAGCCAATGTATTTTTCCTGTCACTCATCCGTTTAGCTTGTACTTAACTATGATTGCTTAACCGTATTGCTTGGATATTTTTTATGTATTGTTATGGTTTTTATTGACTAAAACAATAAATCAGACTGACTGAATGCTCTGTGCCAAGCTACCAGAGGGCGAGCACAGGTTAATTTAGGGTTTGCCTGCCTCTTACCCTAACTAGGATTGTGATTGCTGCTTGCCTAGAGCTCATACCCCAGACAACCACCAACACAATTTCTAGCAGATTGAATTTTAAATTCCTATTAATATGAGTCCTTAAACCACTGTTCTAGCTATTACCAAACTGGAATTATACATTACAAGCTGTAACCAAGGCCCATATGTATGATACGATTTTCCATTTCTTAACTGACCGAATCGCTATTTCAGTCTATTAAGAAATGCAAAACAGCCTTTTGGTATGCACAAAAGGCATATACGCGGTCGAAAAATGTGATTTCTACTCAGTTGAAATCGCATTTTGGAAATCGTGACATAGGAAATCACAACTAGTTATTTCCTATTTGCAAATTGCAACTGATTTCCTATTTGTGACAAGTCATAAAATGGCCATTTACTAAATGCAATTCCACAATGGCTTCTTTATACATTCCTGATAAGAGGCTGAGGATTTTGCCTGTGAGGGAGAGAAGGAGGAGGAGACAGGATAGGATATTTAGAGTGAGGGTCACCATGTTTGAACAGACAGAGAAGGAGATCAAAGAGTGATACAGACTTAGTATTTAGGTGATACTTGATTAATAGCTGAATTGCGACCCCAGCTACAGGCCCCAACAGTCAGGAGCAACGCAGTAGCACCCCATGTGCAGGTATTGTGTTGCCTACACTTCCTAGCATCGGGGAGTTACCAGGGGGTCATAGCAGTGGCCGGGAGCAGGGTCACACAGTAGGTTCACAAGTGCTTGGACATAACGGTTAGAAAGGTTAACAAATAAATGTTTATTACCCCGATACCTTCCAAGCATTGCAGCAAACAAAATTGAAGTTCTACAGGGTAGCACAGCATCCCAATGTCATTGGCTGTGTTGATGGCACACATATTGCCATATGTCCCCTCTCAACCACTGAATACATCTACAGGAACAGAAAAAGTTCACACTGACTGAATGTGAAGGTAGTGTGTGATGCTTCCTGTATCATCACAGACCTTGTGGCCAGATACCCAGGCAGTACCCACGACTTCTTTATGTTCCACCACAGTGGAATACAGACCCAAATGGAACAAAGGAAATTTTGCCAGGGATTCCTACTTGATAAGAGAATCACAAACTCAATGAATACAGTGGCCAGGATGGTGTATGTGATGTGACCTGATGGATTCCCTTCTCATGCTCTTAAGGTGACAGTGCATATGTGTTACGACCCTGGCTACTTACACTGTACCTGACCCCGAGGACACCAAGTGAGAGACAATACAACAGGGCACACTATATGAAGTTTGTAGGCAAAATGGAGCTTTTGATGCTTTGGCAAAGGGAAGCGCTGGTCTCTTAGCAAAATTGAGTTGGTGATCAGGCACAGGCTGATCTTTGTCAAGTCCCGCTGCCAGACTTAAGGGGTGCAAAGTCTCATGACAGGGGGGCGAAGTCTTTGATGATTCTGAGACTTCCTGAACAGTGGGCAAGCCAACAAGCCCTTGGAGTTACTTAGGATTCAAAAGGAGGTTGAGAGTAGGTTCAGTCCCCCTCACTGAGGAGGCAAGAGCCAGCAGGCCAACACAGCAGAGCAAGTGGCAAAGTGGCAGTCCCTCTTGCAGTACAGCTCCTATTCTTGGCAGAGTCTCCTCGGGTCCCAAAAGTGAACTCATTTGAGGGGGTCAGAGACCCAGTACTTATACCCAAAAGTGCCTTTGAAGTGGGGGAGACTTCAAAGTTGAAGTCACAAGGTTCCTATCTTTCATGGCCTGGCTACAGACTCACTGCCAGGGGGGATATGCAGCTCTTTGTGTAGGAACAGGCACAGCCCCATCCAGGTGCAAGTGTCAGCTCCTACCTATCAATCTACCTCAGGAAGGTCCATCAGCCTGATGATGGGTCATCAGGATGCAAATGTTACACCAAAGCTCCCTTTGAGTGTGACTGTCTAGAGGGAATGCACAAAGCCCAGCTGTCACCCAACCCTGATGTGTATTCAGAGACAGGCAGGGGCACAGAATGGTTAAAGTAAGAAAATGCCAACTTTCAAATTGTTAGAAAACTCTTGCAAACACGCATGGTTTACACCGCGTGAAGTACTACTTGAAAAACAGCACAAAAACCCTATGACGCGCTTAGTTTGCGTGTCTACGTTTGGCCCTTACACCAATTCATTTAAAAAAATCATCCGCCAGAATTGGCATTTGGTTAGGGACACTGATACTTCCCTTCAAATACCGCTGTTTGAACTTAAGAAGAACATGAGCATCGGCCAGCAAATCATACGAGCTTCGGTCAACCCCCCTAAAATCTCGGATTCTCTGCGCCCCTTTTTCAATCTACCAGCACTGACGGGTCATCATAAATGTGGTACCTGTCAATCATGTAGTTCCACGATCGAGGGTACTGAATTCATAATGGTTAGTGACAAGTGGAAACATACTGATTTTTCAAATTGTAAGACCAAGAATGTGGTCTATGCACTGATATGTCCGTGTCCCCTTATGTACATTGGTAAAACTTCGCAAGAAGTGAGACAGCGAATAATCCAACATCAATCCAGGATCAAAAAGTGCGTGCCCAATGCACCCCTCGTTGCTCATTTCCAATTGTTAAAACACACAGAAAAGGATTTCCGTTGGACAGTTTTGGAAGTGGTAAAACATAACCCCAGAGGGGGTGATTTGGATAGATTACTTCTCAAAAGAGAAGCGTATTTAATCATGCGATTCAATACGGCCGTTTCAGGACTGAATGAAATGTCCGAAATTAATAGACTGTAACTCATGCAACTCAAGTAATAGCCATGTTGTGCCATTTGTCAAACAACTTTATTTATCTTTATTCATTTAAAAAGAAAAAAGGCTAACTGAACTACATGTTCCATCATGCCTCACCAGCACGTGAGCTAGAGGTTATTAATCAGCTGACTTCCCCAGTCATACCACTTCCGGATTGTGGAGAAGCTGCTTTGGTGGTGATAGAGAGTCATTGAGGTGTTCCGGCATAAGAGGCAAGTCCATAGTAACGATACTCAATTGGCAGCACAATTATTATTTTAAACAAATCTTTAGCGGTAATTTCGCTGTCATGTTTTGCAGGATTCTAACATCTAACAAGAGTGCAACTCTGCCACGAGCATACCGTAAGTCAGGCTGCTTTTTGTCTTTTGAATGTGAACTTCAGCGTTGTGACTGAACGAGCATAAAAATTAGAAATGGATACAAGTTATTCTCCGTTTTTCATTTCAGACGCAAGTGATTGAAAATTCACAGTGCCGCACCTCCGGGTCTAACAAACAATTAAATGATAGATTCCGAAAGTTAAGGTATGTGCTTCTTAGACGCAATATTATTTCTTCGCGTTTTCAGCCACAGAAGCTATCTCGCAAATTAGAACTCTTGTTTCTCTTGCTTTACATAGATTTCCTCCAAAGCTTCATCTTGAATATATCGCCATCTAGTGACACATTCATGTGAGAAATTTGGTTTGACAAATGGCTTAAAGGCAAGTCCTTTTATAATCTAATTCAGAATTGTAAAAACAGCATTGGCCACATTTGGCATTGTGCTATGTCAATGGAGTGCACTTATCATTATTTGAGAATTCTGTAAATAGTGTTTTTTGACTCAGAGTGTAGTAAATCCTTCCACTTTTTTAGTGTTTCTGTAGACCGTTTTAACTCACGACGTGATCACGCGTGTCAACAACTTATCAAACCACACCAGTGATTACTATCCTTAAATGGTAAGAGTCATTTATTCATCCGATTGTTTTTTTATTTTTTAGGGACTTACTAGCTGACACAAAATATATTTTTTACATTATTACAGTGTATGACCTGTCCCGGTCCTCAGGAGAACCCCAAAAGCAATATAGGGTTCGGAAACGCGTCGACCCTTGTTGGCTAAGCAGTGACGTACAACTTTGTAGTAAATCATATACTGTGCACATAAGACAATTGCCTAGTGTCACAGTTTACACTCCTTAGCGTTGTATGGCAGACCACAGAAGTGAAAAATCTAAACAATATGTGTCGCCATTTTTTTGTCTAAATTAGGACTGGTCAACCGTTGTTTGTAATTGTTGGTCATTTTCTGTTATGTAGATAACTGATGTATTTGTTAAATGTGATTTGTAATGTCCTATGTCAAATGTTATTTTTGATGTGTTAATTGTGATTAATTATTGCTTTCTTTTTTTGATATGATTTAAACAGTAAAGTATATTGAAATTGTAAAAGAAAAAAGAGGTGTAATAAAAACACCAAACCACTCTAGTTGCGAAAGTGTTTTTTTTGTAAGTAATGAATTCATGAGCTTACACCCAAGCATTCTTTGTTCTAAAATCTTTCTAAAAGTGGCATTTTCAGACTTGTAATTTAAAATCCTACTCCACCATAAGTTGTGATTTTAAATTGTAAGTCCAGAGTCTGCTCCCAATTGGAAATGACACTTAACAGATGTTTAAGGCAACCCGTTTGTTACCCTATGGGAGAAATAGGCCTTGCAGCAGTGAAAAACGAATTTAAGAGAATTTCACTACCAGGACATGTAAAACTTAAAAGTACATGTCTTACTTTTAAAATACACTGCATCCTGCCTTGGGGGCTACCTAGTGCCTACCCTAGAGGTGGCTTGCATACAATACAAATAAAAGTTTGAGCCTGGCAAGTAGATTAACTTGCCAGGTCGAAATGGCACTTTAAACTGCAAACACAGGCTCTGCAGTGGAAGGCCTGAGCCATGTTTAAAGGGCTACTGAAGTGGTGCAGGTCCATCAGTGCTGCAGATCCACCAGTAGCATTTAATGTACAGGCCCTGGGCACACATAGTGCACTTTACTAGGGATTTATAAGTAAATTAAGCATGCCAATTGTGGATAAGCCTATGTTACCAGGTTTAGAGTACAGAGCACATGCACTTTAGCACTGGTTAGCTCTGTTAAAGTGCCCAGAGTCCCAGAGCCAACAAGAAGGGATTCCGCAAAAAGGGGAGGAGGAAGGCAAAAAGCTTGGTGGTGACCCTGCAGAAAGGGCCAGTTCCAACAGAGAGCTAGCCTTGCCACAGAGAAAAACGACTTTAGAGATTTTTCACTACCAGAACATGTCCTACTTTTAAAATACCATGCACCATGCCCTATGGCAATTAGAGTGCACCTTAGAGATGTCTTAAAAGTTTTAAAAAAGGAAGGTTCAGGCCTGGCTAAAGGTTTATTTTGCTAGGCCCAATTTTCAGTTTTAAAACTGCACACACAGCTAGGCTGCAGTGGCAGGCTTATCGTCATGTTTTCACTTGTCGCTTTAGTGGTGGCACAATAAGTGCTGCAGTCCAGTAGAGACTTTATCTAGCAGGGCCTGGGTACCAAAAGTGCGGTACACTAGAGACTTATAGGTAAATCAGACATGCCAATCCAGGATTAGCCAATTCTACATGTTTTTAGCGGTCAGGGCACATTCATTGTTCCCTGGACCCCAGTGGTCAGAGACCATACTGCAGCAAGAAAATCCAGCAAGAAAAGTGGGGGTGACCACACAAAAGGGGGATTTCCTCCCAGCATGTGCTCCCATCATTCAGAGGTTTGTCAGTGATGTCTACTTATGTGAATAGCTATAAATGATTATCCATTGAATATGGTTACAGTCTGTTCCCATATGGGTGACTCAGGGGAGAGCAGAAAACGATCTGCAACAAGCAAACCTCAACATGAGTGTTGGTCTCATGTGTGGAAAGGAGTTGAGAATGGTAGATGATGTGCATGCATAGATGTGTCAAAGTGGAGGAAAACGCAGTAAAAATGAATGTTAAGTAACAGGAAAAGACTTTGGCCCTCATTGTGAGTGGCCTATAAAAATCTCAGGCACTCCCTTCCGGGAATTACCATTACTAGTAGTCCCTTTATTTCCAGAGTGGGGGAAGTAACAGGAATTCCATCAGTCTCTTCTGGGTCTGTAGCCCGTACTCAGCCTAATGGTGTTATGTTATATGGGATTTGTAGAGTGCATGGCTGCCCAAAGGCTTCCCAGCGCTAAGTCTTCATATTTTTCCTGAAGGTTGCTTCTGTAACTATGAATCTAAGTTCCAAGGAAGTGAATTCCATAGCTTGGGAGCCAGGTGGGAACAGGATCTTCCACCCCATCTGGCCCTTTTTATTCTGGTAGTTTTTAAAAGGCGCTCAGTGCCGAATCTCAGGCATCTGTTGGGGAGGTGTAAGCCCACCAGATTTCTGATCTTGCAAGGTCCCTTATTATTTATGGCTCTATGTGTTAGGCAGAGTGCTTTAAATTTGACTCTCGCCTCAATCGGGAGGCAATGTAGAGTTCTTCAATGCTCTCTCACTGGTTCCTAAATTGCGATCTTACACAGAAGTCTAACTGCAGCATTCTGCATGACCTGTAATTTCTAGATGACATATTTAGGTGCGCCCAGAAAGAGGGAGTTGCCATAATCCAAACATGATGTAACTAGAGCATGTATAACCGTTTATCTTAGCTGTAGGGGAATCAGCTCAAGGATCTTACGGAGCATTCTGAGCAACCCAAAGCAAGCACCTGCCACTTTGTTTGCTTGAGTCTCCATTGTCCGCTCCTTATCCATCCAGAACCCGAGATTTTTTATGGCAGTACTCAGGACTGGAGCGATCCCTAAGCAGCTGGGCCAACTGGATAGAGGCTTAGGGACTCCTGAATTTCCGAGGACCATCAGTTCAGTTTTGTCCCCGTTCAGTTTCAGACAGCTCCCTGTCATCCATTTCACCACGCTTTCTAGACATGGTGCCAACTGAACCGATTTACCATCGATCCTAGAATCAAGTGAAACCACCAGCTGGGTATCGTCAGCATATGAAATCATGGAAATGCCAAATTCCTGAACTATATCAGCCAATGGCCGCATACAAATGTTAAACAACATGGGGCTTAGCGACGAGCCCTGTGGCACCCCGCATGTCAGCGGCTTTTTGTCTGAGAAGAGATTGGCTTCCATGACTTGGAAGGATCTTTCCTCCAAGAAGGACCCTAACCACTCAAGTGTTTTGTCCTGAATGCCTATTTCCCGGAGTCTGTTAGCTAGAATGGAATAATCGACCGTGTGAAATGCAGCGCTTAAATCTAGAAGTAGTATCGCGGCTGATCCACCTTGATCAAGGGTCATTTTTAATTCTTTGGATACTGCTAGCAATGCAGATTCCGTGCTGTGCTGAGGCCGGAACCCCATCTGTGTGGGGTGCAAAGGTGGTCATCCAGAAATTGTGACAAGATCCTGTTTACATATTTCTCCAATAATTTACCATTAAATGGAAGAAGTGATATTGGTCGAAAATTCTCTGGTAGAGCAGCATCTAGATTTGGTTTCTTTAGTAAAGGTTTAATTATTGCCTGTATCCATGCTTTTGGAACTTTGCCTGTCTGTAATGAGAGATTCAGAGTATCCACTATTGACGGCAAAAGAGCCTCCGCGGCTTTGTTAAGTACGTGAGGAGGGTCCGGGTATAAAGGAGAGCCTGATCTGGTCTCCCCCATAAGCGTTTGAACAATATCCTTATTCAAAAATGGAAAATGGGTTAATGCAGGAGTTGAGGAGATCAGCAATTGATCTCTTTCTTGGCTTTTTGTGGTGTCCAAATTAGCATGCAGGGAGCTACAGATGTCTTGGACCTTTTTATGAAAGTAGGTGGCTAGTGCATTGCATTTTTCCTTTGAGGCTTGGAGTGGAGAGCTGTCCTGTGTTATAGTGGTTAGAGATTTCACCACTCTAAAAAGTTCTTTGGAAGAATTTGGAGCCTGGGTGATCTTTTCCTCCAAGAACCCTGCCTGAGCCTCTTTGATTTTGACATGATAAGTTCTAATTGCCATCTTGTACCTGGCTTTGAGTTGGGGGTTATAGTTCTTTCTCCATTCCCTTTCAGACTTTTTACAACCTTTCCTTAATGAAGCTAACTGAGCATTAAACCAGGGTGCCTATTTAGTGTTGCTAGTTGGATTGGGTTTCATTACGGGGACCATTTTATCCAGTGACTGAAGGATCCACCTCTCCCAATTTGCGTAAGCTTCATCAATGCTGCCCTGTGTCTTAAAGCCTGAAGACTCCAGGAATTCCACCCATGCTACTAAATTAAGCAAGGCCCAGTTTCTCAAATGGGAGACTATAGCAGAGTTGGTGGGTTGGGGACTATTCTTTGCTACTCCCCTCTTGTCTAGTGCAATAGAAATTAGATGGTGGTCAGACCATGGTACAGGGACTTGGAGGTGTATTGAGATTTTGGGGTCGTTGGTGATTACAGGATCAAGTATGTGTCCTTTAATATGTGTGGGAGACGTTATTAATTGAGATAGTAATAAACTCTCCAGTTCCTGCTCCAACCTCTTGACGTAAGGGGCATTCTGATCGCCAAAGTGTAAGTTGAGATCCCCTAGTATAGTGATGTGGACTTTCTTCATCAAGAGACTGGACACTGTGTCTATAAACCCGTCTAAAAACTCAGCACCAGCGCCTGGGGCCTATAGATTAGCAACCCAGAGAAGGTGTGGGTCGGTGAAAAAGTGATGATGAATTGACAGCATTCGTAGTCCAGAACGGGGAGGGCGTGAAAGATACACTTATACTCTTCTTTAATCAGAATCGCAAGTCCGCCTCCCACCTTTCCAGTGCGATCAAGTCTATGGATGTGAAACCCGGGGGGCAGGGCCATCAGGATATCTGGGGCAGAATTATCATTGAGGCAGGTTTTGGTGATAAATAGAGCATCAAAACTGCCCTCCTCCAGTAACAGACAAATTTGTATTTTATGCTTAGGGAGCGAGCGATAGTTAATTAGGCCGAGGGTCCAGGAGGTATTATCAAATAATGGCTTCTGACTGGCTGCATTACTAAGCCCACAGGTGTTTATCATATATTTGCACTGTTTGCATACCTGTGGCCCCTCAGCGTGGCATTCCAGTAACCCCCCCACCCAGATCCCCACATCGTTCCTGGGTCTGTCCAAGCGTTAGTAGCTGATCCTTGGTGTAATGCATTCGCTGTGATTGGGCAGGGTCCCTGGGCCCGAACTGGCGCGGACGGGCGCAGACGTGCTTGCCCGCTTTGCAGCCGCCATTTAAGGCGTCAGAGGTTCGTGAACTAGACCGCTAACCTCTGGCGCCACGTACCACTCTATGGTACAGAGGAATAACACTACCTCTCTACCACGCTATCTGGCAGTACTCTATGACTCCTGACCACTCTCTGAGGCGGCGAGGAGCTACTGTAGGAGACGCTCTTCTCCCAAGTAAGTGTCACACTCTTAATGTACAAAATTCCCCCCGAGATAAAACAGTAGAATTTTAAAATATGATGTAAAATAGCCCACTAAATGAATAGGTACACGAATGGCACCTCTTGCTTTCCTGCTTCCTGTTGTCGATTTTACATGTGCGCCCGCTTTGCAGCCTACATTTAAGGCGTCAGAGGTTTGTGAACTAGACCACTAACCTCTGGTTCCACGTACCACTCTATGGTAGAGAGGGATAACACTACCTCTCTACCACGCTATCTGGCAGTACTCTATGACTCCTGACAACTCTCTGAGGCGGCGAGGAGCTATTGTAGGAGACGCCCTTCTCCCAAATAAGTGTCACACTCCTAATGCACAAAATTCCCCCCGAGGTAAAACAGTAGAATTTTAAAATACGATGTAAAATAGCCCACTAAATGAATAGGTACACGAATGGCAGCTCTTGGTTTCCTGCTTCCTGTCGTCGATTTTACCGTACTCAGCTGAACATCCACAGCATTTCATGGTTGAGATTCTCCTGCTGCTAAATATGTTCTCTGTAAGTACTACACTTTATCGTGTAACTCTGTCAGTAGTCTTTCAAAAACCTAAAAGAAAATACCATTGCCATTTGAGAATGTGTCAAGCCCGGCCAAGAAGATTAAATGGAACACCTGCTGCAGTTTCCCACGCTATCTTTGCTCGTCCCAGTTTGTTATTTTGATGTAATTATTTTCGTATGTTGGTGGGCTCTGTTCCAAATATATGATGAAGGAAAGAACGGCTTATTCTGAGAGCATATCTTGTTAGCAAAGGGCACATGTCACAGTAAATTGTCTCCCAAAATGATGCTCTTTATCTCTGGCCTGCAGTTGAATGTCAGCTGCATTGCAATGCTAGCTTCTTCCTGCTCAATGCTCTCCAGCTGAACTAAAGCCATGCTGCTGACATCCACTAGCAAAATAGTTGGCACAATAGTGCCAGACTCATGAAATGTTCTGCCTGGGTCATAACATTATTAGGTGTTGAGAGAAGTCTGCTGATGTAGGACTCTATCCTGGATGGAGACCATGACAAACCACTGCTTCAGGACGTGCTCTATGAAGACAGTCACTGTAATATATATGTGTGAAAAACGAACTTATACAGAAATGTCAGAGTTCCAGTGCTACCTTCACCTCTAATACCAACTGCAACGTTCTCGTACTAAGATTTAGTTTTAGGTTGTGTGTAAATATTGAACGTCGGCGGAGAGAAAACATTGTTTCAAGTGTTTGTAGTGATGTGTTAAAGTGTAATCATAACTTTAAATACTTTTTAAGCAAAGCTTACCAAAATGTACATACTAGTGGAGATGATCAGGATGGTTAGGATCAGCCACATAAAACTCTGGAGTAACTGGATGGGCTACACCTTACACTTTTGTTGCAAACCATGAGTTGAACTGCAGAGAAAGTGGACCGGGGTGAAGAGTCCTGTTCTGTGCTCAACAAAGCTGTGCTGATGACTTAAGTTTCGCTGTGTCTGTGGCCCACAACACCTGGCGGGTTACTGTCTGATCGGGTTTTACAGATGATAATGGTGGGAAAATATTATTTGCAACTATTGGCTCTTAAGTCTCTTGAATATTCACAGTGAGTGAATTAAACATTTACCACCATCTTTTAGCAGTATTGCTTCTAAAATATCCCCTAACAACCCACGGCCTATATAAAGACTATGAAACTGATTAAAAAAGACAAGAAGAATGTTTCCATTTAACACTGTAATGTTTTGGACGGTCTATGTGTTCACGAACATTTGCATGTCTTTTACTTCTAGAGTGAGTTATGTGTTTGTTGAGTGTATTGTCTCTCAAATGTTCATGAACTCAATTGTGTTGTATGTAGTTTGCCCTTTGCAAACAAACACTTGCATAGATTTTTTGTGCAAATAAAAATTGTGAGTGGATCTATGTTGATGGTGAGATGTGCATGTATATATTTTCAGTGTGTTGGCATGTTTTTTTTACGTTAAGCATTCACAAATGTACAGAATGGTGCAAGGTGTAGTATTGAAATTTACATTCCATGTGTACGACTGTTGTGTTGTTTGAGTGATGGGCTTTTTATTGATGGTGGGTTGTGTGGTGTGTATATTTGATGTGTCTGTGTGTCATTTTTGTTAAATGTTCGCAGACTCAAAAAACAAGGTAAAGCTGAGGAAATTTGTATTGCTGGTGGGTTTTATTTTTGCAATTATTTTGTGTGTGTCTGTCCGCCTTTACCATTAATTATTCACAAACACAAAGAATGGCGCAAATTTACATTACATATGTTCCACTGTTGTGTTGTGTATAGTATGGTTTTTATGGTGCGGTCTATGCCATTTAAATTTGGTATGAGTCTGTGGGGCATATTCTCAAGGACTTATCGCCGAGTTAGCGTCACTTTATCGCAGCCAAAGTGGCGATAGATTCATCGCACCATTCACAAGCTGGTGCCAACAGCCGATGTCGCCAGTTTTCCTGCGATAGCAGCCGCAAAAAACATCGCCACGGATGACACCAGCAACTAACGCTAATGAGATGCAGAGTAGGCGTTCCTGTGCAAAAAGCAGCAAAAACACCACTTCGCAATATTCTCTACAACCAGCCAGATCGGCGATAAGATCACAAAACAGGCGATAAGGCGCGTTAGCAGCAGGGATTTAACACCTGCTCTTACCTGGTGTTAAGTCGGACGACAACCTGCACCACAAAAGGGAGGCCAGACCAGAGCCACACCTGAAGAACAACAGATGCCATGGAGCTACTGAACATGCAGCTCGGAGCTCCAAAAGGGCCACAACACCCACCGCCACCACACCCAGGACCCCCTCCCCCCGGGGCCCCACCACGGACAAAGATATTCAACATCAACTCTACGAAATCATGAACAAAACAATTCGCCTGATGTCGCACAAGTACAACAATTAACATTCATGTGTGGTCAGAAAAAGGAGAATCATCCATTCATCTTTGAATTTCCAAACAAATGATTTTATTCAAATTCAACTCAAAACAACTATTCGGAAGAGCCATTGCGGGTCTTCTCTGGACAATCTGTAAGACACAGCCTGCAAGACAAAATTCAAGATAAGAAGGTGTGTCATGCGCCCATCAAAGGACAGAGAGAGAGAGAGAGAGAGAGAAAGGGAGAGAGAGAGAGAGACAGTGAAAGAGAGGGAGAGAGAGAGAAAGCGAGAGAAAGGGGGAGAGAAGGAGAGAGAGAGAGAAACAGAGGAAGAGAGAGCCAGTGAAAGGAAGAGAGGGAGAAGGGGAGAGAGAGACAGTGAAAGGAAGAGAGGGAGAAGGAGAGAGAGAGAAACAGAGGAAGAGAGAGAGAGAGACAGTGAAAGGAAGAGAGGGAGAAGGAGAGAGAGAGAAACAGAGTAAGAGAGAGAGAGAGACAGTGAAAGGAAGAGAGGGAGAAGGGGAGAGAGAGAAACAGAGGAAGAGAGACAGTGAAAGGAAAAGAGGGAGAGAGAGTGCCGACACTACGGACCCAGGCCTCACTGCTCACCTGCTGCCACCGGTGTGTCTCCAACCATGTGCCAGTATACACTGCAGTCTGAAACAGAGTCCAGATTTATGAATGGCAGAGTTCATCTCATTGCACACGCCATCATCGCTTGGCCGCCCCTGCGCACACAGGCTGCTGCACCCCAGCCCCTCCCGTCGCCCAGCGGTGTTTGCCCGCCCCTGCGCACCCACGCCTCACTGCTCACCTGCTGCCACTGGTGTGTCTCCAACCACATGCCGGTATACACGGCAGTCCACCAGGTCCCCTATCTGAAACAGAGTCCAGATTTATGAATGGCAGAGTTCATCTCATTGCACACGCCATCATCGCTTGGCCGCCCCTGCGCACACAGGCTGCTGCCCCCAGCCCCTCCCGCCGCCCAGCGGTGTTTGCCCGCCCCTGCGCACCCAGGCCTCACTGCTCACCTTCCGCCACCAGCGTGTCTCCAAGAGGGCCCACCACGTGCCGGTGCAAGCTCCAAGCCCGGGGCCCGCAACCTTGGCAGCCTCCACATCATGCAGCCCCGCCCCGCGGGCTACCAGGTCACACACGTGATTCTGGGTCTTGATTTCATAATGGCAGAGATCATATCCGTGCACACGGCATCATCGCAGGCTGCACACCTGCTCAGCTCTATAGGTGCCACTAACTCTGTGAACCGCGAGGCAACGCCACGTGGCGGTAGGCCCGCACTGCCTGCTGGCTCAGGCCTACATTGCGGCCCAGCAGGGCTCACACAAACCATTACCAGTCCGGACCGCCAGGACAGCGCATCATTGCAGGCTGCACACCCCCTCAGCACCTAAGGTGCCCCTACCTCAGTGCACCGAAAGTCACCGTCCCGTGGGGGTAGGCCCTGCCGGCCGCAGTGTTTCCAGTGCCACCAACTCTGTGCAACGCAAGTCATGGACCCTTTCTGATTGAGTCCCGTGATATGCCAGGCGGACGCAGCCATGTCACCTCCGGCAGTGGGGAAGAACTGGGACACGTTGCGTCCACCCCTTTATACGTACGCCGAGTGGGCTGGGTCGGCGTATGCCAGGCCAGCGTAGGGGTGTGAATAATTATCCGTGGGCTCTGGGCGTGGTCCATTTCTGGGCTGGACAGGAAACCAACTGATGCGTGTGTCTCTGTTGCAGTGTCTGCGCCACACGGCCCACAATCGACAATGTTGCAATGTTGCATGCACCCGGAGGGCGGCCGCGCACGAAGGTATTGTACAAGGAGCGCAAGGTTGCTCGGGCTCTTCGCTCATGCATGCCAACTGTTGTGTGTGTATCGCTATTGGTGCACCCTAAGCCTAATGCCTAGCCTCAATTGCAGCGCGAAAGCCACATCACATTTCCAGGATGCAAGCAGTAGTCAGACTGACATTAGGGATGAAAGCATCTTTGTCTCAATACATAAGGCGGAAGGACATCTGCACCTCCGACCTTGTTGTTGCATGCGGCAGGCACCCCCTGAGAGAGATACCATAGCAGATGATGACGACTCCCACACTACGCACAGCGCTAATGAAAGACCAACATATCCACACCCCACACACAGAAGTCCTTGCTCGAGGTACTCTTGCATGGAATGCCCTTGACACTTACGTACACAACAACGCATATGTCCAAACGTTGCACACACATATGACTCATTGCTCCGAGCTGTGGCATATCATCCACATAACTGCCGCAGGTCAGAAGAGTGCCGGTTCTACGAGAGCCACCAGCGCAAAGGCAGAACATCCCAGGCACATGCACAACCCCTGTCACGTGGAACTGTACCGTGACAGAATGCTGCCTGTTAGTGTCTGATGCATTGGTCTGCATGTTGTGGCCCTTGTCTTGCCAGTACTGACACGCACATGGCAATGAAGTCTTCGCAACTTCACTAGTGTTCAACTGTGATGAGTGTTGATTAGAATGACAAATCGTGTGCCTCAATGAGCATTGTCCGTACACAGGGAGGGACTGACTGACGCATTTCACTTGGGGGTGAGTCCCTATTGCCAGCTCCACCTCTGTGAGCCAGACATAGTGGTTGGGATAGTTGACGATCGACCTGTGCTCTTACGTGTCTTCAGCAATGTGAGTATGGTGTCCATATTCTTGCCATGTGGATCAATGTGATCCATCACTACAGGCTGTGTCCACCCAGTTCAGTGTGAGTAGGTATGCGAAGAGATGTTCTGTTGCCAAATGTGATGGGGGACACTACTTTAGGCCTGCCAACGACTTTGACATTTCATACCCAGCCCTATTTCTAACATTGCGTGGGGCAAAGTTGAGGAATTGCGCGATTGTTGTTTCAGAGCAATGAGGCCACAGCTAGTGCACACATTCCCAGTCATCTCACTTCCTATGTGTGTCGCGGTCAAACATGCACATTGCTTTCATTTCCCAGGGTGTACCTATTTGGGCAATCAATGTCCTTACATTCATCCACACTTTCATACTTGATCGATTATGGACATGACACATCTGTGTGAATTTGAATGATTTATTCACATTCGGTGGAGTGTCGGAGCTGGAGCGGTACATGGCCATGCGAACCCCACATTACATAGTAGCCCAGTGGAGGGCCAGCCAGGGTCATTTAGAGATTGACAAGTACATCGGAAGAGGAAGTACAGTCCGCAGTCTGATTGCTGTGTCATTGGTAAGCAAACAAAATATGGAAGTCCATGTTGAGGTCCAAGGTGAGTGTCGCAGAGTGTTTCGGGGACAGTGGGAGGTGTTGTTACAGGGCATGATGCAGAGGGCAGAACCAAGCTGAAATGGGGCATATGGCAGAGAAGAATGCTACTGGCTCCTTCTTACTACAAAGGTGGAATCACCCGCATCTTCGTCCTCTATGTCATCTGTCTTACGTGTGTGCTGATGTTTGGTCTGCAGCACTGTGTGCCACTGACACATCAGGGGCCGGAGATGTGTGTGTAGAAGTACCAGCAGCATTCATCAGCAACTGCCTTAGTGGCAGCAATGCGATGATGAGGAGCTGCAGGGCATGGAAGATCCCAACAACTTTTCGCTGGTGTGCATCGGTGGCACCCATTCTTTCCGCATGCATCCGCTCCATGTTCTCCATTATCCTCAGCATCTGTGCCAACTCTCGGCTGACATCGCTGAGGCCACTCTGACTGGACAGTTGTTCTCCTCTCAGAGTAATGACTCCAGCGATGTCGGGCATGGATTGTTGGACATCATGGAGCGAACTGTGGGTGTCCGTTAGGGAGTGTAAGTGGTCTCTGATGGGACTTAGACACCCACGTATGTCATCTAGTTTGGCTGCCATGAGGTCGAACCCCACCCGCACCTGTTCAGCCACCTCCTTCTGGCAGTCTAACACATGGCCTTGGAATGCGATGTGTTCTTCGGTGAGGTGCTGGGAGCCAGGCATGGTGGTGGGTGCTTCCTGCTGAGTGGCCTGTGGAGGGGGTGGGGTCTCCTCGATGCAGCTGGGCTGCCCTGCTCCTGGAGGTGGGTTGCCGTAGCTGTCCATGAGCTGTTGTAGGGCGTCGGTGTCGAAGGTGTGGAGGTCCCCTTCATCATCACTGATGAGTTGTCTGGTCTGCTCTGCAGGAGGTGTTGATTGTCCCTCAGCAATGTGAAGGGGAGATGCATTTTGACATAGTGTTGACATGTATGTTGAAGCATTGTTCAAGTTTACATACAGACTGCAAGGCAATGTACATTGTGACTGTTTGGGAGGAGCTGACTATTTGATGCGGGACAGTGGACATTTGAACTACATCACGGTTGTGAGGTTGTACACGCACATCATCATCTCACAGTTTCCTGCTATGCCAGATGTGATTGTCCATTTCCTACGCACAAGCGGAACCAGTTGTGTCCTCTGTTCTGTAATGAGAGTATTGCACTTTGTTCCACATTGTCGTCAATGATGATGTGCTGTTATTGCTATGTGTGTGTGCTGCTGTTATGTGCTGGATTGAGGCCCTAACATAGGTGCACTGTTTCAGAGGCTCAAATCCTTCGTGCCACAGAGACAGGCAGGACCTTTCCCCTACATTGGCCCTCCCTTTACAAATAACGAGCAACAGAGTCTGTCCCTTATCTGACGTGTGCTCTGGGTGCAGATGACGGTCCATTCTAAATACGTCATATCCATGTCCAAAAAGTGACTAACCTATGTCACAACGAGTTCTTAGACAAAGACCCTTCGCTCTTGGGATGTTCCCTAGCACAGGATTATTGATTTCTCCAAGGACTCATTAAATATGCATGAACCACTATTTCCCAAGGGTTCATTCCTGACGTCTTCCTCTGACCGACTGTACGTCAATGCTAACATTCCAAGGCATCTATCAAGTATAAATATACCTCCCTTTGCCCAAGCAATCTAGAGAGGACCGAGACTTTCCATGCCGACACTCTGACGTGAGACGCTGCAATTTGCATCATGCCACAGCTCCAGCTGGCAGAGGTCCATCCACCCATCCTGGGGTGTCCAGCTCAACACCAGGATGAAGTCCCACTAAGGTAATGGGGTTAGACTAAATCCTAGGGGGATTCTTGGCTCTCTAAGACCTACACACATGCTAGGTACACTTAGGTACATCTAGTTAGGCATCATAGGGATATAGGCTTTATCTTAATGCATTCTGCATTTCATGTATGTGTTCATTACTATTGCACAATGGTAAAACTGTACCATGCATTTTTATTTAACTGAACTGCTGGCCATATTTCTCTGCTACTGTCCAACAGTTGTCGCAGCACATATAACCAGTACTAGAACAACAACTGTGCAATAAATTTTATTGTAAACACACCCGACTGTTTCTTCTATGTACTTCTCTGAGATGAGTGACTGAATGAAAAGTAGTATATTGTTTCCACGATCCTGAGGGATCAGGGTTTTATGTTATGTGGTTGCCAGAAACTATTCCCTTCTTGTCTTCAAGAAGTTTCTAGTGGCCTCTGAGCTAGCTGGCACAGGTAATTAAGTTTAATATAATCGATAGGGACATACCGACCTTAGTCCTATGTCAAACCTATAGGTTATATTATTCCAATGCGCAGAGCATATTAGGGAAATAGGAACTACACTACATGGCGCCCAAACGTGAATTTGGCACTTATTTAACAGTAGAATCTGAGTAGTTCAGTCATGCTTATTCTCAGAGACCCTACTCACAAAACGCCAGAGACGTCTGGAGTGGGTAGGCACAAAATTCCGCCACAGCTGAGTAGGCAATCTTCCTATGTATTGGCTGTAGGTTAATCAAGCTTGAAGGAAAAAGTTCCCGAACAATTGTGCCTTTTAAAACCTTATCTTAAAACCCTTTTTAGGACATTTTGTTTTCACAACACAATGTCTGTCGAGGCAGCTGCTCCTGTCACTGGGACACAGGTCTCAAACGACGAAGAGGAAGCAAATGCAATACATTTTGCACCCAAAATCAGGCATACACTCACACAAAAACCCCTCAGACATGGTTTAACAGACCGAGAGGGTACAGTGATATTAATAGAGGCACACGAAGATTATCAAACAGATGTGTTCTATTCTTGGGTTACATTCCCAGCAGTAAATGCAACAACTCAGACTTTTCATTCTTACATACATGAAAAAGTCCCAGCGGTTTACACTCCGTTCGAGGAGATTAAGATTCCGCACACTGACCAGGACCACAATTTCTGGTTTAATGGCGCCCTACAACAAATAAGGTAAGACCAGGAGCTACATGGCCGACATTAGCCGGCTACACACCGCATCCGGACATTGACATAATGCCACAAGATGCACTGCTCTTACAACACAAAGAGTTGGTAAAACTCTTACAGAGCCATGACGCAACTCATCATGAGGACACTTGGTGTCCAGCCCACAGTAGCTACAAATAACACAGCTCCAACACAGAGCACCGCTACTAAAATCACTCCACAAACATTACACACAGTAATGGGTAAACTACCCACAAAATGTGAACAGATTCCTTTCTGGGTAGCTCAGAAAATTACCCAGTTAGAAGCAGTATTTCCAAATACCACACCATTTGAAAGCATATAATGCTAACACTCTGCTTGCCCATGGGGATCACACCACAGTTAAAGGACTGCACCACTTGGGTACAGTCTTTGCTGCCATATATACCAGGACTCATGGTATTCCTTCCTTAGCAGTAATTCCAGATGTCTTACGACAGATACAGAACAAGTATGGAGCTGAACCAGCTCTGACCTTAGGTATGAAATTACTAGGTAACTACGACCAAGTATCAAAAATAATACTAGCTAACATTAAAGGGGAAGCAGCTTCAGTGGCGATCCGCCAAACACCTAAGAGAGGTCAGTCTTATAGACCAACCACAAGAACTTCCCAAAATAATTGAAACTGCATATGCAGAACTGGGAAGGGACAGTTTGGGTGGGAAAGCTTTTAAAACCACAGCTAATGGGCAGTCCTGAGAAGGACAATTCTAAGCAGACACCTACTTCTTCTAAAAAGAAGTGGGATAATAATAAAAAACAAAATTTTTCAGAAAAGATTTTCAGTCCCGAGGTAGGTCTCCTCAACAGGAGCCCTCTGCAAAGAGGTATAACCTTAGGAGTAGGGATAATATTAGGAAACCTGACAGGTATCAGGATACTGATACACATTCCTCTCGACAAACAACACCGGGAGAGAAGGAAAGTCAGCACACAAAGAAGAGCGCAAGCAGTCCAGGGACAAGCACGCTCAGGACTCTTCTAAAACAGAAGACAAGCCACGATCCAAACCTCAATTTAAAACGAAGAAAGTTGCAGTTCTCAAAGTTAGACATGCACAGAATCCTAAGGACTCAACTTCTGAACGGGGAATGGGCTCAGACAATGCTAGACAGCGCGGCAGAAGTAACAATAGCTCACCAGAACCTGAAGGAATTTCTGGACAGCAAAATTGAATGATTACATCACGGTGGAAACACCAGACAAAAGGGTGAGCGTCCCACACAAGTTATATGAAATAACACTCCGCATGGAGGAGGACAAACACAGGAAAGTAAAAGGTCTCTTTGCGAAGAACCTATCGTCTGGTTTTGACATACTGTTAGCAGAACAAGATTAGCCACCAGCATTCGTCAGGGAGCGCCCAAAGGGAGAAAGTATATTTTTCCTGCATTTTCCAACCATGTTCCAGTTCACCTTAAACATACATATGCACGGGAGTGGGCAGTAGCCCAAGCTCCAGCATTGTATAAAAATCACGCTGGATGGGATGATGCCTCAACCCACCATGTGATCACATTAATAGTTTCACCACATGCTCAAAGACAATATCGTATTAAGCAAGAAGCTAAAAAGACATGACAAGGAGATCTTAGATCAACTTGAATACCAGGAGATCATTGAAAAATGCACTTCACAAAAGAACAATCCCTTGTTTCACTTATCAAAACATGATAATACATTTCGTCTAGTTTTCATTTACAGACACTTGAACACTTGCACAAAGACATATGCTGTCCAACATGCAGATAGTGCCGCATTAATGAATAACATTATGCCGGGAAAAAATACAAAACGACACTTGTCTCAAATGGATTTTTCTGTCAAACTATAGCACCTGAAAACAGGTACCTAACAGCATTTAGTATATTAGAGTCCCAGCGACAATTTTTTGTCATCTCCCCGTGGGTATGAGAACAGCTCAGGGGTATTTTCTGAAAGAGTTACTGAATGGCTAAAGCACTTTGATGAAGAAGCGTTGCCCTATTTGGATGATATTTATCTAATGGACGACCTATTGGGGAAACACTTGACCAGGCTGAGCACCATTATTATGGGATTCGCCTCTGGGGGCTACAAATTTAATTTTGAGAAATCAAAAATTGCCCACCTCTGTGTCCTATTTTTGGGATACTAGTTTTCAAGTGAAGGAAAAGCCTGGCAGCTAACTTTTTAGAAAAGTGTGCGCTGCTCCAGCCTCCAAAGAATTAAAACAACTTCCAATCAGTACTGGGATTCCTAGATTTTGGCAGAACATACATTTTTGATTTCGCAGAGAGAGTAAAACCTTTCTACGACCTTTTCAAACCTGACTTTTCAGTCAAACACTGGACACAAGAACACACCAATATTCTTTGTTCACTCCAGGAAGATATTATTGCTTCCAAACACATACACACACGTGTAAACTTGCACCACTTGGTACTCAGTATCATTTATGGTCAATGCGGGTACACCTCTTAAACCTTTATTGAAGGTGAAACTGTACCAATCGCATACAAATCTCATCTGTACACAAACACAGAAATGAGTTTTAATTCAACAGGAAAAAATTCTGACAACCATTCAGACTGCTGTAGCAAAAGAAAGAGCACTGGCTCATGGGATGATGTATTATTGTCGTCACCCCAGTACCGGGGCTAGCATTCCTAATGCCAAAGCCTTACATCCAGAAGGGATACAAAGGGCTAATTATTTTGCTGCATCAGACTTTGAATCCAGATTTGATCCAAGTTTAAAAACACAGGCATTCCTGCAATATGAGAAAGAACATCATCTCCCAAATGAAATCTTGCCTCTAGACCAGTATGAATTTTTTTAAATTTACACTGATGGGTCTGCACCACCGGCCGCCTTTGTTAAAGAACAGATGCTGGATGGCAAGTTCCGTCCTCATTGCACCAAAAAACTACCTCTAGGTAATAGCACGGCTCGGTTGGCAGCATTAAAAGCCCTGATACTTGCACTTGTAAACACGGATCGCGAATTCCCCACACTTATAGTGTGCGATTCCTTTTACTGTGTGCAATCATGTAATAAATATTTACACCATTGGGAACAAAATGGGTTTAAAGATGAAAAAGGTGGCATAATTAAACACAAAAATGATGGGAACAGGTAGTGGAGTTGAAAAATACGACCTACCAAACAAAAACTCACGTGATTAACACAATGAGTCATCAACGTGATGGCGTGCACGTTGCAGGGAATTCATTGGCTGTAGAAGCCACACAGGGGGCTGTTCACACAGCTTCCATAGCTGCGCACACTCGTTCAACAACGAGAATAGACGGTTAGAATATGGTGGCTGTAATTGCTTCACGCAAAGGCAGCACAGCAGTGCCTAAGAAATTTCCACTTATATACTCCTACAAGTTAGGTGCAAACAACATTCCATATGCTCAGATTCCTGGAGTGGGGGATAGAGTATTTCCAAATATGGATAGTAGGCAGGAATTAATCATTTAAAGCACACAAGGGCTTAGGCTCCGCACATTCAGGGGTAATAGCTACTATGTCTTCATTGCAAACAGTGCTATTGGTGGCCAGGGTTCAGAAGTCAGACTATTGGCTTTGTCTTGAACTGCAAAATCTGCAAACAAATGCCAGGCTACACCATCACAAGACCCGCGCAGGTCCCATTGCTAGACCGCAATAGACTGTCCACTTGATCGTGTCATGTAACAGGACCACTGTGGCCCCTCAAATTTTGAGGTGGCTTAAAAATATATCTTGGTGGCAGTGGATCCTTGCTCAAGTTTCCTATAGGTATGGCCTCAGCACTCAGCTGACGCTCAAAACTGTTATAGAAAGATTTGCGAGTCCATAACAGGAGATACGCAATCAACGTTACACCCTGACTGTGGCTCCACGCTTAGCTCTCGGGCTGACAAAGAGGCCATGGAAGGGATGGACGTAATATTGCGGTACTCCTCTCCAACGCCATCCTGAGGGAATTTAGGTAGAGGAGAGGAAGGACTGGGGCATAGAGCAACCCTTAACAGCTAGGGTATTAGGCGGGGCGCTAGTGAGGTCAAACACTTATTTGGATTCAGGGGGCAATACACACCCAGCCAAGAAGCTCTCTAGGAGGTCTGACTCCATTTGCGAATGTGGGAACCTGATCATAAATGTGAAGGCACAGTGGCGGATGAAAACCATTCTGTATCTATGATAGTTTGGCTGTTTTACAGGAACTAAAGGAAACAAAGAAACAAACAAAGATTCTGTCAAAGTGAAACAGGCCGCCACTGGGAAGTCGAGGTAATCACGGCAATACCTGTCTGAATCCCAAAAGTCGGGGATCTGGGCAGAGAGAGATAAAGATCGCGGACACAAAGGAATGTGGCCCCTCATACAGGAAAACCTGTGCCATTCCTTGAAGTGAAAGGAACAAGAACTGTACTTTTGCCGCATCTTGCCGTGAAAAAGGAAAACAGATTCATTTCAAATGAAAGAATCAACCAAAACTATGTGGCCAATACTGAGCAGTAGGCCTCGTGAACTCCACAGTAGTAGACGTCCTCTCACTACTATTCAAGAACTTCAAACTGAAAAGCTCATCACGTTTCAGTAATCAAATCCATGGAGTGGGGGACTATGCAATGGAACTAGTTCTCCTTGAACCAACCTTTCAAATTCAAAATAAAAGTCAAGACAACACTCAAGTTGCAATTTGGCCACAAACAAATGTGTACACCAACGTTTTTTCAAGAAAAACATCAAATAATAATTGCATCAACGTTTTTCAACAAAAGCAACAACTAATAAATTGCTTCAATGTTTTTCAACAAAAACATAAAATATTAACTTCACCATCTGAAAGTTTTTCAGCAAAGACATCAACTATTAATTTCAACATTTCAAACGTTTTTTAACAAAAACAGCAGAAATAACTTCAACTAAAAACACGATGCAATTTCAACAATTAATCATACTGGCTATTTCATTAACTGTGATACGTTTTCCATGGCTTCACGTGAACAGGAGGCGCAGCCAGCCAAAATAAACAACGAACATACAAGTACAATCTTTTGAACCTTTTCTTTTTCCAAAAAGATACAGACCTGACTTCACCATGGGTAGAACTATGGAGTATTTCTGGGTTCATCTTTTTCTGTTCTAGCTTTGCTTAGAGCTAGCTTTTAGTATGACTTTTAGTGGACACTTTTCTACAAAACAGACTCAACATAAAACTGAAGCCACATCCATTTTAAATTCAAATGCAAAAGAGACTCATAAATGTATTCAGCCTGAACAAGCCTTTGTATTCTAAATGATGTATTTAATCATCCGGTTTTTAATTCTGATTAATGTATTTTGAACTTTCATTCATTTTCATTCATTTTATCATTCATTCAGTGATGTCATTACCTGCAGTACATTTTTCTGAAAATTGGGTTACTGATACAGTGAATAATATGCTGTCTGTTTTAGGAATAATTGCTACATTTTCAGATCATGAAATGTTAGAGATTTATTCTTATTGTGACGCTTTATACCTGTTACCTTCATTAAGGTTATCAACTCTTACACAATTGTAATGCATCTAGAAATGTGGTTGTTTAAACACCAGTAGGAACGTTGCCAAACACCATCGCACGGGGGTGGAATAGTTGACATACATCAGCAGGGGCAACATTAGATGCCATTTACAAAACAACAGGACAGACCAAGTTAGGGAAGTATGGGTGGTTTGGCCTTTTGACACAAATACCTGTCACAAAAATGATTCCTGAACATCACCAAGGGACTCAGTATATATAAGCCAGACCTACGTTATGTACAGATAACATCCAGAGGTAGTGAAATCCTACAAGTGTAGGGAAGTTGTGCCCTTTTTGGCTAGAAGCCCCAACACTGACAGTAGTGAAACAAAAGTTTCCTTTATAAAGTTCAAATGCTTTGAGCAATCTGAAAACCATGCTTGTGCAGCACTTTTATTTTTCATTTTCACATCAGCTAAAGAAATATTTTTTCTTTTTTGCAAAAATAGCACTCTTAAATACAGACTGCCCCTCTTTCCTGTTTGATAAATTTCATCTTTCACGCACAAGCAGTGTGATGCACCTTGGGAATACCTTGCAAACAGGAACCATGCTTTTCATGGTTTCTAATATTTAAAAGACCAGTCTGAAAAGACTGCAACTGCAACATACCTGTTCTCTGATGCCTGTTTTTTGCAGTGAAGAATGCGTGGTCATCATCTGTCTGACACTTCCAAAGGAAACGCCAGCGGCATTTACCACCAGGCTGAAACTGCTTTAGTCCCATGCTTGGCTATGTCGCAAGCGTATTCCCATCAAACCAAAGCATTCCTTGCACAATCCGGAGGGTGCCTTTTTGCTTCCTTTAGCTAGCACCAAGGTATCGATTACAGCACTGGCTGCCTCAGAACCAGCAACTGGCAGCACTGCTCATTCTGTGCTCCCACAACGATTCTGCGAGGGGGTCCGTCCCCTGCAGTAACTAGCAACAGAAATGTTGTGTCTCTCAGCCACTTGTTATCTCTCATTTTGCTAAAACATGTCCTGAAACACATTTTTTCAACTCTGACTGAGTGCTTGGAGCATTCCCTCCAAAATGACCTTTCTTTTCCTTTTTTTTTTTTTCTAAAGAAAGCATGGTCTTCTGAACAGCTTGTAGGAGTTTTCAATTTTATAAACAGGAACTTTTATAAGTAACTACTGACTCTAAGAGAGTATTTTTTAATGACACTATAGATTTTTCCTGTCTCCACAGAGTCTATAGTAATTTTACATATTTTAACAGCTGCTATTTTTTCAGCTCATAAACAACACTCTCATGCAACTACCTGCCAATCATATGCTAATGCCTATTTTAGTCACGTAGTTTGCTTTTAATGGGTTATTCACGATTGTCCATAGATAGGAGTGGGTGTTATGTGCTGGATTGAGGCCCTAACATAGGTGCGCTGTTTCAGAGGCTCAAATCCTTTGTGCCACAGAGACAGGCAGGACCTTTCCCCTACATTGGCCCTCCCTTTGCAAATAACGAGCAACAGAGTCTGTCCCTTATCTGACGTGTGCTCTGGGTGCAGAAGACGGTCCATTCTAAATACGTCATATCCATGTCCAAAAAGTGACTAACCTATGTCACAACGAGTTCTTAGACAAAGACCCTTCGCTCTTGGGATTTTCCCTAGCACAGGATTATTGATTTCTCCAAGGACTCATTAAATATGCATGAACCACTATTTCCCAAGGGTTCATTCCTGACGTCTTCCTCTGACCGACTGTACGTCAATGCTAACATTCCAAGGCATCTATCAAGTATAAATATACCTCCCTTTGCCCAAGCAAACTAGAGAGGACCGAGACTTTCCATGCCGACACTCTGACGTGAGACGCTGCAACTTGCATCATGCCACAGCTCCAGCTGGCAGAGGTCCATCCACCCATCCTGGGGTGTCCAGCTCAACACCAGGATGAAGTCCCACTAAGGTAATGGGGTTAGACTAAATCCTAGGGGGATTCTTGGCTCTCTAAGACCTACACACATGCTAGGTACACTTAGGTACATCTAGTTAGGCATCATAGGGATATAGGCTTTATCTTAATGCATTCTGCATTTCATGTATGTGTTCATTACTATTGCACAATGGTAAAACTGTACCATGCATTTTTATTTAACTGAACTGCTGGCCATATTTCTCTGCTACTGTCCAACAGTTGTCGCAGCACATATAACCAGTACTAGAACAACAACTGTGCAATAAATTTTATTGTAAACACACCCGACTGTTTCTTCTATGTACTTCTCTGAGATGAGTGACTGAATGAAAAGTAGTATATTGTTTCCACGATCCTGAGGGATCAGGGTTTTATGTTATGTGGTTGCCAGAAACTATTCCCTTCTTGTCTTCAAGAAGTTTCTAGTGGCCTCTGAGCTAGCTGGCACAGGTAATTAAGTTTAATATAATCGATAGGGACATACCGACCTTAGTCCTATGTCAAACCTATAGGTTATATTATTCCAATGCGCAGAGCCTATTAGGGAAATAGGAACTACACTACACTGCATTGTGGGAGAGTCGCCCCTGCAGCTGTGATTTTGCTGCCCCTTATCCCTTTGAGGTGGTGTGCCTTTGACTTCTGTGCTTCTACTGTGCTGGGATGTTGCAGACTTGGATAATTTTGGCTCTAGTTCGGATTTTGGACTCTTGGGCATGGTTTATCCGCAGATGTGTTGTTGGCGTCAGGGGTTGTTTGTGCATGTGGATGTGTCAGAGTGTGACCTGCTCCTTTTACGGATGTGTTCCACACTCAGCCACCTCAGTGTCGTGGCGTGCACCATGTCATGATAATTGGACTGCAGCCATGCTGTTTGTCATGCGGTGTCACTTGCATTGTCAGTGTGGCTCACAGACACGCAGCTTTGCTGGTTTTGACACATGTGCATGGGTTGGTTGTGAGATTGGTGCTGTGTGGGGAGGGACCCCTTTGTGCCCATAGTGGACGGGGGCCTACTTGCTGTTTGTATGTGTGCTGCAGTGTGCCAAGGGAATAAGGGACATGATCCAGAGTCATTGTGGGTGTGCAGTGTGCTGTACTTAATTGTGCATGTGTGCCATTGTGCCCATCTCCCCCCGTCCCCCCCCAGTCCCTGTTCGGTACTCACCCTGGTGCTGTTGTGTCAGGTCATGTCAAGCAGTGTCCAGACCCCCAACTCCTGCCACCGTCTCCCCACTGATGACTGTGGACACCATTTCCTCCATCTAGTCCAGCTCCTGGTGTTCAGCTGGACTGCCACCTCCAGTCTGCATTGCTGCCTGATGGTTGTCAGCGAGTTTCTTCTTGGTTTTGCGCTTCGCATCATTGCAGCGCCTCTTGACCTCGCCAATAGTCCTCCTCCTCACTCCGACTGCATTCACCTTGTCCAGGATGGACTGCAATATTGCATTTTTATTTGCCAATGACACGTTGGAGGTGAGGAACAGTTGTTGGTGGTGTTCTATCACCTTCGTGATGATGATCCTGTTTTCCTGCGGACTGAACCACATCTTCCTTGTCTTCTTCTCCTTGCCCTTCCGTGACCCCGAGGTCCCAGGCTGGTCCTCCTGGGGGCTTGTGGGGTTCTGCTCGTCCTCTGTACTTGCTCCGGCTTCCTCCATGGTGCTACGCAGTTTGAATTATTTTGTTTGTGTTTTTCGGTGCTTTTATAGTGCATTTTCCCGCATGACGTGTGGGAATTGCAGGCCTGTCGCTGGTTATCGCAGATTTTTTTATTGTGGTTGGCCACTTCGCAACTTTTTTCGCGTTTGTGTTTCGCGTTTTTTCGGCGTCGCGTTAAGTTTAACGCGGTCATTTGGCGCGTTGTCGTGAGACTATCGCATGGTGCCGACGGGTTGTGAATACAACGTTAACACAGTGTTATTTTCCCGCGGCAGACTGCGATGTGCAAAGTTGCGTTAAGCTAATTTTGCTAATTATCACACGTTCTTGAGAATATCCCCCTGTGTTTTTTATCAAGTGTTTGCAAACAAAAATAATGGTGAAAGTTATCTCTGTTTACCTTCCATACGTGCCACTGTTGTGCTGTGTGTGTGATGGAACTTGTATTGATGGCATCGTGTGTCTATTTTCTGAGTATGTGTGTGTTTCTATCTATCTGTTTGTCTCAGTGCTTGCTACAATGTTTGTGAAAAAACACACAATAAATCACTGACTTGAAAATTAATTTTTAGGTTTCGCCTACACAGCTCTTGCTGCTGTGCTTGAGAAATCTATTGTTTTTAATAAAACTTCAAATGGACTTACATCCCGCCTCCTCTCTTTCCTGGCTTCTCATTGGTTCCTTTGCGTGCCACTTACCTTTCCTCCATTTCCATTGGCTATGGCATATTTTCCTGCATTTCCAATGCTTGCTCCTCGCCTGCTTCTCTTATCAGTTTCCTGCCACCAAAATACTGTTAAAATCCGCTTTAGTGGAACGATAACTTCATAAAGTTTTGCTTTTTACTCTTGCAGCATATTTATATAATAATTTATCACCCGGAGAGATTAAGTGATTTCCCTAGAATCACAGGATGTTGCGCTGTTCCGCCAATACCCAAACCCGGATTCCCAGTTCTAGAGTTAGCAGCTCTGGCTGCTGTGCACATCCTCTCCACTCCTGTGTTATCTGTTAGGGAGCTCTTACCTTCTGCCCGACAATGATGGATGAAAACAGCTCTTTCTTCATTACTTAGGCGAAACCGATGCATTACCAATGCTTGTTTAAACTGACACTATATATGTTCCACTATGTGTATTCATCATCTGTCTAGGCGCAGCCTTTGAGAGCCAAGTGCAGGTGGTTGTTTGCGTGGCTATGGGTGGACAACCATAGCTGGACATGGCCAAAAGCGTTGGTCGCAAAGCCTGGCCTTCAACCTGGCACTTCACTCAACCCACCATTGGCAGACAGCCCCTGGTGTTACATACCTGCACACCTGGGGGTGAGCCAAAGGACCTAGCCTTTGGTTTTTATGTATTATTTACTTCTATACAAAAAGCGCAGAGCATTATGAGAGAAAATTTGATTTCTCCTGTTCTTCACTTCATGCCCTCATTCTAAAATCTCAGACAGAAAAGAATTGGGAAGGAGAAAGGGAATGGCTATTATACCTTCCTTTCCTACACTCAGCTTTTAATCTTCCCTTCATTGCTGTAGATATGGGAATGTTAGGGAAATCCAGAACCAGATCCTGTGAGAGATGGAAGTTGGAGAGTAAGGATGGCACAACAAAGGAAGGGAAACTAGAAGGCATTGTGAGGGTCGAAGTAAAAATGAGAGACGGAGAGGAAGAAAAAGAGAGAAACATGACAGAGAGAAATTGAGGCATTAAGGGATGGATGAAAGAGGTTTGCATTAATGAGAGCGATCCTGGGGCAGAGGCGAGGAGAGAGCCGGGTCTGGTGGCTCAGTGGACTAATGCGTCCACTGCAGGGGCCTGTGTTCGACCTCATGGCCACAGGTTCAAATCCCGTGGGTCCACTCAGCCTTTCATCCATCTGAGGTTGATAAAATGATTACCATTGAGTTGCATAGCAATAAACATCTGTTATTCAGCGCCAAGATACCAACCAGTGAACGTGCAGTTTACAAATAAACGTTATGTTATAGAAAGAGAGGAGGAAACAGAAAGGGCAATGACAATGTGAAAGAATGCGACACAGAAAGAGGGATTCAAACATTGTTGTAGAAAGTGATAGACAGAGTGAGCCCTCAAAGTTACATCACTAAGTAAAACAGAGACAGAAGAGAAGAATTACAACAGACATAAATACATTTCAAATTAGGTGTGTGAGAGAGAGAGAAAGAGACTGATAGAGATATACACCACCAAAGGACTTAGGGTAGATGGAGATATGGGTAATAAAATAGATGAAAAAAGGGAACTGAGATAGTGATATAGGGAAAGTAGAGGCATGGATGTGTTGACACTCCTGTCCAATTAACAGTAAGAAGAGTACATTTGTGGTAAAGTGTGAATGCTGTAAATCAATTTCCTCAGCCTAGACCATTATAGAAACCCTTACAGTTATCATTGTGGAAAGCAAAAGCTAGCTTAATCAAGAAATTAGTATAAATCAAATCATAATTAATGCAATAATGGCATGTGCCTTTAAGAAATTAAATAGAGCGCATTTGCTAAATCATCAGCTTATTAATATCAAGTCCTAATACAAAAATATCGTGCTGCATCAGGCCCTTTATAGTACAACAGAACAATGCTATTATTACTCCCCAAATGGCACTTCTTTTATAATGTTTCAGACAAAGAATGCACACAATTTCATTACATGACAAGACATAGAAAGCAGGCACTAAAATGTTGCCTGCACTGTAAACCAATTAATCTGTTAGCTTCCAACCGACCCCCAATTAAGCATATGATATTCATTGGCTATTAACTCACATAATTAGTTTGCATAGAGGAAATAAACAAGAAACTAAACTTTATACGATCCATAACAACAACATAGAAATGGAATTTTCAGCACATATCCTTGTAACTTTTTAAAAAGATCTCTTCAGCATAGGAACCTAGAAAAAAGGGGAAACAGCCTATACTACGCAGCCAGAACTACGCAGTATCATTATAATGCGGGCAATACAATGAACGCGTTGTTACCACGCTTTCCCTTGCCACGAGTTCCATTACCACGAGTTCCATTACCACTCAAGTCGTTACAACGACTTGCATTAGGGAACGTGTTTTGGGATTTTAAATCCAACACCTTCCCTACTGTTTCACAGACTGGATTTGGAATAGTAATATATACAATTCCAAAGTCCAGCGCTTCCCTAAGGCAAGTAGTTGTAACGACTTGCATGGTAACAACGCGTTCGTTGTATTGCCCGTGTTGTAATGGCATGCGTGATTGTGTCATATATCCAGAAAAAAGATACATTGCAAGCACATTCAGAGTAAACTATGGCTACAGCTGAATGCCAATGATTTCTTCAAGAGATTTTAGTCCCTATATCTGGCTGGTGATCCATCATGAACAGCATTAACTTTTGACTTTGACCCGGTCTACTGTGACAAGATTCCTGTAGTTGGGGCTTTGTGCTGTTTGGAACTATTTTTCTTTATTTCCAGAATTTATATCTCTAGCTCCCCTTGTTGAGTTTTCGTCATTTTGGTATGATTTTGTCCATTAAAACATTCTCTTTTTTTAATAAATCGCAGTGGGGGTTTTATTGTGCTGTATTTTCTACATTTTAACTGTTTTGCTACTTTTAAAAGCTTTACACGTTTTCATTCTAGCCTGTCTGCTCTGTACCATAGCAACCAATGGTTCAAATTACCGAATCCTTTACTGGGAAAAGCAAGATTAGCTGCATTATTACTTATGGTGGAACTACAATTTACCTCAACTAATAATCTACTTTCTGAAATTGGTATTCAGCAGTGGGATTTGTACTTGAGTTTAGCAGCACTAGTCAGCCATTACATTGTACATTAGAAATCCTTAAATTGAACTGCAAGCACAAGTTGATTTTTGATGTTTGATTTTTAATTGGCATTAGATCTTTGAATGGGTATTTTTTCATTTTTCTATATTATTTTAAAAGTTTAAGGGAATGGAGTTGGATCTGGCTATGCTGTCGACCCTCCCAGTGGTGGAGCCACAGGCCCTATGCAGAAAAAGAAAATTGAAACTGGGCTACAATTCCAAGAAGGCAGATTTTGAGAAAGCCCTCAGGCCTCGGAGGAAGTCCACCAAGGAAGGGGACAACCTGTCCCAACATGTTTTTTGGGTGAACTGTGCAGGGCTGGGAATGAAGTGGGCTCTGCCAGCACAAACCTTTCTTAATTGGCCATCTGCCAGTTGGAGCCCAGTGACAGGCAAGCGGCAAGGAATTTGCATGCCAAAATGTCAGCCAAAGCCCTGGAGGAGAAGACACTGGCACTAGAAGAAAATAAATCAGCCTTGGTGGAAAAAAGATCAGACTGGGCTTGATGTCCAGTGAAGATGGTGGCAGCAATGGTGAGATTTTTACAGGGGTCACACATCCCTTGCATGGCCAAGGGTATTGTGTCGAGCTTTGTAGAAGGGGATGACATTGACAAATGGTTTCCCTCCTATGAGAGAGCATTAGGAATATGCCAGATGGGTCGAAAGCACTTGGGAGCCTCACTGCAGAAGTTAGTACCAACACTGGGGAGGGATACAATTCTGTCTCTAGAAGAGAGGGTAGATGACTCCTACACCCACATTAAGGAGGCCCTTTTGCCAAAGTTTGGACTCACAGCCTAGAAGTTCCAGAAGAAGTTCTGGGACACATACGAGGACACACAACAATCATGCATTTACTTTGTAAATGCCTCACTAAAAACACTGGAAGGCTGAGTAAAAGGCAATACAGTCACTACTTATGATAGGCCAAATTACATGATCATGAAGGAGCACATCTTGAGCAACTGTCTTTCAGATCTACACCAGCATCTAATAGATTCTAAGCTTTTGACCACAGGCAGTTTGGTAAGGCAGCTAACATGTGGATGCTCACTTGGCTGTGTACAAAATCCCAGTGGGGTGATCCCTAGAAAGGGGGGTCAGCCCCATCTGGGAAAAAAGGGCAGCAACAAGGATATAAAGAAGGAGTTCTCACAAGTTCCCCAAAACTCTACTGATGATGTGGAGATCCCATGCCTTTTCCAAACCCAAGTGGGGAGGGTACAAGGGGAAGAAACCTTTTGACCTCATAAAGGCTGGACTGTCACAAGCCAGTACATAAGAAGGGAGACTCAGTCTGCTCCAATAAGCCCCTTTCTGGTGTGCAGTCCCAAGTGATTGCTAGTGGAGGAATTGGATTGGACACCAGAGGATGGAATGAAGACACCTTAGTCTCATTAGGTGGAGTGGAAGTTGAAGCCCTGGCCGCCTTACCTCCCAGCATGGTAAAGTGCAGGCAATGGTCAATCATCAACGGGACCAAGGTAGAGGTTCTAAGAGATACAGGAGCCAGCATGACCTTTGTGGTGGACCGGCTGGTTTTCTCTAATACTCTCCATAGCTTAGACAACACTGACAATAGGGTGAAGTTTCATTCCATGGCAATGGTCACCTTTGAGTGGGGCAGGGTTACTGAAGAAGGTAACTGTGAGCCTTGCCATTCCAGTGCAGTGTCATATGAGAAACAATCTAGAAACCTCTGCTTGGGCTAAGGTGCAAAGGAAGACTCATGCAGAAGTGTTGGGTCTGCCTTACTGGCCAAGGGCATCAACAGCCCATCAGGGAAATCAACAGAGTCCAGAGTAGAACCTACCCTGAGAGACCTGATAGAACACTTTGAGTTGCTTTAGGCAGGATGCATTTCAGGTCATGAATGGTGTGCGTTCTTGCTTAGGAGACAGGGAGCGTTTCCTGTCTCCTAAGCGAGAACGCACACCGTGCAAGTCGGTTGGACTGTCATGATGAGACCCCTGAGGAGGGGTCGTTAATGGCCCGAAATGCATTGGGTTTAAAATACTTTACAGTCTAAACTGCAACAATTACCAAGACGCAATTGGTACATAAGAATTCATTCAATTCAATGAATAAAAAGGAAATAATGAATCATGGATGACTTGGAATTTATTGGAAAATATCTTTAATCAACTTTTGTAATCTAGAAAAGAAAACAGGATGGTTTTCATGATAAGTGCTCCCGTCAGCCGGGCAGTGGCCCTTCCAAACCTGGCACCCCTGTAAGCACAGCACATTTTACACATGTCTGACGAACTCCATGTGCACTGGACCTGGGAACTGAAGCATATCAGAGAAAACCAATAGAACAACCAAGTGCCAGGCATGTGTAGGCAATGGGTAAGTGCAACTTGTGAAAGCAAACACAGCACTTATAGCATATGGCACACATCTAGATGAAGTAGCTGTATGCTACACACTGTAAAATGGACACATGTCTATGCAGAACTAAACAAAGGTAGGACAAGTTGACACCCTCCATGTGTCTGCCCCATCTGAATGTGAACCCACATGGACAACCATCCAAAATGTACCCTTGTACTGTCCAACTCCAGCACTTGCTCCAAGGTCACATCATATTTAACCACTTCAACTGAATCAGCAATCAGGGATCAAACAAGCACAACTGTACTCACACAGCACTAACCATACAATAACATCAATAAATAGAAAAGTAATGGCAGGACTAATGTCTTAATGAATGGATTTAAACAAATCCAAAAAAGAAACAATGTCCATTAATTGTCCATGTTTAGGTTTAGGTTTAGGGATTTATAAAGCGCATGGCTACCCTCAGGCATCACAGCACTGAGACAGGGGAGGCAGATATCGTGTGTGAGGTTTAAGGGAACAGCCATGTTTTAAGTTTTTTTTTTTAAACACTGTTCGTTTTTGATTAGTCGTAATTCTGGATCCATACTGTTCCAGATTTTGGGGACCAGATGTGAGAAAGATCTTCCACCCCACCTTGAACTCTTGACTTTAGTTGTGTTCATCAGAAAGTTCGCACCTGACCTAAGACATCTGCGGGGGGAGTAGTGGGAGATCAAGGTTCACAACATAGTAGGGCCTCTCCCATGCATGGCTCTGTGTGCCACAGCACAATGCTGTGCCACCAAACCTGCCCTTACTGGCCCTGCCCGGGAAACCGCCCCAGGATGGGTCATCTAGCGGGCAGTCCAGGCACCTCGATTATGTTATTTGGAAGGGCTGGGGTTGATATTGGGTGGGGTTGGGTTGACTTTGGGAGGGTGGGGAGTGGCTGTGGCAGAAGCAAGGGTAAACATAGGGCTTTCCTTGGGAGCCTGGGAAGGTGGGATGACAAGGGGTGGGCTTTTGGAGGTAGAGGGAGTGTCAGTGAGTGTTTTTGGTGTGCATGTTATTGGTGCAGGTGTGTGTGTGGGTCTGATGTATGTTATGTCTGTGTTTTAGGTGTCTGTTGTTTGGGTGAGATTTTGCATTTGTGTGTTTTTTGGGTGTTTGCTGTGGATGTGCTGGGTATTTTGTGTGTCTGGGCTGTGTCTTTTGGTGCGGGGTCTGTGGGTATGCTTGTGGTGGGGCTGGTGAGGGTGGTGAGTTTCTGTTGAGTAGTTGCATACCTGCACTTGTTGCTGCATTTTGGTGTGTGTGTGCTGCATGTGGATGTTGTTGTAGGTGTGTGCTTCTGTCTGCATTTGTTGTGGACAGGTCTGGGTAAAGAGATTTGGGACAGGGAAGAGGTTATAGATGGGTGGAAGGCTGGGGTGGGTGGAAGGCTGCCATCAGTGAGGAGGCCAGAGTCTGAAATGACCTCTGTAGACCAGACATACTACTATGAATGCCTTCAAGGTAGACCAGCATCTGTGTCAGCTAGATGGACTACCCCTGGATGGCATTAAGCAGTGCACTCTGCCCAACAGAGGTCAATAGGAGGTCATTAGCCTCCTCACTCAGGACAGATGGGGGCACATGGGCAGGGAGAGGTACCTGGAGCAAAGGAAATGCTGCCCTTTTTACGGGAGCAGAGCTAGACAGCTGGGTGGGGAGCAACAGGGAGGGTGGAGATGGAACTGGGGATGGTGGACAAGGATGTTGTGGACGCAGGTCTTGTGGGTGTGGTGCAGAAGCCAGAGCGGCTGACTCTGGAGCATGGGGATTATGGTTCAATCCCCGGTACCGGCAACAGTGAAGCTCAGCATCATCTGACTCTGGGCAATAGCTCACTTAATCTCCCCGACTGACCCCAGCGCCTTGAAACCTTAAGGGGTGATATGTTCGCACTTTACAAATAAGGATTATTAGTATTATTATTATTATGGGTTCCACCACAACAAGGGAGTTGCCAATCAGTAGAAGATGAAGTCGAATCAGCTGCCTTCATGGAACCCCCCTCTGGGCCACTGCCTCCATCGGTGTCAGTCTCCCGACTGGAGGCACTGTGGCCAGCTGCATCCCCAACGCTGTCGGCACGGTCTCCTCTGCTTGCCTCTTAACAATAACATTATCAAAGGTGCACAGATCACTCCATTGATAAGGTTTCCTAAAATTTACATGGAGACAAGGTGTCCCTAGGTTTTCTGTCAGAAGTTGTACATATATCCCTAGTACCAGACCCCATCTACTGCTAGGGACATCCCAGTCTACATTGGACCTGGTGGGAAAAACATCCTCATATTGAATATCTACAACTCAATAGAACAGTGAAAGTCTTAAGAGGTTCAGGTAATCTCCAGTCCTTGAATATGAGGTGTCACTTGTGTCCAAAAGGTAAGGCACATCACAGTACCAAGAATATTTTGCACACACAAATACTAATGTATCACAGTGTTTAACCACCCACATATGACAACACCAAATCTGCATGTTATCAGTCAGTGAATGTACCTTCAGAAGTCAACATGTGTAGTTCACATAACTCAACAATCCTTCAAAAAAGACTCCAGCGCATCCAGAACGCCTCCGCACGACTCATCCTGGACATCCCCCGACACAGCCACATCACCGGACACCTGAAAGACCTGCACTGGCTCCCCGTCAGCAAGAGAATCACGTTCAGACTCCTCACCCACGCACACAAGGCCCTCCACGACCTGGGCCCAAAGTACCTCAACGACCGCATGACCTTCTACACGCCCACCCGCCAGCTACGATCAGCCAGCCACGCCCTCGCCACCGTACCACGCATCCGCAGAACCACCGCCGGAGGAAGATCCTTCTCCTACCTGGCAGCCAAGACCTGGAACTCCCTCCCCACTCACCTTCGGCGAACCCAGGACCATCTCTCCTTCAGGAAGCAGCTCAAGACCTGGCTGTTCGAGCAGTAACTTACCCCCCCCCAGCGCCTTGAGACCCTCCCGGGTGAGTAGCGCGCTCTATAAATGCCGTGATTGATTGATTGATTGAACAATCCCACATCAACGGCATTGATGATCAGTTTGTGAAACACAACTGTAAGTGTACATACCATGAAATACATAGCCTCAACAATTGGAGGACTAACAGGAGAGATCAATGTCACTTAATATGTTTAACAAGCCCACCCAAGTCTGGACACCGCTGTCTGTGTGTACACATCACCTGCATTCCAGCAGGAATGAACATTGCCCTTTACACATTGGCCAACACATACAAGTGTGGAGGACTCTCACCTTAACTACGTAAACCCTTACATTATGTATCTTACAATTGTGCAGATGATAGCACAACAAATTAAAGCTGGGGGAGAGGATGTAGCCTTACGGCTAGAGCAGTCGACCTCAAAGCTGGGGAACCGGGTTCGAGTCTCGGCAGGGACGCTCAACATCCTGTGATTCTGGGCAAATCACTTAATCTCCCCGTGCCTAACAAAAATGAATGTGTCCATCTGTATCAAAACTAGTGCTCATGTAAAGCGCTCTGATACCTGATATCTTCGGGTCGAGTTTGCGCTGTATAAAACTCTAAAAAAAAGAAAAAGCTACATATGTCATCATGTAGGCATAAATACTGATGTCACCAGTGTTGTTTGCCATCTCATAATGCAGTACATACCCCACTTACCAAGGCCAATTATGGCTCATTGTCTGCATCCTATATGCACTGTACGCCATGTCACATGTAAGAGATCCCCAGGATAAGATAAACAGTATTGGGGACCATCCTGACACAAGTGGTCTGTGTGGGACAGCTGTCACACACAACATCAAACATATGTAGGAGAACTGTCACATTACTCAGCCATGTGACTTGACTCAGCTTAGGATCTGATCCAAAAAACATGTCTTGGCAAAACATCATGCACCTACGACAAGACCTACTCATGCAACAACACTGCTAATCTTTATGACATGAGTAACGTTCAATGTTGATGGGGAAATTGCTGCTTGTAACAAGAGGAAAATGTTAATGCACAATGAATGACTCAGCCCAATACTCACCACCTCCTAGCTGCTGTTGGGCCCTCAACTGCCCATCAAGCTCTGAGTAGGCCACCATCAGGATGCGGGCCATTAGGGGAGCGGGCCATTAGGGGAGTCAGTGTCCACGCGCCCCTTCCACGTTGAGAGGACTTCCCCAGCTGGATTCTACGCTCTTCTGGGTCCAGCGTTTCAGGTCCTCCCACTTCTTCCTGCAGAGGATGCTGCGCTAGCAATAGAGCCCCAGGGACCGTACTTTCCGGATGTTGGCTTTCCACAGTCCCTGCTTCTGATGGGCGTTGATCTGTGTATATATACAAGAGATGAAGCAAAAAATTGTAGCTGCCAGTAAATGGATCAATGTCGGGGTCACACATATTTTGGAGACATCTAGCGCAAGCAACAATTCTTAATACACTACATGTGTACTCCTCACATGCTTAGTGCCACATATATGGGTATACGCACTTTTGTAGTCTTCGGTGGATTATCCTCAATCCTGGTTGTGTATGTTACCTTTAAACAAGCTGCTAAACCACAAAAGTCGATTGTCTCACACATAAACAACTTCCAGGACAGTCAAAATGTCACATGAGCATTAGACCTGTACAATGAAAGCATGACGTTAGGTAGAGTTGCAAAACACCTGTGGAAGTAAATGGCTGACCTAATTCAATCACAGACATCCACCGTGTGGGCCAAAGGAAGGAAGTTTCAGATCAGGCGGTGACCTCTGACAACATACAGAATGAACAAAATGCAAGGGCAATCTGCACAAATAGTGGGAGAAGGGATTCATTTTGGGAACATCCAAGGATCAGCACGACTACAGGGAGGTAAACCTGTGACTCACAAGTTCATCCCAAACTGACTGTGCCTCTCAGCCTATGACCAATGATGGGCACAATTCCTTGCCCTCTGCAGGCAGTGCAGACTCATCTCACATGTACAACACATTCTCAGCACTTCAATCCAGAAATATACATCATTGGTCCATGCTACATGTGACATGACCATTGTGTGGCACTCTGAGGGGGCCATTGCAGTAAAGCTAGCTCCATAAACATAGTTTGACGAGTACAGATCTGGCCTGCATAAGTATTTCGACTGTACACATGCCTCACATCATCCTTACCTGTTTCTTACAGTATACATACACAGCTCAGACTGTAAGTCTATACATTTGTAACACTCTTTACCATGATTTGGTAACACAAGGTTTACATGGTACCATCAACTGAACATATGCATTGAAATGTGCATGCTACCCAGGAATTATCTAAGGTTTAACAAACGTCACAATGATGATGTGAAGTACACAGAGCACAGTGCTTCACAATCCGTTACATGAATGTCCTATGTAGGGACACCAACATTTTACTTCAATACTTGATACACTGGAAACCAAAGCCACATCATAGCCTGTGAGACAGGAAGCAATGAAGTCCAACAGAGTGAAGTATGTATGTTAGGAAGCTACCAGCTCCTCTGGTGAGCCATAGAGCTGGCCATACAGGTGAAGGACCTCATGACTAGCATCTCTAGCTCCTCTGGAGAGAAGGCAGGAGCTCTCATCCCTGCAGCGCATACCAAGATTGCTCCCAGAGATGGCAAACAGCAACTAAAGTCGAGGAGGTGTAGATCGCTGCAGTTTCAGTAAGTAAGTGAATAGTTTTGCGCACCACAAAGTACATGTACGCCACATAGGCGGTCTTCTGCATATACAGACAAAGCCATTGGACCGCGACTGTCATATGCATCAATGTTAGCCAATGGCTGTGTCTGCCATGGATGACACCGCCTACAGCGCGATCATTTTGTCACTTGAAATCAGAGTCTTCCTCAATTTTTCTACAGTGTCACCATCACTACAAGTATGTTGGAACATGTCTACAGAGGTTGTAGACCAATGCTCTGTATCTACCAGTTCTTAAATTAGATTGGACAGCATTCCTGCTGATGTCCCCACAATTACCGCAATTAATTTGACCCGGGCGATGACGGAATTAAGGTGTTCATATCGATATATAGGACATCACTGAAATTCACACATGTGGAATCCAGAATGAGTATTAAATGGTAAACATTGATGTCAGTCAGTAATTACGTGGATGGATGTGTAATGCTTACATATCCAGTACTGGTTGTTCACATGATTAATGTGGCTTTCTACTCACAGATAGTACTGTGGACACTGTGTCCCTAGTCCAAATTTGTGTACACCACACATATAGATAGTCTGGGACAGTAAGAAGGCGCTAGGCTTCATTGTGACAGCCATTCCCAGAACTTCAAACCATTGAAGAAAGAGATGTCATTATGAAGTTCGATCTGAATAGAAAGTACCCATACATGATAGTACTCCCTGCACCACGTGGGTTCCTGTCAGCCTTAGGGCCTGAGCCACAGTCGACATTGCGCATGACTCCAAATCCCCATGTGCACAGTAGCAGTGGACTGAAGTATATCAGGGACTAAGAGCCATGCAAATCATGGAAATATGGAAATGCAAGTTGTCTAAGCAAACTCAGCAGGAACTGATTGTGTGACACAGGAAGATGATTTAGATGAAAGACCCACACACATATGTGGACATATGGTCATTACAAATCATACACCATTAGGCCTACCTAATTTCCTCCATGTGTGGTGATTCAAATTTGTTACTTCAAAACATCAAATACATATCCAAACTACATCATAGCAACATCTTCAAGCCAAATGAGTTTGATATTGTCCAAGAGAAGTAGAGATACTAACCATATGACATCCCACCTAATTCCATGTCATCCAACATGTCCATGCATGGAACAGTTAGCCTTCTCCTGTGGTATACCATCACCTGTGCCTTTTGCAAGATATATAAACCACTGAAAATTGTACAGCAAACTAGATGCAAGAGCCAAAACTGTAGTCATACATCACAAAGTATATGGTAGCTTCACAATGATATCAGAAAAAGTGGCAGGACTCATATGTTTCTAACAAAATGATGTGCTTTATTCAGAAGTGCACAACACTGTTTTTCTTAATATCAGGCCATTGGCCAATCCACATGGGTACTGGTGGGGACAGGTGACCACTTGGTTTGCCACAAGACTTGCCCACAAACCACTGCCAGGGGGACCTCCCCAGGAAGGGGCAACTAGTGGATATGCCAGACACCTCAAATATCTCAATTGGTGAGGTTCTTGGACTTGGAAGGGCTGGACTTTGCCCTGGAAGGGGCTTTTTGGTTTTGGGAGGGGTCTTTCGTTTTTTGTCATTTGGTTTTGGATTTGGGCTGGGTGGTTCTTGAGGTGGAAGGGATGAGTATGGGTATGCCCAAAGGGGGCCTAGGATGGGGAGGGAGGTGTCCAACAGTCCAAGAGAAAGGAAGAGTTGGTCATGGCTAGAGGCTGTAGATATTCTTAAGTGGGTTCAGGTTGGGAGGGAGTGGATGTGTCTGGTGCAGGTGGCTCTGTTGTTAGCACAGGTGTGTGTTGTATAGGTGAGTGTGGGCATCTGTGTGTAGTGTATGTGCATGCAGTGGATGTGATGGGTATGGGGGATGGGTGGAGGTGTCTGTGGGTGCATCGGTTGTGTGTGTGTGTGATGATGGTGGTGTTGATGGGTGTGTGGGTGCAGGTGTGCATTGAGTGCCAAGGTGTGTGGGGGTGATGGGTCAGCTGGTGTTCCTATACTCCCAGGGCCAATGCTGGTGGGTGTAGGAGAGTAGGATCTGCTTCACATGGGTACCCCCTCTTTTTTGCTGATGCGTCACTGTTTTTCGACCTTAGTCTGGCTGGGGCCCTGCTAATCAGAACCCCAGCCTAGCTGCTTCCTCTTTAAAATGGTTTCCATGTGCCTTAGGCACATCTCTGATTGGAATCTGGAGTGCCCTTATAAGTCCCTAGTATATGGTATACTATGTACCCAGGGCATAGGTACCTCAGAGGCCTTCCCTGGGGCTGCAGCATGTATTGTGCCACCCCTGGAAGGCCATCCAAACTGACACCACAGGTCTGCTACTGCAGCCTGGGTAAGGTGGTGCATGCACCCCTTACTGTGATATAGGCTACCTATATCACTACATACACACATATAAACCTATAAGTCACTCCTATGGCAGGCCTTATCAATCCTGTAGGCAGAGTGCGTGGTTCCTATGTGAGAGGGTGCCCCTGCATGAGCTGGGCCCCTCTGCAGCGTTCGGAGACCCTTCTCTGATGCTGTTTGTAGTGCAGCCCGACCATATACTCTTAAGCGCATTATAACCTCGCGTTAAATGCTAACTTTGGGATGGCTGCACGGAAACATGTCGTGTTTGGTGTCAAACATCTTGGAATACTACCCCCGCCAGTTCTGGCGGCGGGGGTAGCATTCCACCCTTCTAGAGGGAAAGACATGTACACACCGGTATACCCGGTACTGACTTTCCAGAGCCCTGGCATCACAAAATGGATGCCGCTGCCACAGACACGAGTCTGGCCTCCTGCTGCTGACCGAAACTCCGGCAGGGGAGGCCTGGACAATAGGTTTCCTGTCCCAGGGAGGTGTGACCACCTCCCCAGACAGGATAGTGTGTATTGGGGCTGGGCGGGAGCACTCTCGGGTGCTTTGAAGTCCTGCACTGGGGGCACACTTGGTGTCCCTGTGCATACCCCAGTTCAAACCGGCTCAGGGGCTTTCAGCCCCTGCTCTGGCGTGAAACTGGACAAAGGGAAAGGGGTGTAACCACCCCTCTGCTCTGGCCCTCCCATAGGTGGGGCCACAGAGTATGTCCAACCCCCTACCTCAGTATAAGTAGGGGACCCCAGTCCTTAGGACTTTAGATTAACCTGGACGAAACTCTGATACAGAATCCTGGACCTTCGATGCTCTACTTCAAGATTAGAGGACTGAAGAATCTCCCTTGGGGTCAAGGAGTGACTCCCCTGCTTGGCAGGCACCAAAGAAGCAATTGTCCGGTCTGCATCGCTGAAGCTCCCGTCGGACGACGAAGTCTTTGCATCACCAGAGGTGGATTTCCAGACTTCCCCGAGGCTGCTCTGAGTCCCCAGCAAAGCTGAGGCCCGTAGCTGTTGTGGGTAACGTGGAACCGTGACCCCTGGACACCGAACGCATTTGCAAGTGCATCCTCTTCTGGGTCTCCCACAAAGTCGTGCTTTGGGCTCCGAGTAGCCCCAGCCTCCAGCACTAACTGCACCGAAGATCACTGGTCTCCACTCCACGAGTGTCCTGTGAGCCAGCTCCACGTGCATCAACACAAGGCTCCTTCGCGGTCGCTAGTCCGTTGGCTAGTAGGCCCTCCCGAAGGCCAATCTTTTTCTGCTTGGGCTCCCTGGTTGCTCCAGGCGTGCCCTGACTTACTTTCGCTGGGTGAGTCCCCCAGACCTTGCTGGTCTGCAACATCGTCCTTCTTCCATTTCCACGAGACTTGCCGTTGCCAAGGCTTGTTGGGTCCAATCCGGTCGTCGACACCCTTGCAATCGACAGACGTCGTGGGACAGCTCGAATCCAGCTCCTGGTCATCGTCGACGCCTCCTGGACCTCGTGGCTGAAGAGTCAAGACGACCGTCAACCTACCTGAAGCACTCAACATCGGTGGGCATCTGCTCATCGCCTTCCTGGTCACTGGCTAGTGACCCAGACTCTGTCCCCTCTGCTTTCAGGTTCTTCAGATCTTCGATCCACCTTTGGATCCACCCGAACACTTTCGACTTGGCCGCCAGCAGCACTTTGCAGCAGATCGCCATTGAAAGCGACGACGAAACCCGACCCCGAAAGACACCTAGGCACCCGGCTCCCCTGGGAGAGGTAACTCGAGTACTCCGGTGCTCCCGTGGGTATTGACACTAGAATAGCCTAGTTCTCAAAGGGTTTGCTCCAAGTCCTCCTCTAAGTGTCCCTTTTCTTTTAAATTCTAATCGCGACTTTCCCCATAGAAGTTAACGGCGATTCGCGGCTGTGTTCATACACTGCACGGGTCCCCCGTGGGTCCCCTGTGTCACTACCTTGGGTGGTTCCTTGTGGTCCAAGCACTTCTACAGGCTCTAGGCCTTGTGTCTAGCTCAGTCGTGGTTCTTATACCACTTTATTGGTATATGGTTTGGTACGCCCCTGGGGCTCAAACGTGTATTTGTGCTATTACTGTAGATAACTAACTTATAACTTATGTACTTCTAACTCTAGCCTCATAAAGAGACTAGAGGGGTGTGTTTAGTAATAAATACATATATTTTGAATATATACCTGGTGTGGTCCTCTTTCATTTGGTCACTCAAGAGATTATAGACTGGTAAAACAAGCTGCTTTACATTCCTTCAAGACTTAGCCTGAAGGCTGCTCTCCATAGCTACCACTAGGATAGCTTTCAATAAAGGTTGTCTTTAACCTATCTCCAATAAGGGGTTGTTTGGACTGGTGCAAGGTGCCCACTATAATTAGTGGACAGCATATGCCAGGCCAAATTCACACATTGGTGTGCAGCGTGTGGGAATCCAGCTTGCTATTGTTTTACCAGATAATCTCAATTGAATTGATCAACTGAAAACCACTAAGGGTACCTAAGGTACATATAAATCAAGCTTAGTAATACAGTAAGTTCTACTGAACTTAGAGTTGTGTGTTAAGGGACAGCACACCCTTTCTACAACTCAAGAGAGTTTAGTAGGCCACACTAGAGTAGGTAGTGCATACACCACACCTCACTAGTAATGTCTTCAAAGCCAGGACCCAGTGAGTCCTTGCCAGAAGCCAGTGGGCTTCTTCCCTCCAAGTATGATAAACTCTCATTCTTGGAATTGAGAGCATTATGCAATACTAGGAAGTTGAAGGCAGGCAAAAGTGCCAGCACCCAACACCTCAGAGAGGTGTTACTAGCTGATGATCTCAGCAGGCCCCTAGGGTCTGAAGGGGTAGGCAAAGAGGGTGGGGCAGAAGATGAGGAAGGGGCCAGGGGTGAAGAAACCCAGGCCCCCCCTCTGAAACTGGCCAGGAAGGTGAAAATGACCTTGTCCTGGAAAACCCAATTCCTCCTGTGGAGGAGGAGGAGGGGAGGATCAGACTGACTTCCCTTTGTCCCCCCAGGAAGAGTTCTGAGTGTGCCCAGAAGGTCTAGGTCTCCTTCTCAGGAGTCTAACCACTCTGACACCTCAATAGGGACCTCTGTCTCCTCTCATAGGAGGGAATACTCTCATGAGGAGAAAGAGACTGATTCAGTATGAGCAAACTCAGCTTGAACTCAGGAAACCGCAATTGGCTATAGACAGGGAGTCCCTAGATCTCTATAGAGAGAGACAAAAGTTGGGACTAGAGTCCCATGGTGGCAGCAGTTTCCCCAAAGATAGGGAAAGGTCTTATGACCATAGAAACCTGAGCAAGATTGTCCCTCCCTACCAGAGTGGGGATGACATCCACAAATGGATAACTGCTCTAGAGAGGGCCTGTAAAGTACAGAGGGTCCCTCAGGAGCAGTGGGCAGCGATCTTGTGGCTCTCCATTGCAGACAAAGGTAGAGACAAGCTCCTCACTGTTAGAGAGGAGGATGCTGATAATTACAGAGTGCTCTAATTGATGGGTTTGGCCTAACCACTGAACAATACAGGTTAAAGGTCAGGGATACCCAAAAAGCACAGACTCAAGACTGGGTGGACTTTGTTGATTGTTCTGCCAAGGCTCTGGAAGGTTGGTTATTGGGCAGTAAGGTATGTGACTTCACAGGATTGTACAATCTGATCATGAGGGAGCAGATTCTTAATAACTGTCAAAATCAGCTGTTGCATCAGCACCTGGTAGACTCTGATCTGACCTCTCCCCAAGAATTGGGAAAGAAGGCAGACAAATGGGTCAGAACCAGGGTGAAGCAGAAGGTACAGAACCAAGGTGGTGACCCTAAGAAGCAAGATTCGAAAACCTCTGATAAGGGTGGGGAGAAGGGTAAAGATCAAAAGTCTTCACAAGGCCCCCAAAAATCTTCTTCAGGTGGGGATTCACAGTCTACCAAAGGGAAAGGCCAAAGGAAACCATGGTGCAGTGTCTGTAAGCAAAAGACCCACTGGACCAGTGATTGCACCAAGTCCAAAGACTCGACTCCAGCCCCCACCAATGCCCCTAAGGCACCTGCTCCCCCTAGTGCAGTTACAGTTGGTGGTGGGACTACACAAGCCAAGGGTTTAGTAGGGTTGACCCTGGGTAAAGAGATGAGCTCTGACCTAGTCAGAGAACTCACTCAGGCTGTCCTAGTCTGTGATGGAGGCATGGATATGACCTCCTCTGTGAGTCCCAGTAATCTGGGCAAGTACAGACAACAGCCCTTAATCAATGGAAGAGAGGCTTTGGCATTTAGGGACACAGGGGCAAGTGTCACCATGGTGACACAAGACCTTGTGAATCCTGGGCAGATTATACTTGGTGAAATGTACCAAGTGACCAATGCTAGCAACGTCAGAACAGACCATACTCTGGCAGTTGTTAACTTCTCCTGGGGAGGGGTAACTGGCCTTAAGAAGGTTGTGGTAAGTGCCGACCTACCCGTTGAATGCTTGCTTGGCAATGACTTAGAAACTTCAGCTTGGGCAGAAGTGGAGCTCAGGACCCATGCAGAAATGCTGGGCATCCCTGCAGATGTGTTTGCTGTGACCAGGTCACAAGCCAAAATGTCTAGCACTGAACAGGCCTTGGATTCTGGAAGAATGGACCAAGTGCCTGCCAAGAGGAGGAGTAGTAGGGTTAAGGCAGTGCCTTCCCCCTTGGCTCAGGAGGAAGACCAGTCCCTTGAGGGGGATGATCTCAGCCCTGAAGAAGGAACTGTCCCAGAGGAGCTTGAACCTGACCAGGTTGAGTTCTTGGGGACAGGGGGCCCTTCCAGGGCAGATCTGAGCCAGGAGCAGCAGAGCTGCCCCTGTGGTACTGAAAATTCTGGACCTGTGTCATTAACATCATTGTAACATGACGATTTTGGTATCAGCAGACCGGTAATGACAGGTATGCTATATCTGAGTATTTGCGTCATATTCGAGTGACGGGATCACTCTAATATTAACGATTCCCTTGTGAACCCTCGGGTTCCATTTTGTGTACGGCAGCCATTTTGTGGTTGCCCTCACATAAGGCAATGTCTCAAGCCAAAACGCGCCTTAGGGGACACGTACACTTTCAGTGACCTGGGCAAGCTGACTCCACTGTCCAGAGCCAGAACCTGTTCGGCCAGTTTTAGTTCCCAGTGGCCGATCGAGATTAGGGGCCCAGGTGCAGCATGCCATAAACCCTTCATTGCACACATCTATATCTAAATCTTATTCACACCTGTCACTGCTCTTTCTTTATGACCTGCTTTACGAGGAGGAGGTGCCCGGTTTTATTAGGGGTCCAGATTATATCTGTTGCAGGTGTTGGGCCTCACTGGGTATTTGGTTGTGGGCTGGACAAACTGAAAATGGGCTTGTCATCATGAATCTGTCTTTGTTTTGTTGTAAGAAATATGTGAATGACCCACTGTAAAAATAAGGAATGTTTGCCTAAAGCATAATATTCTGTATAAAAGAGATAGCTGGTTTCCATGAAAGAGAGCAGTCTCCTGAGAACATACACCGTGTTGTACTTCTAGGATACCTGTTGCTGGCTGCAGCCAATAAATTGATCTTTGAAGCCACCAAGAAGACTCTGTGTTTCTGTAGTCTGAGACAGGAAGAACTCGAGGTCATTGGGTGTGTTCCCTGGCACCGCTGGGTCCAATAAAACCCAGTACTTCAATTGGCGCCCAACGGGGGCGATTTCAGCGGTACCGGTCCAAGCCAGAGGTCGTGAGGAGCTTCGTGTAAAATTCTGGAGGAAGGCCAACCACTTCATCGACCCCTGTATGTCGTTCGTGGTCCGAAAGTCTTTGCTGCGAGGTTCCCCGCGTCCCGACGGCTACGAAGGACTGCTGCCCTGACTATCGCCCTGTCTTGGACCCTTTTATGATTTGTAGAGCGAGACAATAGACGAGTCTTCTGGTGACGTCATCGATACCTCAGTTAAGTATAAGTGGAGCGTCTCCCAGTCCTTAGTCTTGGTTCTTAGTTTTGGGTATCCCATGGGATCTTTAATTTGTTAGGATCTTTTGATTTGGAACTTGCAAGTACCAAAGCCGAAGGACTCGTGTATTCACGAGACTGTCGTATTCGATAATCCTTTGAAGTTTGAAGCTAGACTAGTGAGCGAAGATGCCTGGTCTTAGCAGACTTGGAAATTTGTTTTGTCTTGGTTGTAATAGGGATTCCCGATTGGAGGACTCGTGTCCGGTTCCTCCAATTGGAACTCCAACCTATGAGCTCTACGTGAAGCATGGAGTGGGCCCTATCACGTATAATAACGTATGGGTTAGGTACACAAGGAAAGATGGTGTCCCAATATGGTAGTTTTGACACCGAAATTATGGATAATTTAGAGGTTAGACTTTTTAAGAAGAAAGCCCGGCCGGCGATGTTTGACTCTTTCCGCCGATGGCGAGAAAAAAAGCCAAACAGAAAGAAATTAAATTAGTAAAGAAGAATAAAAGAGAAAAGGGTATTTCAATAATGCAAGCTGCTATGCAGTATAAGGATGATGAAGAGGAACAAGCGAGTGAACAGCTGCACAGGCAACGTAAATTGGCAATTGATAAATGTTATCCAGTTTTGCCACCTCTTCAGCAAGATACAGTGAAGGAACTTGAGAAGGATCCTTTAATGTCTCATTTGTTGAATTCACCACCTCCTTATGCGCAGAGTGCTACAGCACCTCCGCAACCTTTAGTTGTACAACTCCCAGTTGTTGTACCTCCGGTTCTTCCACAACCACCAGCTGTTTTTCAGTTGGCACCTACTACTATGGCGCAGCCCCCTCAAGGGCTGCCACCTTTACTACCTGTTCCATCTTTACTTCCTATGACTTTGCCCCCTGCACCTATTTCCCTCCACACTATCCCTTCTGACACTGCCTCTGCATTTGCTTTGTCTCCTCCTGTTTTCCTCCTGTTCATTTGTCAACTTCTCCTTCTGTCCAACAGAGAATGACAAACACTGTTACTAGTATTTTGTCTCCTTTCTTTGGGTCACCGACTACGACCCCCGTTTTAGAGCGTAAACAATTGCGTAGCCAATTGCCCGATTCTAGAGAGAAGGGAGTATTGGATCATTTGGCGCATAAATGGGTCACTGACCCTACAAGATATAAGTTAGAGTCTGTTATGGATGTCTTCCACCAATGGCAAGCACCGAAACAGAGATATGTTTTTGACAAAATGTGCGAAGTTCTTCTTGAAAGATTAAAAGATTGTGATATGGAGGCCAATCCGCCTGAGTTGTGTCGTGTACGGTTTGAGTTTTCCAAAGGCACGATTGTGGGTTCCGATATTGAGAAAGCAGTTGCGACATTATTATCATTTAGGAGTGAGGGTATTTCTCGACTGTTGTTTGAGCCAGAACCCTCTGTTAAAAGGAAGGTCAGACAGTATCCCATGAGAGAAGTTCCCCCAGTTTGGAAAGAAGGAGACCTAAATGCTGTTCCACCTATTCAGCCTCATTTTCAACGTGTGTGGGTACATGTTCCATGGAAGCGAACTGAAGTCCTGGCTCTTAAGCAGACTCTACCCGACCCCCGTAAAAACCCTGCAGGTTATTATAAGGAATTATCACAGACTGCAGACTCCTGTGTTATGAATTTAGCTGATATAGACATGTTGTTTGGAAATGTGGTCCCACAGCCTTTATGGAGAGTGATCCGTCACACGGATCATGCGCCGGAGTTAGGGGACACATGGATTAATATCAATGCGGCAAATGACAGACAAGTAGGCGGTGCTAAACCAGAGCCTTTAGTAGCAGACCTCCCTGGTAGGATCGTTACTTACATGAAGACTTTGATGCCTGCAATGCGTGTAAATTGGGATAAATTGTCTGCATGCAAGCAGAAGAAGGAGGAAAGTGTATCTGACTTCTTCACTAGGTTTGAAGAGACATTTATCGACCACAGTGGTCAGGATATGAGTACAGAAGGTGGTCAAAGGTTGTTTGTTGACAAGTTTGTGCATAATTTGCTTCCCGAATTGTGTAAAAAATTGAAAGATTCAGAGAGTTCTTGGGCCGTTTCCTCTTCAGCACAGATATTGGCTACTGCACAATACTACGAAAATAGAGATAAAGATGAGAAAGATAGAGCAGACAAGAAAACTAAAGAGTTAAAAACAAAGGTTCTTTTACAACAAGCGTATCCGCCTCGTAGTAATCAGCGTGACTATCAGCAACCTCAACAGTATCAGAGGAATTCGCAAAGGTTTGAGTATCCTCAACAACGTGCTCTGATAGGCCCTAACCAATGTTCATATTGTAAGGAAGAAGGTCATTTTAAATATAATTGCCCTATTTTGTTGCAGCGTATGAATGGTATTTCTGGCGCAAGAGGTCGAGGTGTTCCACAAGCACCTAGAGCTAGAGGACGCGGAAATTTCACCCAGAACGCGCGCCCATTTCCTCCTCAAAATTCAATGAATAGTTTTGATCAGCAGAATAACGCGTCTGGTAGGACGACTCAGTACTATGCTGATGACTACTATGCAGAAGGTGAGAGTATGGAAGGTGATGATTGCTAGGACAGCCATAGACAAAGAGAGGGAGTTGTTTCAGTTCCAGTAGATCAGAGTGGACCTTATATTGAGGTGATTACATCAGGTGTGTCAGAGCCTTTTCTGTTGGATACTGGTGCTACACAGAGTTCTATTATGCACTCTAAATTCCCTGGCGCACCTTTGTCTGGCGAAACTAATGTTTCAGTAGGTTTTTCTGGCGCCCCGGTTAGGAACCCGATTTCTAGCCCTATGTCTCTTTCTGTTGGACCTTGTGAAATCGAAGCACCACTTATTCTAACGACAGGTTGTGGTGAGAACTTGTTAGGATTGGATCTGCTGAAAAGATTGTATGCGACATTGTATTGTTCTCCTTCGGGAGTACAACTCACATTGGGTAAGACAGTGGTTTCACCAATATATTTGTCAAAGGACAAACTTCCAACAGAATTGTCGTTTCTCCCTGATATTCTTTGGGCTACTGGTCCCAATGATGTAGGTCTTTTGGAAATACCGCCATATGTTGTAACGTTGAAAGCCAATGTTAAAATGCTGCGCATTCCCCAATACAAGATCTCTAATGAAGGTGAAAAAGCGTTGCTAGCGATCATTTATGATTTGATTGAGAAAAATGTAATTGAAGAGACAAGAGGTAATGTTTGCAATAGTCCTGTTTTACCTGTCTTGAAGCGCACTGACTCTTCTCAGCCACCTGTTTACAGGTTTGTGATTGATCTTAGAGAGGTAAACAAGATAGTTGTGCCACAGTTTCCAGTCGTTCCCGATATCACTGCTTTACTGACAATGATTCCAGCCTCAGCCACTTGGTTCTCGGTGATTGACTTGAAGAATGCTTTCTTCAGCATCCCTATTGCCGTAGAGAGCAGGGATATTTTTGGATTCTGTTTAGGAGGCCGAAGCTTCCGATTTCAGAGAGCTCCTCAAGGTTTTTGTGAAAGTCCTTCTATCTATAGTCAGGCTCTGAAGTCTCAGCTTGACACTCTTGTGTTACCTGATGGCGCTACCCTTCTACAGTACGTCGATGATTTGTTAGTTGCTGCAGATACTAAGGAGATTTGTAAAGAAGCCACTTTGTCATTGTTGCGTCATTTGTCTGATTTACACCACAAAGTGTCTCTTTCCAAGTTACAGTATTGTCGACAAGAAGTGACCTATTTAGGTCACCTCTTATCGAAAGAGGGAAGAAGATTGACCCCAGAAAGAATTCAGGCAATTGCAAAATTAAGTGTGCCAATGACACAGAGAGAAGTGCGTGCTTTCTTAGGTATTACATCCTATTGCAGACAATGGATACCGAATTTTTCATTGATGGCTAAACCTTTGGTAGCATTGACCTATAAAGACACGCCGAATCCCCTTCCTTGGTCCGAAGATTGTCAGAAAAGTTTTTCCGAATTGCGTGATGCATTGTGTTCGGCTCCTGTGTTGGGTACCCCGACTACAGCAAGTCCTTTACGCTGTATGTCCATGAGAGAGAAGGATGTGCATTGTCAGTGTTAACACAGTCTTTTGGGGACAAGCAACGTCCATGTGCATATTTCTCGTCGATTTTGGACCCGGTAGCTAGAGCGTTGCCGAGTTGTTTGAGAGCCACAGCGGCAGCAGCTGTTTCTATTCGACAGTCTGCTGGTTTGGTGATGAATAATACGCTGGTCGTGATGGTCCCACATGCAGTGGATATTTTGTTAAACAGGACCAAGACACAGCACTTAACTAGTGCTCGATTGTCAGGTTACGAGTTGACACTTTTAGCGAGCCATGTGCACATAAGAAAATGCAACACGCTGAACCCAGCTACATTGTTGCCAATTATAACAAAGACAGATGTTCCGGAACAGCATGATTGCTTTCTTAGGACAGAAGAAGAAACGAAAGGGAGAGTAGATCTTAGGGACACTCCTCTTGTAAAGTGTGATGGTACCTTATGGGTGGATGGGTCATGCTTCAAGCTTCCGAATGGTGATACAACTGCGGCATATGCTGTCACGACTTTACATACGATTGTTGAAACTGCACGTATCCCACATAATTCAGCTCAAGCAGCAGAGTTGACTGCACTTATGAGAGCGTGTGTATTATCAAAAGGAATGAAAGTGACCATATATACCGATAGCCAGTATGCGTTTGGTGTGGCCCATAGTTTTGGACGCTTGTGGAAGGAACGTGGGTTCCTCACATCTCACGGTACGAAAATACAGCATGGTCAATTGGTGAATGAGCTCCTGGAGTCACTTACTTTGCCATTGCAAGTCGCGATTGTGAAATGCAGTGCACATAAGAAGATCACTGACGACGTTGGTCGCGGTAATATGTTTGCTGATGAAGTTGCGAAAGAAACAGCAAGAGATGTGATGAGTCGAATGTATGTTGCGGGCCCTGCAAGATGGATTGGTGACGTTGGAATGTGTGAAGATACGATAGAGAGTGTGAAGTCCATCCAAGCTGAAGCTCCGGAGAAGGAATTAAGTACGTGGAGAGAGAGTACGGGTAAATTGGATGCAAATGGTTGTTGGGTTGAATTGTCAGAGCATCAGCGATGGTTGTTACCCGATACATATGTGCTTGCAGTGGTTACAATGGCACATGGGATGGCCCACATCAGTGTGAAAGGAATCTGTAAGTTATTGGCTCCAGTGTGGCAAAATGCTGGAATTCCCAAATGTGCAGAGAATGTGGTCAAAAATTGTATGGTTTGTTTGAAATACAATCCTGGTAAGGGAACCCCAACTCCAGCTGGTCATTTTGCGCCTCCAACGTATCCGTTCGAGGTTTTGCAGCTAGATTTCATCCACATGGAGAGGTGCAACAATTTGAAATACGTACTCGTTGTTGTTTGTGCCTTTTCAAGATGGGTAGAGGCATATCCTCTGAAAGATAATACTGCCTTGTCCACAGCGAAAGCCCTTCTCAAAGAGTTCTTCCCTAGGTTTGGTTTGCCGAGAATGGTGTGGAGTGATAATGGGGGTGAATTTGTGGGTCAAGTGATGAAACGAGTGTGTGAAGGTTTAGGAATCCGGCAGAAATTTCACGCTGCAAATCATCCCCAATCAGCTGGATTAGTTGAGTGCTATAATGGCACTCTTAAACTAAAACTGGCCAAGATACAAGCAAGCTCTGGCCTTAAATGGCCTGATGCGTTGCCATTAGCACTGTTGTCAACTAGGATGACCGTACATTCCCGAGTAGGACTTAGTCCTCATGAGATAGTGTTTGGTCGCCCGGCTAACATATGGGGAGTGCCGAGGCCAACGAAATTCAGCGAGATTGAACACCCTGTACTGCTTGATTACTTGCATGATTTGACGGCTAAATTGCGTGTTTTACACCAACAGGTTCATAATACACTGCCTCAGGCTTCTAAAGATCCAGGGCATGCAATCAATCCCGGATCGTGGGTGTTAATCAAGAACTTTCAGCGGACAAAGAACGATCAGCCCCGCTGGATTGGCCCCTATTTGGTGATTTTGTCCACAAGATCTGCAGTGCGAGTACAAGGGAAGAAAAACTGGATCCACGGCGTACACTGTAAGAGGGTCCCTTTGCCTCTACCATATGACCGGTGGGTCCAGGAGGGAATTGCTGACTCGGAAACTGAAACAGTGCCTCGTTTTCTGCCTTTTAGTGACGCACGCGTCACAGGGACAAATTCTGAGCGAGAAAGTGACGATCTTCTCCAAAGAGCAATACCATCACCACTTCGATTGGACACTACTGAGCCTGAACTTTTGTTTTGCGACCAGACATTGCCTGGAAAAAGCCGTTATAACTTGCGACCGAGAGTCATGGACAAATAAAATGAAATTTTGGTCCTCCCATCCGAAAACCTGTCTTTGAACCACCATCCGGGTTCAGCTGTAGGGTCGTGGTGAAAAGACTTGAGTGTGTAGCCTGCGGACACAAGGTCTACGGGTCTGGTTTGCTCTAGGGCGTTCCCTGGGACATTCAGAAACACTCTCAAGTGAAGAAAACCAACCGCCGCGAGCAGCACGTTAGAGGATGGAGCCTTTTCAGATGGAGAGACCTGTTGAAAGAATAAGTTTCAAGAGGAAAATATGTGCAACCATGAGCAGAAAATGTTTTTTAATTATGTGTCTTTGTATTTTACTTAGTTTAATGATGTCTTTAGTGGGGTATATCATATTCTCTTTTCAAGTGACATCTGCACCCACTGTACAGCCCATGCCTTCCTCTACTATCTCCTCACATTCTTTTCACCCTCTACCTGAACACGAGTCCGTTAGAAGATTAGAGTTTATGAACAACTCCTTTGTTCAGCTCTTACACCAACACCAGCTAGTAGTGAACAGAACCAACTGTTGGGTGTGTGGCCTTATGCCTCATACTACTGAGAAAGGTATTCCCTACCTAGTGCTGCCATTCAGCTACAATGGTTCTGTGTGGGCATACCGAACGATGTTCATCTATGCTCGCGAAATCCACCCCCTACGTTCCGTCAAAGACAACCCAAAGAATAGTGCTCTAGTTAAGGGGATAGTCGACATGATAAGGGGAACTAGTTCCTACGAAACTATCCCGGAAGATGAGACACTAGCGTATATTGGATGGAACGTGACTGGATATGGAGCGAGTCTGAGCGAGAACCAGCAAGCAAAAAGATCCGCTCCAATTTGGATTGTACCCCATCAGGGTCATCTATGTCTGCAAGGTAATGGCAAGAATCCAAGAGCTCAGTTACAGAAGAGTATCTGCACTGAAACGTATATTTTTGCGTCTCAGACTTCCCCTTTGTTCTTAGCAGCTAGGGGTACCTACTTTATCTGCCATGATAGGGCCTACACGTGGTTGCCCCCTGACTTCTCGGGCACATGCTTCGTTTCATTCCTGTTGCCTCCCACCTACACAGCTGCGGCAGATTACCATAAGATAAGAAGAATTAGGGGTGTCTTCAGCAAGGAAGACACTGCAGGACAAGAAGCGGGAGACTTCTTTAGGGGTTTTCTGCCGTTCTGGGGACCTATGGCTAACAACAGGAATGTGAGGCAATTGACACGAGTGGTTGAATCCACCATAGTCGAAACTGTCGGTGCCCTTAATAATTTGACTGCTGAGCTCCAGTCGGACCGCCTTATGACCCTGCAGAACAGGCTCGCGTTAGACATCATACTTGCAGACCGTGGTGGGGTATGTAGAGTGATCCAATCCAGTTGTTGCATTTTCATTCCAGATAACGCTCCAACAGTGTACCAGGCCATCTCCAAACTACATAGGATCTCTGAATCCATCCATATAGATGAAGGAGACTGGTCGTTGATGGGATGGTTCTGGGAACTGTTATCCACCTGGGGATGGAAAGTTCTGATGGTCATTGGGATACTTCTAGCCATCCTTTTCCTGTTTTGTCTGTGCATACAGTGTGTTCCTGCCATATGCGGCCTATGTGTTACATCATGTGTAAGGAAACCTGTATCAAGGGACGAGCTAAGTAATAGGATGATGCTACAGCAACATCTCAATGAATTCATGAACATAGACCTAGACTCAGATTAGCATGAGTGTAAGTAAATTGCCTATGTAAGGGCAAAAGGAGGGTCTGTGGTACTGAAAATTCTGGACCTGTGTCATTAACATCATTGTAACATGACGATTTTGGTATCAGCAGACCGGTAATGACAGGTATGCTATATCTGAGTATTTGCCTCATATTCGAGTGACGGGATCACTCTAATATTAACGATTCCCTTGTGAACCCTCGGGTTCCATTTTGTGTACGGCAGCCATTTTGTGGTTGCCCTCACATAAGGCAATGTCTCAAGCCAAAACGCGCCTTAGGGGACACGTACACTTTCAGTGACCTGGGCAAGCTGACTCCACTGTCCAGAGCCAGAACCTGTTCGGCCAGTTTTAGTTCCCAGTGGCCGATCGAGATTAGGGGCCCAGGTGCAGCATGCCATAAACCCTTCATTGCACACATCTATATCTAAATCTTATTCACACCTGTCACTGCTCTTTCTTTATGACCTGCTTTACGAGGAGGAGGTGCCAGGTTTTATTAGGGGTCCAGATTATATCTGTTGCAGGTGTTGGGCCTCACTGGGTATTTGGTTGTGGGCTGGACAAACTGAAAATGGGCTTGTCATCATGAATCTGTCTTTGTTTTGTTGTAAGAAATATGTGAATGACCCACTGTAAAAATAAGGAATGTTTGCCTAAAGCATAATATTCTGTATAAAAGAGATAGCTGGTTTCCATGAAAGAGAGCAGTCTCCTGAGAACATACACCGTGTTGTACTTCTAGGATACCTGTTGCTGGCTGCAGCCAATAAATTGATCTTTGAAGCCACCAAGAAGACTCTGTGTTTCTGTAGTCTGAGACAGGAAGAACTCGAGGTCATTGGGTGTGTTCCCTGGCACCGCTGGGTCCAATAAAACCCAGTACTTCACCCCTCTCTTGAACCCCTCAGACAGCAAGCTGCTGCTGAGGCTGCTGGGAAAGCTAGTGGTCCCCATACTGTGTATTGGGATGATGGACTCTTGTACTCAGAGTGTAGAGACCCAAAGCCTGGTGCTACCAGGAGGTTGGTTATACCTCTGAAGTTCAGGGGCTTCCTATTGACCCTAGCCCATGATATTCCCTTAGCAGGTCACCTGGGCCAGAACAAGACTTGGGACAGAATTGTCCCTCACTTTCACTGGCCCCACATGTCTGAAGACACCAAGGAGTTTTGTCGCTCCTGTGTAACCTGCCAGGCCAGTGGCAAGGCAGGTGGCACTACAAAGGCCCCCTGATACCACTACTTGTGGTGGGGGTTCCCTTTGAAAGGGTGGGGATTTACATTGTTGGTCCCATGGATCCCCAAACAGCATCTGGGCACAGGTTTATCCTGGTGGTAGTGGATCATGCCACCAGGTACCCAGAAGCTATTCCCCTTAGGACCACTACAGCACCTGTGGTGGCAAAGGCCCTCCTGGGAATTTTCTCAAGAGTGGGCTTCCCTAAGGAGGTTGTATCAGACAGGGGTGCTAACTTTATGTCTGGATACTTAAAAGCAATGTGGAAGGAGTGTGGAGTGACTTACAAGTTCACCACACCCTATCACCCACAATGCAATGGTTTAGTTGAGAGATTCAACAAAACCTTGAAGGGCATGATTAAAGGGCTCCCAGAAAAGCTTAGGCGAAGATGGGACATAGTCTTGCCCTGCCTTTTATTTGCGTACAGGGAGGTGCCTCAAAAGGGGTTGGCTACAGCCCTTTTGAACTTTTGTTTGGTCACCCTGTCAGGGGTCCATTGTGCTTGGTGAAGGAAGGATGGGAGTTACCTCTCAAGCCCCCAAAGCAAGACATAGTGGACTATGTACTTGGTCTCCGCTCCCGGATGGCTGAGTATATGAAAAAGGCAACTAAAAACCTTGAGGCTAGCCAGGAACTTCAAAAGCCTGGCATGACCAAAAGGCTGTACTGACTGTTTACCAGCCAGGACAGAAGGTGTGGGTGTTGGAGCCAGTGGCCCCAGCAGCTCTCCAAGACAAATGGAGTGGACCCCATACCATTGTTGAACAGAAGGGTGAGGTTACCTACTTAGTAGACCTAGGAACACCCAGGAGTCCCCACAGGGTTCTCCATGTCAACAGGTTAAAACCATATGTGGACAGGCAGACATGGGCTTGCTCATGGCTACTGATGAGGGACAGGAGGAAGAGAGTGACCCACTCCCTGACCTGCTCTCACAGAACCCTGGTGATGGGTCAGTGGATGGTGAAGCCTTGGCAGGCAGCCTCACTACCCAGCAGCAGACTGATTGCAGACAGGTGCTCAATCAGTTCAGACACATATTCTCACTGACACCCAGTCAGACTACCTGGTGCACTCATGAAGTGGACACTGGGGACAGTCTGCCTATTAAAAATAAGATTTATAGGCAACCTGACCATGTCAGGGACTGTATCAGGACAGAAGTCCAGAAGATGTTGGATTTGGGAGTTATTGAACCCTCAGATAGCCCTTGGGCTAGTCCAGTGGTCCTTGTGCCATACCTCACACCAATGGTGGGAAAAGAGAGATGAGGTTTTGTGTGGACTACAGGGGTCTCAATGCAGTCACTAGGACTGATGCCCATCCAATACCAAGGGCAGATGAGCTAATAGACACTTTGGCCTCAGCCAAGTATCTAAGCACATTTGACCTGACAGCTGGCTACTGGCAGATCAGACTAGCTGATGATGCAAAGCCAAAGACAGCATTCTCAACCCCTAGTGGGCATTATCAATTTGTGGTGATGCCCTTTGGTCTGAAGAATGCACCTGCCACTTTTCAGAGGTTGGTGAATACAGTCCTTACAGGTCTGGAAGCCTATAGTGCAGCAAATCTAGATGATATTGCTGTCTTTAGCTCCACCTGGGAGGATCACCTGGTCCACCTCAGAAATGTTTAACAGGCCCTGCAGAAAGCAGGCCTGACTATCAAGGCCACCAAGTGCCAGATAGGGCAGAGTCAGGTTGTGTACCTGGGCCACCTTGTGGGTGGAGGCCAGGTTCAACCACTGCAGAGCAAGATCCAGACCATCATGGACTGGACTGCTCCAACTACCCAGACTCAGGTGAGAGCCTTCTTAGGCCTGACTGGGTACTATAGGAGATTTGTCAAGGGGTATGGATCAATAGTGACACCCCTGAATGACTTAACTTCCAAGAAAATGCCCAAAAAGGTTCAGTGGACAGTTAGCTGTCAAAAGGCATTTGATGACCTAAAGCAGGCCATGTGCACTGCTCCCATTCTACAGAGTCCTGATTACTCCAAGAAGTTCATTGTTCAAACTGATGCATCTGAATTGGGGGTAGGGGGCTGTACTGTCACAATTGAATGATGAAGGTCAGGATCAGCCAGTAGCTTTTATTAGCAGAAGGCTGACCCCTAGAGAGAAACGTTGGTCAGCCATTGAGAGGGAGGCCTTTGCTGTGGTCTGGGCTCTGAAGAAGTTGAGGCCATACTTGTTTGGTACTCACTTCCTTGTTCAAACAGACCATAAGCCCCTCTTATGGCTAAAACAAATGAAGGGTGAAAACCCCAAACTGCTTAGGTGGTCCATTTCCCTACAGGGGATGGACTTCACAGTGGAACATAGACCTGGGAGTAACCATGCCAATGCAGATGGACTCTCTAGGTACTTCCACTTAGAACATGAAGACTTAACTGGGCAAGGTTAGTTTAATGTCCCTACGTTTGGGGGGGGTTGTGTAGGAGAGTAGGATCTGCTTCACATGGGTACCCCCACTTTTTGCTGATGCTTCACTGATTTTCGACCTTAGTCTGGCTGGGGACCTGCTAATCAGAACCCCAGCCTAGCTGCTTCCTCTTTAAAATGGTTTCCATGTGCCTTAGGCACATCTCTGATTGGAATCTGGAGAGCCCTTATAAGTCCCTAGTATATGGTATACTATGTACCCAGGGCATAGGTACCTCAGAGGCCTACCAGGGGCTGCAGCATGTATTGTGCGACCCCTGGAAGGCCATCCAAACTGACACCACAGGTCTGCTACTGCAGCCTGGGTAAGGTGGTGCATATGCACCCCTTACTGTGATATAGGCTACCTATATCACTACATACACACATATAAACCTATAAGTCACTCCTATGGCAGGCCTTATCAATCCTGAAGGCAGAGTGCGTGGTTCCTATGTGAGAGGGTGCCCCTGCATGAGCTGGGCCCCTCTGCAGCGTTCAGAGACCCTTCTCTGATGCTGTTTGTAGTGCAGCCCGACCATATACTCTTAAGCGCATTATAACCTCGCGTTAAATGCTAACTTTGGGATGGCTGCACGGAAACATGTCGTGTTTGGTGTCAAACATCTTGGAATACTACCCCCCCGCCTGTTCTGGCAGCGGGGGTAGCATTCCACCCTTCTAGAGGGAAAGACATGTACACACCGGTATACCCGGTACTGACTTTCCAGAGCCCTGGCATCACAAAATGGATGCCGCTGCCACAGACACGAGTCTGGCGTCCTGCTGCTGACCGAAACTCCGGCAGGGGAGGCCTGGACAATAGGTTTCCTGTCCCAGGGAGGTGTAACCACCTCCCCAGACAGGATAGTGTGTATTGGGGCTGGGCGGGAGCACTCTCTGGTGCTTTGAAGTCCTGCACTGGGGGCACATTTGGTGTCCCTGTGCATACCCCAGTTCAAACCGGCTCAGGGGCTTCCAGCCCCTGCTCTGGCGCGAAACTGGACAAAGGGAAAGGGGTGTAACCACCCCTCTGCCCTGGCCCTCCCATAGGTGGGGCCACAGAGTATGTCCAACCCCCTACCTCAGTATAAGTAGGGGACCCCAGTCCTTAGGACTTTAGATTAACCTGGACGAAACTCTGATACAGAATCCTGGACCTTCCACGCTCTACTTCAAGATTAGAGGACTGAAGAATCTCCCTTGGGGTCAAGGAGTGACTCCCCTGCTTGGCAGGCACCAAAGAAGCAATTGTCCGGTCTGCATCGCTGAAGCTCCCGTCGGACGCCGAAGTCTTTGCATCACCAGAGGTGGATTTCCAGACTTCCCCGAGGCTGCCCTGAGTCCCCAGCAAAGCTGAGGCCCGTAGCTGTCGTGGGTAACGTGGAACCGTGACCCCTGGACACCAAACGCATTTGCAAGTGCATCCTCTTCTGGGTCTCCCACGAAGTCGTGCTTTGGGCTCCGAGTAGCCCCAGCCTCCAGCACCAACTGCACCGAAGATCACTGGCCTCCACTCCATGAGTGTCCTGTGAGCCAGCTCCACGTGCATCGACTCGAGGCTCCTTCGCGGTTGCTTGTCCGTTGGCTAGTAGGCCCTCCCGAAGGCCAATCTTTTTCTGCTTGGGCTCCCTGGTTGCTCCAGGCGTGCCCTGACTTACCCTCGCTGGGTGAGTCCCCCAGACCTTGCTGGTCTGCAACATCGTCCTTCTTCCATTTCCACGAGACTTGTCGTTGCCAAGGCTTGTTGGGTCCAATCCGGTCGCCGACACCCCTGCAATCGACAGACGTTGTGGGGCAGCTCGAATCCAGCTCCTGGTTGTCGTAGACGCCTCCTGGACTTCGTGGCTGAAGAGTCAAGACGACCGTCAACCTACCTGAAGCACTCAACATCGGTGGGCATCTGCTCAACGCCTTCCTGGTCACTGGCTAGTGACCCAGACTCTGTCCCCTCTGCTTTCAGGTTCTTCAGATCTTCGATCCACCTTTGGATCCACCCGAACACTTTCGACTTGGCCGCCAGCAGCACTTTGCAGCAGATCGCCATTGAAAGCGACGACGAAACCCGACCCCGAAAGACACCTATGCACCCGGCTCCCTGGGTGAGGTAACTCGAGTACTCCGGTGCTCCCGTGGGTATTGACACTAGAACAGCCTAGTTCTCAAAGGGTTTGCTCCAAGTCCTCCTCTAAGTGTCTCTTTTCTTTTAAATTCTAATCGCGACTTTCCCCATAGAAGTTAACGGCGATTCGCGGCTGTGTTCATACACTGCACGCGTCCCCCGTGGGTCCCCTGTGTCACTACCTTGGGTGGTTCCTTGTGGTCCAAGCACTTCTACAGGCTCTAGGCCTTGTGTCTAGCTCAGTCGTGGTTCTTATACCACTTTATTGGTATATGGTTTGGTACGCCCCTGGGGCTCAAACGTGTATTTGTGCTATTACTGTAGATAACTAACTTATAACTTATGTATTTCGAACTCTAGCCTCATAAAGAGACTAGAGGGGTGTGTTTAGTAATAAATACATATATTTTGAATATATACCTGGTGTGGTCCTCTTTCATTTGGTCACTCAAGAGATTATAGACTGGTAAAACAAGCTGCTTTACATTCCTTCAAGACTTAGCCTGAAGGCTGCTCTCCATAGCTACCACTAGGATAGCTTTCAATAAAGGTTGTCTTTAACCTATCTCCAATAAGGGGTTGTTTGGACTGGTGCAAGGTGCCCACTATAATTAGTGGACAGCATATACCAGGCCAACTTCTCACAGTGGGGTCGGTGGGGGTGTAGGTTGAGAGTATGTGTGGTGTAGATGTGTGTTTGAGGTGTTTAAGAAGTGTGTGTGCTGCTTAGGTCTGTTTGGGTGGGTGCCTGCACAGGTGTGTGTGTGCTTGGGACAGGCAGGGGAATAGGGTAGTTGGATGGGGATGAGGTAGAGCAAAGATTTGTAGGGCAGAAGGCTGGAGGGTGTAAGGCTGCCATCAATGAGGAGGCCAGAGCCTGAAACGATCTCTGTAGGGCCCTGGCTCCACTGCTTGCCTGGGTAGATGCTAAAATGACATATGAGTTTTGTCAATTCCAACTGCATAGACAGACAGGAGGAACAGCTCATTACAAATAACTCAACAACGTGGACATATCACACCACCTACTAGGATGGCGAAATTGTTTACAACATTAGCATTAGCACTTGCATGAATGCAACATGAGTTCTCGACAGTTGCACACAATGAAGTCTGGACCACAGTCTGCCACAATTGCATGAGTTTCCTTGTCTCCACACCATTATCATGTATGTAGTAGGATATAACATCATACTGTATACTTAGGCCCTTTTAACATACAACAGTGACCAGGTGACATCAACAAGCATGGCTATAATTAGCGCATTCCTACCCATTCCACACAAGGCCCTGCTCCAGCAATTAGTCCTGTTCCCAAACCCATCTCATGATGAACTGATGGATACCTGATACAGCTATCTTCCTGCAATAAGTGTAGTACCAAGAAGGATGTGTCATGAAAGTACCCATTACACACTGTTCACATGCCCCAACTGAAACATCTTCTTTTGTCCTCTTTTTACAACACTCGCTACAAAGGTAAAACTGCATACCTTTGCTATGTATCAAATGTCTCACACAAAATTAGAATGGAGACAATGTGGCTGAAAGTTGGGTGAGATGTCCTCACATATATCCATATGACATGAGTCCATCTAGGCCTAGAGACATGCCCACTCCTGATCAGTGTACTCACCAGGAGCAATCTCTGGTAGCTAAATATTATACGTCTCAGGGAATCTCCTGTCCACGAAGAGACGGTTAAACATGTAGACAATAGGGAAGGGACATCATTGCACCTCGATTTGTCTATCCAACATATATACCAATGTATTACTGAGTGTACACACTCACATATGACCCCTTGTCAGCATTACACTACCTGCTGCATGTCAGCAGCCTCTTAATAAACCTCCACTAGTGTACATGTGCATGTCACCTAAATGTATACACACACCTCAACGGCATGGAACATCACAATCTGAAACAGTACTGTAAGTACTCCGACCAGGTATGCCATTACCTCATCATTTGGAACCTAGTTATTACAATGAACAATGTATTTGGGTATGTGTGACTCACCAATGTCTACACCCCCGATGTCTGTGATTACACATTCCATGTATGCACATCACCATTCACAAAATTTCTTGACACATTGGCCAACACATACAATTGTGATGGACACAGACTTAAAACTATGTAGACCCATAGATCTTGTAGCAAACACTTCTACATATGATGGTACAACACAGATATGTTACACATGCCAACCAGACCTACACATACAATGAATCTTCAATTGTGTTTGTCATTAGTCAACCTCCATGTTGATGTGGTTTCTTTTACCTGTAACAATGAATAGATTGTTAGGCATGATTCAGAATAGGCTGCACAATACTCACCCCATCCTAGCTGCTTCTGAGCCCTCAACTGCCCCTCAAGCTTCGGGTAGGCCCCTGCTGTTTTGTAGTTCCTATAAATCTATACAGGATCTGCACGTTTAGACAACATAAACAATGGGTTTCGGGTCCAGACTGATTCCAGACCCCCCCGAATATATGTTAGCCTTTAGACCACCTAGCTCACAGTGTCATTATAAGCCCCCTAACCTTACCAAGGAGCGAATAGTTTTTTTTTTTGTTTTTTTTTTAAGTCCTCATTCGCCATCAGATAGAATCCGGGCTTACTCAATTACTCTCTATGGTACTCCTTCAGCACCGATTAGGGAGCTTTCTATCTTCGATGGATATGCTTTTACACATAGTCTCTCAATACCAGGTTCTGTTTCAACCAGACCACCACACAGAAACCACAGAGAAACGTTGTTATTTAGTGCAAAGGCGTAATCATTGGACTGATGTTGTCTCACTGACCCAAACTAATTAACCATTTCTCACATAAGCTCCAAAAAGTTTTTATATCTTTATCTATTCCAACCCTATCCAAATTCATTATATACTTTATGGAGATCACCCAATCTAAGAAGGTTGGTGGAATTTCGTTAACCCATTTCTTACAAATTTCCCTTCTTGCCAAAAGCATTAAATACAGACAAAGCTGATTTTCCTCCTTTTAAGGCTTTGGTAATTAGGTAACAATCCAAACATAACTAATGTTACAGTTACGCTTACCTGAATATTTACACCAAAAATGCCTTCCAAACCCCTTTTACCTCTGTCCAGAAATAACTCAGCTTAGGGCAAGTTAGGAACATATGCACATCATCCGCCCTAATTTGTTGACACTTGGGACATTTTGGAATGGGACCAGTTGCGAATTTCGAGAGTTTTAAAGGTGTCCAGTAGACCCTGTGAACAGAAAAAAGATAATTCCTTCTTAAGTTTGCGGGTTTAACTGTGCAATATAATATATCATGAGATACTTGCCATAAATTTTCAGGACTGCTTCCCGGCAAGCTCTCTCCCCACAGCTCCGTTGGTAATTTAAACTCTCCATCCTCCAACTCGAGCAATAACCAATACAGCAGTGCCACTTCTTTCTTCTTTATTGGTCTTTGTGCCAACGTATTCTGTAATTCATTTGTCTTGCCCACCTCCATTCCAAACGTTTGGTACCAGTTCTTAATTTGCCAATATTTGAATTTAGATAGTCTATTCGCCGTAAGTAAATTCATCTCTTCCCAGGTCAAGAGAGTTCCTTCCGGTATCAAGTGTCCCCATTGCCGAATCCCAGCTTCAATTAAAGGCAGAGACAGAGAGTCTTTAGTCCATCCCGGTGAACCTGGGGCATTCCAAATTGGCGCAAGGGCACTAAAATAGCTGATTTTTAGAACCTTCCTGATCTTGGCCCAAGTGCCAACCAAGCCTTTTAATATTTTCAACCGTACTTTCTTAAAAAATCTTGGGTCTCCATATTTATATAAAAAAGCGTGACTGTCTCCTTCAACATCTAAGAGCATTACCCCAAACATTGTACCAATATCTGAGCCATCTGGTAGCTCTATAAACATTCTCCCGATTTTTAATGAAAAAACCCTGACATATAATATCAAGTCCGGGAGGCACAAACCACCCTTCTTCTTCTCTCTTCTTAACTTCTTCCATGATATTCGACTGGTTTTTGAGGCCCAAATAAAGCTATTTAACTTCGACTGGAGAGCCTTCAAGTTACTTTCATTAAACGGGAGCGGAATATTTTGCAATATAAAAATTATTTTGGGCAACAGCATCATCTTTATTAAATTCAATCTGCCTATGAGAGTCAGGGGTAAGTATACCCAACCTGTTAAAGAGTTAAGAATTTCTCCTCTAACCCTTTGGAAATTTATATCTGCGATTTTCTCTATATTTTGGGTTACTGTTATCCCTAAATACCTCATAGTTTTTTTCGTTGGGAAATTACATGCTTCCAAATTCCATGTCATACATTCAGTTTTTTATGCATTAATTTCATAGCCTGATATTCGCCCAAAAAGTATTGCTTCCTCATACACTAATGGAATAGTGGTGTTTGGATCCGATGTAAAAATCATTAAATCATCCGCGTATAACGCAACCTTTCTCTTCCACTCTCTAAATTTAAAAGGAGCTATATTTGGGTGTGTCCTTATCTTTTCTGCCAACGGTTCTATATATAAATTGAATAACAATGGGGATAGGGGGCATCCCTGTCGTGTGCCTCTCTAAATTATCACTGGAGGAGAAAGATTGCCATTTATTAAAATTCTAGCTATAGGTGTTTTATAGATTAAAGAAATTGTCCTGCAGAAGTTCTTCCCCAAATTATTTGCTTTTAATATATATTGTAGATAAACCCAATTAACTCTATCGAACGCTTTTGTTGCGTCGATAGTAATTACAGCTAAGGGAGTCTTGTGCAGGGTGGCTATATCGATCGCCCCAATTAAATTAAAAGTTAAATCTCTTAATCCCCTCCCTCTCACAAACCCCTTTTGATCCCTATGAAGCAAATGCTCCGCTACACCATTCAGCCTCTCCGCTAATATTTTTGAGAAAACCTTATAATCCGCATTAAGTAGCGAAATAGGGCGATATGAATCGCAGGAACACGATGGTTTAGCAGGTTTAAGAATTAATGCTACTGCTGCTTCATTCCATGAGGGAGGTATCTCACCTCCTTCCTCAAAAATATGGGAGAATAACAAGCACATAATTGGGGTTAACACTTTTTCTAAGGCCTTATATAATTCTGCAGGCAACCCATCAGGGCCTGCAGCTTTTCCAGATTTTCCAGACATAATGGCATTTCCCACTTCAACCTTGGAAATTGGGAGATTTATATTCTGGGACTTATCATCCGAGATTTTTTTAATGGAGGTCTGCGCAATCCATCCCTTTATCTCCTCCTCCCGTACAACCAGATCTTCGTGATATACCTCCTCAAAATGTCGCTGAAAAGCCTTTTCAATATCTATTGGATTATTAAGTACTTTCCCAAAGTTAACCTCCTCCACTGACTTAAGCTCATCAATAGAGTTCCTAGCCACATCCTGCTTGGTCTTCCACGCCAATAATTTGCTGCAGTTCTCCCCATACTCAAAATGCGATAGCTTACTGGCTTGCCATTTCTTTTTAAGCCTTGCTTCTAAGATGGTAATCAAATCTAATTTAAGAGAGTCTAACTGTGCCTGTATGTCTGCTTTTAGGTGGTTACTCTGATGTACTATAACCTCTTGCTCTTTCAGTAGAATTTCTTTCTCTATCACATCAATTTCTTCTTTATACTTTCTATGCTTATCTATTTGTTTAACCGTTAAAAAACCCCTTATAAAGGCTTTATAAGTGTCCCATACCATCTGTATTGGAGCAGTTCCTAAATTCAATTGAAAAAAGGCCTTTGATTCCTCTGCTAACTCTTCCACTAATGATTCTTCTAAAAGGATAGCTCGCTCCAATGTCCACCTCTGACATATCGGCCTAGTTGGGACTTTAAGTGTCAATGTCACTGCCGAGTGGTCGGAAAGGTGCTCACCCAGATGCTTAACCTCTTCAAACCAATTTTTAAGGACATTGCTTAACAAATAAAAATCTAATCTGGATCTACGTCCATGCTTCTTGTTATAGAATGTATAACCTCTCTTATTACCCACACTCATCCTCCATACATCATACCAGGCTAACTGTTTCATAGCTGTTTTAACTACTGCTCTCATCTTACAATTTGTAACAGATCTACTCCTTTTTGATTTATCTAGTACAAGATCTAATACTAGATTGAAGTCGCCTGCTAATATCAGTGGGTCTGGGTAATTCAACAGTTCTAACAGTAAATTTTCAAAAGGAGTTGCGTCATCTATATTCGGGCCATAATAACCTGCTACTGTAAAATTAACACCATACCCTCTTATCTTAGCAATGACCCACCTCCCCATCTTATCTACTGTACTAGCCAGTAAGGAGATAGCTGCATTCTTTTTTATGATTATTGCCACTCCTTTAGTAGGTGAGGATTGTGTTGTACAAATCAAATCCTGTATCCACCCCATGGGTTTACACATAGCTATCAGCTCATTATGTTCTAAATGCGTTTCTTGTAAAATTAAAACTTGCTCTGAGCGATCCCTTAAATATTGGAAGATTTTCTGCCTCCTATAGTTTGTTCTTAACCCATTCAAATTCCAAGAAAGCACTTTCAATCTAAAATTTTGTTTTTTATTTAAGCCAGGCATCCCTTTTTCCTCTCTCCCATAAAAAATACTTTTTGATCTGGCGATTCGGACTTACATTTTTTTTTTACCCACTGCTCCCCACCCTGTGCCCTCTCCCTCACCTCCCTTTGTGAACCCTTCCCTGGAGAACCCCCCCTCTTCTTTTCCTTGGCCTCCACTAAGGCCTATGGGGCTCCCCCTTCCTTTCAAGTCAGGAACTTGAAATTGGTGCACCCCTTCTCGCAACATTAGCTCGTTTCCAATCATCCCGGGCTCCCTGAAATAGACTGCAAAAAATCTTCAGCATCTTCTACTCTTTTAAAAATTTGCATTTTATTATTATGCATTACTTTTAGTGATGCTGGGAATTTTAAATGTGCTGTAGCTCCCATCTTTTTTAATGGCTCCAGAAGTTTTCCCAACTCCCATTGCCTTGAAGCTGTAATTGCCGAGATGTCAGATCTTATTTGAAATGTTATCTCCTCCACACAGAGGGAATTTAACTTGAGTGCTTTATTCAGGATTCCTTCCTTTAAGCTATAGGTTAGAAAATGTACCAAGATTTTCCTGGGCCTTGACTTGTTGGGGTTCAACCTAAAGGGATCTCTATATACTCTTTGAATATCAGCCATAAGTGCCTCTTTCGAGCACTCAATATTTGTAGCTTGTTTTATCAATTTAGCTACAAATTCCTTTAGGTTGCTTCCCTCCGCCCCTCTGGCACTTTTAGCAGACGGATATTATTTCTTCTTTGTGAATTTTCTAACGATTCCAACTTATCCTGGACCTCCAAACCTTTCTCTTTTAATGCAACAATTTGTTTCACATTAGCCTCTGCCTGTGTTACCAATTCGGATACAGTTGTTTCAAGTGCTGCAGTTCTGATAGCCAATGAATCAAGCTTCGCCTCTAACTTTCCACATGAATTTTTAATCTCCACTTGATTATTCTCAGATACTAAAAATCTACCTCTCATCTCTTCTGCCAATGCTTGCAATAGATCGCATAATGAATGTTGGGAATTTTCCTTCGTGACCACCGTCTGCCCTTGTCCTAGACTCAACTCAGAGTGATTTGTGTCATTTTGGTAATTATCAGCCCCTGGATTCATTGGAATTGAGTACCTAAGATTAAATTGACTTGAGGCACCCTGCAATCCCCCTTCCTGCGTCGATGGTAATACTGATACTGGTACTGATATTGTACTGATCTCCTTGTCCAATCTATCCCCTTCTTCCACCAGTCCTCCTGTGGCACTACATTCTCCATCCTGCAATTCTTCCATATCCGTAAGCAGAAGATATCTATTTAAGGTAGGAATGTTGATATCATTTAAAGAACTTCTTAAGCACCTATTCTCAAGTGCAGCCGTATCTGGTTCCGGTAACGGTTTTAATATTACCGTAGAAGGTACAGTTTTAAAATAATTTTTTAAGGAGGAAGTTATTTTAGGGGCCTGTTGAATTTGCTGGCCCTGTTGAGCTAACTGGCTTGGGTGTATTAACTGAGTTGCAGGAGTATCTCTTTTCTTTCCTGAGACCCTATGCCTCACAACTCCTGAATCCTTTTTAATTTGCTTAACTTGAGCTGAAGGTTTTTTTAAAAGATTTCAGGTGTGCCACTGGCTTGGATTTAATATCTTCATTCACATCTGAATCCAGCATATATGAGCTTAACTTAGAGCTTCTTAACAAGTATCTTGATTGTATCGGTTCTTCACACTTTCTATCAGCTGTTTTCCAAATCCCTGTATTACTCCTATGTTTCTCCCTCCCTCTAAGTTGTTGAGCCTCTGAATATCCTGTTTGAGTTTCAGAGCTGTCTCCTACCTGATGTATACAATGTTGCTGAATATATTCCACTTTCCGGATCGGAGCCCAAGTATGTAATCCCTCCAGTTCCGCTTCTGGTTCCAGCGCTTCAACTCCACAGACTTTGCTCTCGTCTCGACCTCCGCCTCCATGAGGGACTCGAACCGAAATCCCAACCAAGGCAAATTGCCTGCGTCGTAACTGTTCAGCTGCGCGAGACTAAACAGGCAGCCAAACCCCAGCTCTCCGCAAGCCTCCCTGCCCCGGCCACAAATCCTCCGCCCCGTCTCAGTGTTCTCCACAGCCTCGAAAACACCAAATTCTTTCGTGCTCCGACTCTGCTCACAGCCTCCGCTGCTCCATACAAGCGAAACCGCAGACGCTGACACCTCCCCGAACATGAGCCACAGGTGAGACGTAGTGAAAAAAAGCGGTAAAGAATACAACTTATTATTTCACATAAACTCCGAGTTGTTTCCTAATTATTTATCGGAGATATCCAGGTTGATTTCCGCATCTATTCCTTACGGTGCATATTTTACAAAAGCATTTTTCCTTGCATTCGTTCCTGACCCTCGGGAGCCTCCGCGACCCGCTACTCGCCGGCCGCCATGTTCTCCGCCGACCAGTCTAACAAATCAGCTCGTAGGAGCGAATAGTTTCTGATAACTATCAAACATGACAACCCTTGTTCCTTCAGGGATCGTGGAAATAGTGTACTACTTTTCGCTCAGTCACTTGTGCTCACTTGGCCTCAGGGAAATACACAGAATAAATGATGGGGACGTTTTCAATAAGCATTTATTGAACCAGTGTCATTCTAGTATAAAATACGTGTGCTGCAACAATCATTAGATAGAAACATATATATACGATTGCAAGCACCGACAGAATAAATAAAAGGTAGAATTCTACCATGGTGCTAAAACAGTGAATATATGCAGGCATAAAGATAAATGGTAGTAATCATGCGCACTCCTAAAATGCTAACCCTATCTAAGTGTACCTAAATGTTCCTAGCATGTATGTAGGTGTAAAGCCAAGAATCCCCTAGGAGAGAGCCAACCCCATTACCTGATGGGAGAGAATGAAGGACCCCGTCTTGGTCTTGAGTTGGATACCCGCAAGGGATGTCAGACCACTGCGTGGTGGAGTTTCTGCGTTCAGGGACTTTAGCATCTTGTGTCAGCATGGAAGCTTCTCCTCTGGTTGCCCAGTGAAGACATGGTTCTTTTATACCTGAAAGGTACCCTCATGGGTTCTACCTAGATATGTAATCGTACTGTGGGTATGTCGTTCAAGGATGACTTTTGTACAAAGTTATTAAACGGAAGATGGTAATCCTGCTGTGCATGTCCTAGGCAGGGGATTAAGATATGATACTAAGAATCCTCATGCATAATAAATGAGACTAGTTTTTTAAGAAAACCACACAACATTTAATCTGCACATAACTAGGTAGAAGGTCAGCGCCAGAACCGTTATGTAGAGCAAGGTAGGACGAATGTAGGTAAAAGTTTGTGCAGTTACCTAGGCCTATATTGGGGTACATTGGGGCTCATAACACCCACTTCTTATCCGACTGAACAACAATAGTAACAAATGCTGAAATATGCCTGTTTTTTTAAAAAAACAACATAAAAACATTGCTAAAATACGAGTATAAAAAACTTCTAAAAACTTGATATTTGTTAAAAACGGGGAAAAAAAGCAAAAAGCTCTATATATCCTCTAAATGGTCAATATACTGTGAGACCAACTGAGCACATTGAAAGCCATGGTGCCCAGTGAGAGCAGGAGAGAAAAGCAAAACAAAGCTGTGTTTTCGAATTCCAATTTGGCTTGTTTTGGAAAAAGGCCGAATTGTTCCCATCACACGGAGAGCCAAATGTTTATGAGTCCTGTGTGGGAGACGCATCACCACTGTCGCTTGCATTCGCAGACAACGGTCCCTGTACACCTCGTGTATCATGTCAATGGAGCAAAGGTGATCATCTTCAGTTCCCGCAGCAGCCGCCGTGGAAACACTTGATACCTGTGTGCTGGTTGCAGAGCCCGTGTCCGTTGCGACAGGAGCTGAAGCATCCTGTGGAGGCTCTAAGAATTCCGTCATCCACATGGGAATACGTTGAGGACACTGCAATACGTGTCCTTTAAGGGGTCCAGTAGTACGTCTACGTCCGGTGGCGCAACAGATGGAAGAGTCAGACATATGTCCAACGCACATTTGTATCAGCAGAATAGGCAGCGGAGAACTGGCAAGATGCAGTCGACCTAGACTGATCTGAACAAAAGGAACCAATGCTCACTTAGCTCCTGAAGCTGAGGTGCACCCAGATGGAGTACCATGCATTCATGGCAACGTCGCACCAGGAGTGCTTTTACCAAACCTTTTGGAAACTGGGCCATCCATTGCATAGCAGAAAAATTAAAACAAGGATACCCACTACAAGTAGTAGGCCCAGGGGAAGCCCCCCAAAAATGCTTCCCAATACGGAGTGTATAAATGATGGAATAACTCTGAAGATTGTCTGAAAAGTGCTTAATAGTCCAGAACCCATACTCTTAAATTGGTGCACGATCCCACTCATATCAGACATGTTAAAGATACAATGTACCATTTCTTCGAAATGGAGGAGGAAGTTTGTTCAGAATAGCGCCTGTATCTCAGCCGAAGTCTTTGCAACCTGGAGATCAAAAGTCTCTCGGGCTGAGGTTAAGGCCACATCCTTCTGTAACAGCATGGCTTTCAGTCTGTTCAGAGAATCAAACCATATACGGGAAACATCCAACGAAGGCCATAGCATTGCCTCCCTAAATGTGTGGGTCGGTGGAAACAATACCTGTATACAACAAGTAACCCTGAAACTGACTGTGACCAGATATGCGATGCCTGGAACCATCCCACAACAGCCTTGATCATTCAACATCAAATAACTTCCATTCGAGCGTAGTTTGAACACCAAGTGACACAATAGGTTTGCAACCAAAGCATTACAGGCTCTATGGAACAAAATATCTTGACAAATCAGAGACCCACTTAACAAATTTTCAGTCTGAACTTCTGAGAAAAACTTCAGTGTCCCCATTCCTGCATCTAAATCTGTACGGTAATTCACAAGATTCATGTATGTATCCATCTCCCAACGCTTCATACCTGCCTAGCTGGTGATACTGTAGACAGTACTCAAATTGGAATGTCGTGACTGGCAGTGTAATATGGCCATGTATTAACCATTCTGTGGAGGGTGACTCAGCCATGGTAAAAGGTAATTGGTCCAATTTTTTCATGTGCAGCATTGTATATTTTGCATCTCTTTGTGCCATTGTTGTCTGTCCTTGTGTGAGATTGTATGCAGAAAACAGAGACGTACTGTTGCTATAGCACCAGGGCATGTGACCAGAGCGCAATGAGTGTCGCATCCAGCTCAATAATAGAATGGATCGCAACTGCGATTGTCCATGTTGAAGAATAGATAAATCCTGTTCTGTGATATCTATTGCAGAAGACATAATGTTCCCCAATGAATAAATCCTGGATGTCAGTGTGGGCATACTGTTGTCGACCACTGCAAAAGCCTTTTCTAGTTTAACCCTGTCAATCTCACGCAATCTCTCAGCAGCCTCTTGTTGAGAGATTTTCCATACTTTGTTGTAAATAACATATAAGAAGCGCTTTCGGCGTGGTTTCTGGGGACCTAACAAAAAATCCCTAGGATCCATGTCATCTGTGAGTAAGGACAAGTGTTGTTTCACCTGGGACAGCGTTGAGGTTTTTAGCCACTCTAGGCATAACTTGCCAACACTGTAAGATGTCACCACCCCGAGTGTTCTATTTGTACGTAATGTTGGTCAGGCCTATGGATATTAAACCCTTTGGTGGTACCCCTGAATATTGACTGACACCTATTTGTGTTGATAGGCCAAAACAACCATCCCTTCCAATTGGGGTCTGATGAATTGTATGAACCATCATGTAGAATGTCCTCTAGTGTATCCTCACTATGCTTTGTATAGTTTCAGCACCTCTCAAAGTGTGTAAGTGAGGGAATCCGAGGTGTGCTCAAGTCCTTGATCCTGGCTAACCCAAGACAGGAAGTATGTTGCACTGTGTTGTTCAGGAAGTTAATTTGCTGTGAAATGAGGCACGCTCTAAATAAGGCCTCTATTCGCTGAACTTGCCAATCATTAGTCCCCCAGGCAGATTTTGTGTCTATGGTGTCCCTCCAAAAGTTGAAACCCTGTGAAGACAGCTGGGAAATAAAGGAAGCAGAGTATATCTGTTTCGTATTAGTGAGCACATTTTTCTTTGCAGGTGTAGGCGTAAGCTTATAATAAAAAGACCTCCGGTCTGAAGTGTTAAACCCAGAAAAATAAGCAAACTTCTGTGCAAACGTTTGTGAACAACCTTTTATTGGTGCTGGGCAATGTTCCCATTGATGGTAAGTAAAAAATATTATGTGGGGTACTTGCTTTGTGCAGGAAATGATGACCATAGTGTTGGTAACAATACATGGTTTCAAAATCAGATGTATCATCATACAACTCATTACTTGAAAATGCAGCAGATTGTTCTAAATCAGACAGCATAGTATATACAGTTTCAAAGTCCCAATCATTAGAGCAAGTACTGGAGGTGACGATATCACTTAAAGAAATTTACACAGGTGTGGTATTTTAAAAAGTTCAGTTGGATCGTACACATCATATGCAACCCTATCGCAAACTATTCCTTTCGGAACCGGAACTGCTGTCATGTTCACTTAGCACAGGTCTCTTTGTTCATGATGTGATGATGTATGTGGTTTCAGGACCATGTTCACATGTTGTATTGCGGAGCGTTCTGGGAGATAATGTCCATTCAGGAGCAGGAGAAAGACAGTCACCACACCTATCCAAAGGACTAAAAAAAAGTAGACCAGTTGTAATCCAGAGCTATAGTCAAGGAGAAACAAACTAAGTCTTTTTCAGCCACAGGTAGAGATCACGTAATTTTTCATTGTGGGAAACAGGAGCTGGCGGTGACTCGGGTTCACTTGGATCCAGAGACAAAGTATCGAAATTGATGAAGTAGCCCAGTGGTTCCCAAACTGTGCGCCGTGGCTCCCTGGGGAGCTGCAAAACCTAGCCAGGGGAGCCTCGCACCAAGCACTTTAATGTTGAAGAGTCTGCTGGCTTCAGTTAAACTAATTAGACTTAAACGCATGATGTCGATGATTTGTAAGTGACATGCCTAAAGCTGTAAACGTAGTGCTTAATTGATGGCATGTCGAGGGAGATGACCTCCACATATCCCTGGATCCCCAAGTTCCAACACTCCCAAAGTAAGTGGAAGATGCCTTTTTTATTTTGTTAGACTCGTTAATAGTTTCATTTTTTTCCAAATGCATTTTACACCAATGCAAGTTATCAGGAAAGTACAGTTGTCCTGTCTATTAAACACATTAAGTATTATTAAGTATTGACACTTGTACTTGAACCATAGGTACTTCCAGTACATATTTCTTTCAGTACACACTCATTTCCAGACAGGCCTGCTCTCTCCTTGAGCACAGGGAAGTAAAACACCATATACGGCATAATGCCAACATTTGGAAGCAAAAAAGAAGGATGTTTAAAAAAAACAACAACTGAGGAATATATTTGGCTTGCATTGATTTGGAGGCAATTTTAGGCAGGAGACAGCAAAAAAAGCTGTATGTGGTTTAAAAAATCATGAGTCACCCTGCTGAGATGTGTGTTGGCACGTATGACATGGGTAGAAATGGAAATGCATGCAAATATTCTTCAAGCGCAGAAACACTTTGGCAATGGGGCCTACATGCATAGGGGTGCTATCTAGCACTGTAAGTGGGATAAACAAGTTTGAGAGGGTACTCTAAAAAAGGCATGGGCAAAGAAGTGTAACTAGGAATATTTTATGAGAGGCTTCGCCTTAACACCCTGCATATATGATTATAATACCTTCATCAGTTTCATCCCAATTATTTTCAGGGAGAAAAATGCAAGTACTCCTGAGGCCGGGCTTACTTCTCCCCCACCCTCCAAAAAAAGTAAAAGTGGGGAGCCACGGGCAATGGCCAATGGGTCAAGGGAGCCACGGGTCAAAAAAGTTTGGGACCCACTGAAGTAGCCAGACACAGTTTGATCTTTCTTTGTTAGCTCTACAGGTTTCGTAGAACTGGCAGATGACTCATTTTGAGACATATTCACATAGATGTCGGTACGCCGAATTGAGATCTGAGTTTCATTTGTATTTTGTTGCTGTTCTATTTCAACAGGCACTAGTTCCATTCCATTGTTGGTAACTCCTTCACTTTGTAGAATAGGATCTTCAAATGTTATTAATCTTTCTGTCTGAACTTCCTGTATTGCAGCGAGAGGAGATCGGCTGCTACCCAGGAGCCCATGCAGCCTACTATTCAGTATCGGCCACATAGTGTGGTTTGATCAGATCAATGGAAACAAATCTCTTTTCTTTCTTGCCGGCAAGAGACAGACGAAGTACTGTTCTTGTTCCTTCAACAGCCAGGAAAGGTACAGGCACTTAGTAAGATGGCCCAAATTATTTTTGTCCACAATCTTTTTTCTGACCAGGTCCCCGATCTTCAGTACCCAGGCAGGTCTTGCCGACACAGCTTTCACTTCCCCAGTGGTGGTGCATTTTACTTGGATGCTGCTTTGTAATGCCCGGAATTCATTGAGTTCCTGTAAAACAGCCGAACGATCATTGATGTAAAATGGTTTTTCATCCGCCACTGCGCTGCCACAATTGAGGTTGGGTGCCTACATTCTAGTCCCAAACAGGACGTCATATGGAGTACGGCCCCCTAGGGAACTTCTGGGCATTGTAATAAGTGCCCTCTGGACACCATATAGGTGATTGACCCAACTGGCATCCAAGCCCAATACCGTTGCTGTTAAGGATTTATTTAAGTCCCGGTTTTTCCTCTCCACAATCGAATATCCCTTGGGATGATACAGAGAGGAGTACTGCAACACCACACCCAAACTTCCCATGGCTTCTTTGTAAGCCTGATAGCTAAATGCAGGGCCACAGTCTAAATTTAATGTGCCAATTGCGTATGTCCCTACAAAGACTCACAAATCCTTTATACCAGTTCGAGTGTCAGCCGAGCGCTGAGCCCAAACCCACAGGAATCTAGAGCATGAATCCACTGCCACCAGAATGTACCTGTAAGACCCGTCAGATTGTAAAGGGCCGCAGTGGTCCAATAGACACATGCAAGAGGTCTGTCTGATATCAGAAGTGGTGTTTGTGGTGGATGTGCTACAGTGGAACCCTTCATCTGCGGACAGATGTCGCGCTTAAAGACAAAGCCTTTGGTCTGTTTGGTAAGCCCTGGCCACCAATAACGTTGTTTCAGTTGTGATACCTGCGTGTGCTGAACCCAGACCCTCATGTGCAGCTAGAATTAAACCTAGTCTGTGATCCATGCTTGGTATTACTCTATCCCCCACTCCTGGAATTTGAGCATACAGAATATTTTCTGCATCTAACTTGTAGGAGTACTTCAGAGGAAAACCTTTTGGCAAGGCTGAGCTGTTGTTACGCGTAGTGTTCACAGCTATCATTATCTGTCAGTCCATTCTCGTACTAGAACAAGTGATTGCAGCAACGGCAGCACTTATCATTGTCGCCCTGGCGACTACATCAGCCAGTGAATTCCCTTCAATGTGCACGCCAACACGCTGATGACTCAATGTGTGAATTACATGAGCCCATTGCAAGCCTTTTTTCAGCTCTGCCACCTGTTCGCAAAGCAATTTGTGCTTTCTTGTGCAACCTTTGGAATCTCTAAACCCATTCTGGCCAGAATAGTGAAGATATTCGTTGTATGACTGGACACAGTGAAATGAATTGCACACAGTAAGTGTGGGGAATTCCCAATCCGTATTTTTTAGTGCCAGTATCAGGGCCTTTAGTTCTGCCAGCTGTGCTGTGCAATCCTCTGGAGATTGCATCTGCATGTTGCTCGGACGGAACTTGCCGTCCTGCATACGTCCTTTCTTAATCGCATATGCTGCACTGTATTGCTGTTTACTTCCTATGGCAGGCTGGGCAGATCCGTCAGTGTAAATAATGTATGCATACTGATCTAGAGGCATTATTTCATTCGGGAGAGGATATTCTTGTTCATACTGCAGAAATGCCTGTGTTCTTAATGTAGTATCAAATTTGTAGTCTACGTCTGTTGCAGTGACAGAATTAGCCCATTGTATCCATCGTGGATGCAGTGCCTTTGCGTTTGGAACGCTTGCTTTGGTAACAGCCTCTAAGGTCGGTACCAGAGTCACGACAATTATTCATTTCCCCTGAGCTAGTGCTCTTTCCCTCACTACAGCAGTCTGTACTGCTGTGAGTATTTTTTCTGAGGATGCAAAATGCATTTCAGTGTTTGTGTACAAATGAGATTTGTATTCAGTGGGTACCGTTTCGCCTTCATTGAAGGTTAGGTATGTGTACCCAGACTGACCCACGACTACACGGATCACCAAATTTGTATTATTTACACAGGCATGTAAGTGTTTGGAAGCTATCATATCAGCTTGTAAGGAACGGAAAATTTATGGACAATGTCTAACTGAAAAATCAGGTCTAATTAAATCAAAGAAAGGTTTTACCTTTTCTGCGCAATCCAAAATGTATGTTCTGCCAAGATTTTGATATCCTAAAATGGATTGTACATTTTTCAGAGTCTTTGGAGGTTGGAATAGAGCACATTTTTCTAAAACCTTTGCTGCCAGGCCTGTCCCTTTACTTGATAACTCATAACCCAAAAATAGGAAATAGAGATGGGCAATTTTTGATTTTTTAAAGTTAAATTTGTAGCCCTCAGTGGCAAACCACAAGATTATGTTGTTCACCCTGTGCAAGTGATCCAATAATTCATCGTCTGTCAGATAAATATCATCTACATAGGACACTGCCTCCTCATCACAATTTTGAAGTAACTCTGTTACTCTTGCTGAGAACAACCCAGGGCTATTCTTATACCCTTGGGGCAGTCTACAAAATTGGCGCTGAGAGCTGAAAATGCTGTCAAATATCTGCTTTTAGGCACTATATTTTGGCAGAAGATTCCATTTGAGATATCAAATGTAGTTTTGTATTTCTTCCACACAATGTTATTCATTAATGCTGCACTGTGTGCATTTTGTACTGCAAATGTTTTTGTGCATGTGTTCAAATGCCTGTAGTCTAAAACTAGATGGTATGAATTGTCGGGTTTCATTACAGGAAACAAAGGATTATTCATGGAGGAGGTGCAATTCTCGATCACACATTGATGTTCAAGTTGATCTAAGATCTCCCTGACCTGTTTCTTTGTGTCATGTTTTATTGGGTACTGCCTCTGTGGAGTTGGAATAGTTTTAACTGGGATTTCAAGGTGAGGTGACTCAGCATCCCACCCTACATGAATGTGGTTTAATGCAGGAGCTCGTGCTACTCCAACTCCTGTGCTTATGAATGATTAAGTGATTCTAGAACGAGGTCGGAGAAGGCTGATAATATTACAGCTTCTCCTTTTGGGCAGTCCATAATAAACTCAGGTGGCCAATCTTTTTCAGCCAATAGGATATCGTATCCATATGTCAGGTTCTCCCAAAAGAGACCTCACACTTTCCTTGGTATGTCCCCCTCCATTTGGAGTGTTATTTCGAATAACTAATGTGGTACGCTTACCCTTGTGTCAGGTGTTTTCACCATGATGTGTTCATTCAACGCTGCTGTCACCAGAAATTCCATCATGTTCTGGCGAACTATTGCTACTTCTGCTGCACTATCTAGCATCATCAGAGCCCATTCCCCGTTCAGTAGTTGAGTCCTAAGTAGCCTGGGCATGTCTTATTTTAAGGCCAGCTACCTTCTTCTTTTTAAATTGAGGTTTAGTTTTTGGTTTATCTTCTTGTTTGATAATGTAGTCTGATGAGTGATGTGTGTCTCTTGGCTTGACTCGCTCTTCTTATCTGCTTTCTGACCGTTCTTCCCTCTCAGAGTTTTTGGATGAACCCTGAAAGGAACGAGAGGAATGTGTATCAGTATCCTGATACCTGTCAGGTTTTTTAATATTGTTACGATATCTAAGTTTATATTTCCTGTCAGATGGCTCCCGTTGAGGAGACCCACCCCGTGATTGTGAAGCATTCTGCTTGTTTTTTGATTGATTATTATCCCATTTCTTTTTAGAAGAATCGGGTGCTTGCTTTGAGTTATCCTTTTCAGGATTACCCATTAAGTGTGGTTTCACTGGTCTAGCTTCCAAATTATCTCTACCCAGTGATGCATTGGTGTTTTCGATAATTTTTGGTAATTCTCACTTCTGTTGTGCATGAGTGAATTCCCTTAGGTGTTGGTGTATAGCCACCACTGACGCCTCCCCTTTTATGTTGGCTAACGTAATTGTGGATACCTGGGCAAATTTGCCTATCAATTTCATCCCTAAGTCCAGGCCAGGTTCTTTCCCGTACTTGTTCTGTATTTGTTTCAATACTTCTGGTATGACTGCTATTGGGGGGGTACCATGCGAACAGCAGCGAAAACTGTACCCCAAGTGGTACAATCCCCTATCAGGGGAGCTATCCCCATTGGCAAGCACATAATCAGTATTCTGTGTTTTTCTTGTGGGCCTGTGTGGGGAAACACTGCCTCAAGCTGTGCTATTTTCTGTGCTTTCCAGTACGGCATCTGCTCATGTCTAGTGGGCATTCTTCCCATAATCGCATTCAGGGTTTGTGGGGTGAATTTTTGTTGCGGTCCCTTGCGGTTGACCAGCTTGAGTGACCCATGAAGGTTGAATTGTAAATGTTCGCATTACAAACTGTGTGAGATTTCTGTAGTTTTATTATCTCTTTATGAAGTGGACATAATTCTGCTGCTGGCAATGTATCAATTTCTGGATGCGGTGTGTAAGCAGCTAGGACCGGCTAAGTCGCTCCGTCTTTGCTGAGCGGACTGAATCTCACTTCATCTGTGGTATGGGGGAGAGCACCATTAAACCAATTTATATGCTCTTGGTAAGTCAACGTGACTTCTATGTCCTCGTAGGGAGAATATTCTTCAGGTGGATCATCTGGAATATAAGTATGAAACAAATGTGTGTGCTCATCTGCAGGTGGTAATTTATCCAAGAATAGAATGCCTCTGTTCTGAATGCCTCATGTGCCTCAATCACAAAGGTAACGATCCCACCCAGTGATGGGAGACCATAATCAAATAATTTCATAGTAAGTGCATGTCTGCAATTTTCTGAAATGTTAAGAGCACCTTCCTGCTCAGCTTCCTCTGTACTAGCACAACTCGTACCAGCATCCACGTTGTTAGACATTATGGGAGGAAGTATTAAGAAAAAGAGATAAGGTTTTGCACAATGTAGGGAACTATAATCCTTCAAGATTGAACAAACCTACAGCCAATATATAGGATATACCTACTCAGCTGCGGCTGATTTTTTCTTCCCACTCCAGACGTCTCTGGGTAAGTGTGGGTAGCTGTCTCTGAGAAAGCACGACTGAACTACTCAGATTTGACTGTTAAATAAGAACCAAACCTACGTTGGTGGCGCCATGTCCTGTAGTTCCTATAAATCTATATAAGATCTGCACGTTTAGACAACATAAACTACGGAATTGAGGTCCTGACTGAGTCCAGACACCCCCGAAGGCAATGTTAGCCTTTAGACCAGCTAGCTCACAGTGTCACTATGCGTATGAGCCCCCCAACCTTACCAAGGAGCAAATAGTTTCTGACAACTATTGAACATGACAACCCTTGTTCCTTCAGGGATCGTGGAAACAGTGTACTACTTTTCGCTCAGTCACTCGTGCTCACTTGGTCTCAGAGAAATACACAGAATAAACGATGTGGACATTTTCAATAAGCATTTATTGAACCAGTGTCATTCTAGTATAAAATGCGTCTGCTGTGACAACCATTAGACAGAAACAGATCTATACAATTGCAAGCACCGACATGGTAAATGAAAGGTAGAATTCTACCATGGTGCTAAAACAGTGAATATATGCAGGCATATAGATACATGGCAGTAACAATGCATACTCCTAAAATGCTAACCCTATATAAGTGTACCTAAATATACCTAGCATGTATGTAGGTGTAAAGCCAAGAATCCTCTAGGAGAGAGCCAATCCCATTACCAGATGGGAGAGAACGAAAAGCCCCGTCTTGGTCTCGAGTTGGACACCTGCAAGGGATGTCAGAACACTGCCTGCTGGAGTTTCTGCGTGCAGGGACTTCAGAGTCTTGTTTCAGCATGGAAGCTTCTCCTCTGGTTGCCCAGTGAAAATGTGGTTTTTTTATACCCGAAAGGCACCCTCATGGGTTTTAACTAGATGTGTAATGGTACTGTGGGTTTGTCGTTCGAGGATGGCGATAGTGATGATTTTTGTACAGAGCTACTATACAAAAGATAGTAATCCTGATGTGCATGTCCTAGGCAGGGGATTAACATATGATACTAAGAATCCTCATGCATAATAAATGAGGTAAGTTTTCAAAGAAAACCACACAACATTTATTCTCACATAACTAGGTAAAAGGTCAGTGCCAGAACCGTTATGTAGAGCAAGGTGGGACGAATGTAGGTAAAATGTTGTGCAGCTACCTAGGCCTATATTTGGGTACATTGGGGCTCATAACACTGCCAGGATGCAGGCCATTAGGGGAGTCAGTGTCCAGGGCGTGCCCCTACCACGTGGGGAGGATTTCCCCAGCTGGACCTCCACATTCTTCTGGCTTTAACGTCTCGGGTCCTCCCACCTTTTCCGGCAGTGGATGCTGCGCTGGCGATAGACTCCCATGGACCGCACTTTCTGGGCGATGGCTTTCCACAATCCCTGCTTCTGATGGGCATTGACCTGTATGGATGCAATAAATAGATGAAGAGACTGAGTGGACATGCAAGACAAAGGTCATCTGTCTGGCTGATCAAGAAATTGTAGAGATGTAGAATGACCATGAATAAATTGTCAACACCCCAAATGTGTAGACTCCCATGATGAACATACACACTAACATGATACCACAAAACACTAGTCATCTGATGTCTACACCCGACTTAGGGTAGGTCCTCTACTGACTATGCCAGCCTACTTACATCACGTAGCCCAGGGCCATAACACATGTTCTGTGAATGAAGTCAAGATGTACCACAACACACCATTGGGAGCACATGTCAGCTGAAGTAGATGTGCATGACTGTACAGACACTTTTATACCCCAGAAGTGTGACTCTATCCATGCTTTTCAAAACATAACTGTTACCACTAAATGTAATACATCCCAAAATATGGGTCACCTTGGAAGGTCTGCCATGTGTCGCAATGTGTGCTCACAATCTGGAAATGAGTTGTCATATGGACAACTCAATGTAAAATAGTACTACGTCTGATTGAGTGTTTGCATGATGTCCTGCCAGCAAAGGACCCATTTGGCCATTTGTGGGATGACATCAACATACCATTGTACATGCTGTCTGGTTGCTTACTGTGACACATCTGGTGATGCAGTGATGGACTTCACCCCTGCAATCACCAACTATCTGCACTGTACATGTGTCAATAGTGCAATATGCCTGCATATTTTGAGCTCTACTCATGGGACCATTAGTACAGACTTGTGGTAGTGAGGGGCCTGCCCTAAGGCAGTAAAACACATTGATAATGTGAGTAAATGGCAAGTAGACTCAGGTCTGTGAGTCTTGTCAGTTACAATGCTATAGGTAGCATATAAAAGATGTAGTAGGCCAACAAATTGTTCAGAAATACTAATTTGAGCACTATCTAAGGATCAGCAGATCTACAGGGAGCGGATATGGTGCTGCATACCTATGTCACATATACCTCTGCTACAACCTCGGCGTAGGTAGACATCATTCCCGGGGTTTGCTCTCTGCAGACTTCCCATAGTGCTTCCACATTACCATCACATTCCCAAGTTTTACATAGGTAAGTGAACATCTGTTAGCCATCCAATACAGGACATGCCCCTTATGTTGCTCTCTGAACAGGTTTGTGATGTATCCTTCACTCCCAGCAAAGAGTTTGGAGAGGACTGTTTTGTGCTGGGAGAAATGGGGTACTATACACATATCTGAGATCACCTACTACTGCACCTTACATTATACATACAGGCATGCAGTCAAACATATGCATTCCTTTGCAGACTGAACAAGATATGCATGTGAAACTCATAATAAGTCACATTAGACCTTAGCATGCAGTTATGTGGGCATGGCACAAGGGTAGGATATAGAGCTACTCCCACATCACCATGGAGGTTTTTGTCGACAAAGCACAGAGCACCATGATCCATCAAATGATTATCCTAAGTAGAGACAGCACATCCTAAGAAATGTGTCTGTGATTTCACTCTGGAACTCAGAGGCACATAGTAGCCTATGGACATGGTAAGGACATGGTAAGGATGAGTTTTCATATTTCTTCAAACATCATGTAGGAAGTTACCTGATCCTCTGGTGAGCCATAGAGCTGGCCAAATTGGGGAAGGACCTGTCCAATCAGTGTCTCCAGCTCATCTCGTGTGAACACCGGGGCCCTCCCGCCTTCTTTGCCTGCCATGGTTGCTCCCAGAGGTGGCACACAGCAACTGACGTAGAGGAGGCATTTATTCCAGCAGTGTCAGTAGGCAAGTGATTTTGTTTTCAAATCAAGGCGTACATGCACATCTCATACGTGGTCACGAGCATAGACGCACACAGCCATTGGGTCGCGGCAGTCACATTCCCCAATGTTAGCCTAAGGCTGTGTCCACCATGGAGTGAACAGGTGTTCGATGACTGACGGCGGCAGAACTTTGCATTTGTCCCATATGTGAGGTAGTCTTCCACCATTTTAGCTGTTGTATAGACAGTATTGTTGACTGTATTTTAGCGTTTGCTGAGGCTGTATTTCTGATGGTTAAGTGCATCACAACCACCACAAATGAGGGCAAATATGTTCACATTTGTAATGCTCCATTCCCATATCATGTCCAGCACGAAATTTCATCTGTGTAGTGCATTACTCTGCACATAGGTAAGATGGGGGCGGCGCAGTGTACACTGCAGTTGGCGGTAATACATGTAATGCTGCTCTCACTATAGTGGCATTTGAACTCTTTGATTTGATCATGGGCACAGTTCTGTTACCGACCTGTGAAGTCCGGCTTGGGAATGACAGGTGGATGTTCAAGATCTGCCAATGATGATGTAAAATATGTAGTGCTTCATGAAGTGTTGTTGTTCAGACACATGATTTAAGCCTCACTCTTCGCATATGTTTCTCTGCACACTGTGACCAAGATACATTTATGTGTTACTCCTTCCATAGCTACCCTGAGAGAGGGAGGAGACGCCAGCTTCCAGTATACTGCTCATTTCCAGACCTACACACCATGGAAGAATGGCATATCATCATGAAGTTCCATTCAAATAGGCAAACAATCCTGCATCTATGTCATCAGTTGGAGCCTGACCCCCATGCCTTGCCTTAATAATCTATATCAATACCACCACTAGTGAAACTCATGTCAGTTTTGCATTTTCTGGCTGCAGGCTCATTTCAATTCACTGTTGCCATTTCTAGTGGAATGTCACAACCTATGTTCAGTCGGGTCTTCACAGAGATGCTAGCAGCACTTTTGCGACAAGGGGGCAGCTGCATCCAGTTCCTCAGACGTGAGGATTTAGCCACTGTGAAGGTGGATTTCTATGGATTTGGTCAAATCCCCCATGTAATTGGATCAATTGATGGCTACCATATTGACTTAGTACCACCACCGCCAGGGAGCACGTCTACTGGAACAGGAAGCACATCCATTCTACCAACATGCAAGTTGTCTACTTACCAAATTTGCGCATCTCAAACATCTGTGCCCAGTTCCCAGGATTTGCACATGAGGCCTTCATACTGCGTAACAGTACTATAGCTGATGTCTACTACTGGAGAGGGCCTGGCTTGTAGGTAAGTGTGATCTGTCCTAACTTTGTGTGGGAAATGTCAGGTTGTAGGATTTGAAAGTGTGTAACTAAATGTTGGCCTTCTGTCCAGCCTCCATCTAGAAGACTCAGTGTATCCCAACCGGCCATGGTTATTGGCGCAGCTGAGGAATTCTGCAACGCCAGGGGAAGTCCGTTTCGATGAGGCCCATGGAACAACACAGTGGCCAGTGAAGAAGGTTTTTGGGCTCCTGAAAGCTAGAATCAGATATCTGGACAAGACTGAGGGAGCCCTCCTCTACTCACTGTTGCCTGCTGCATCCTCCACAACATTGCCCTGCAACAGAAACTCCCTTACATCACAGAAGATTCAGGCCATGAAGCCCCACCAGGTAGGGAGCCTGAAATGCCAAATGAAGATGATGATAGTGGTGAAGAGGAAGGAGCTGATTTGCATCAGGAGCTCATCCAGAACTACTTCTCCTGTATGGCATGAGATGTGATGGCTTTGACTATTCTTTCAACTCATGTAGTGATGTTGTAAGGAGGATGGCAATGCTACATACTAAGAATATATGGGTCTGGAAATATCTGGGGAAAGGTATTTGTATTGTAAGTGTACCTTTGTTCCGCTGTAACTGTTGTCTTGGACTGTGTTATCTAGATGTTGACAATGTGATATGTGTCATATGTATGTTTTCTCAGCTTATCTCTCTGAGTTGGTCTGCTTTAGGTACCTTCACCATATCATCTTCATTTGACCATTTCAGAGTTGTGACATTAGCAGGTATATGATGCTGTTCCTGGGAATGTCTGTCACAGAGTTTAGGTGTACAAAGCCGGTGCGAAGACAGATTGACAGCGATACAATGGGAGTTACCAAGCTTCCATTGAACTTGTTCCTTGTGGTGTGTTGGTCCTAATGCAATGTGAGTGCCATCATATGATCCAGCACAATGTTGTGTTTTGCCCAATTCATGCTATCCTGCCTTCACATTGGCTAATTCCTCATTGTCTATGAACTAGATGTAGCTGTTGATGTCTCCTCATTGTAGGCTAAAGTGCTAGTAGCACATCACTGACATTTATTAGTGACATTCCACCAGATGCAAGCAACACTGGATTAAAATGAGCCTGTGGTCAGAAGCTGTTGTACTGGCATGTGTCAGTTTATATGTTCATTTGATGTAGGATTCCTTTTGTGAGGTAGGCAATATGACTACAGCTGATGATGTAGACCTATTTTATTGTTGCCTATTTTGCGGGATATTGTCACATGTATCCCCTCCTTCCATGTTGTGAGAGTCTGCAAGCGTTTCTGTGATCACTGACCCAGAATAACTGAGTCATGTATGATTTGCTATGTGTCTGACAATATGTCTTATTAATATGAGGGGTAGAGGTGCACACCTCATCTGTGTGATTTTTCAGTAAAACGTTTGTTTATTGTACAATTTTAATCTATAGGTGCCTCACCACTGCGCGTGTTGACAGCACGTGCATGTGAAAAACTGTAAAACTTACAGGACCCAAAGCCTGGATGTAGTGAGCCCTGTTCACTAAGAACTAAACGTTCTATACTTTTTCTGAACAATCTGCATATGTGTAATACAGAATTAACAAAAACCAATAAATGAAGAAAGTTTCTGTTTATGTATCATTCTCAAATTATTATTGCATAGCAAATAACATTAATCACACCATCCAATCTGCTGTGTTCAATGTGTAACAATGAAATTACATGTAAATTAAAACAAGGTTTTACAATCAAACCGAAATTTATACAAATATTGCAATCTTTGCACAAACAGCTTTTATCTTCCCATTAACATGAAGCCTGATGCATTTCGGGACTCTGCGGACCCTTCCTCAGGAGCATGTCTGAACTTCGGGAAGAAAACAACCTCCTTATCTATAACCAGATGGCCCGAGTGAATTCAATCAACGATGTCTTGAGGGGGAACTACTAATGCCTGAGAAACTTTGCCGTAGGTAATCACATGTGGTATACGAGGTTCGACAAACGGTTTGAGGATAAGCGATTCAAACATGTCAGCATATAATTTGGACAATTGAAAAAAGATGTTCTCAGCCCAGACACTTGTATGTATGTGTTGTTGCGACATGGTAGTGATCCTTAGTTGAACATTGCTTACATATAACATATCCAAACTTCCGGAAGTCCCAGGTTTTGACATTGTAAAGTTCAGCTGGTTGTACATTCACCACATGATGATATAACATATTCTAGTCATGACCACATTACTTTATGAGCCAATTCTCACTAACCCACCATATAAATACGGGGATAGGTCAGACACCCACACCTCATGTCTCTTTATTTCCATAAATACTATGTTTAACATGATGTTACACACTTTTACAACTGCAACTCCCATGAGTCCCTACTGGATTCAGTAATTCCTTGTTTCACCTGTGATTTGTAGCTACACTTCCCATGACCCCCTGGGAAGTTTGTAGTTCCACCCGGTCGTGCTCCCAACCAGGATCCGTGTGACTTCTGCCGTGCACGGCAAATGCCAGAAAGTGCTCCTCCTTGTAAGCGGCTTTCCCTGTATACCGTAGTTGTTACTTGCTCACCTAAGGCTGCGATATTTCAGTACCATCCGTGCGCGTCCATATCTCGAACTCCTACACAGGATGTTATTTGACAGCTTGTATATTGAAAAACTGCTACCACCTTACGGGTGATTAGGTGAACTCCCAGCGGCACTATATTTGCCATTCACCACTACCGGGCCCCAGGAAATTGCCTCAACAGCTCATTGTAGATTGATTGAGGGACATTATTGTAAAAATTCACATCCAAATAAATGCTGGTAAAAAGGATTTATTGCAGCGCCAACACAGCAAGTGCAGCCAACCAAGGTGTGACTGCACGCAAACTGAAGCACATTCAGCATTCCATAGGAAGAATTCTCATGGAATCCAGTACACTAGACAAATACAAACATGGGATGTGCCAGGCATATGAGAACACATCTCCCTTTTTCAATAAATAAACAACACAATAATAACAGAAAATTTACAGGAAACAGGTAAGAAAAACTATTAACAATATCAGCCTACTTGCTAGGAGCAGGACAGTTCCTACAAGTTCCCTAGGCTAATTTAACAAAATCAGCATATTTCCTTGGGGCAGGACAGTTCCTATTGGTCCTCTTGACACGAGAAGCCACTGAGCTTTCACCCCCATCAGATGTTCCAGCGAGATTACAGTGATCCTCCTCCGGACCACTATCTGCAAAGTAGTCTTTGCACCTCACCAAGAATTCTCTCTCAAATTCATCACCACTCAAACTCCCTTTGCCGGCATCCACAGGCACCCACAGGTTTGGTGCACTTGGCAACCTTCCTGGCAATCCACACCTTGCCATCCTGGGTAATAATACAGTTTTTAAATACTTTTTGAACTTTCATGGCCTTACAACATTTTGACATTCCTTTGCCCCCGAGACTAGGTTTGCTAACTATCACCCAATCTCCAACAAAAAAACGATGAGGCTTAGTCTTCCAATTCGTATCATACCACTCTTTGGCCTTGTTCTGCTTCTACCTGACTCTTTCCACGACATCTCTCATGTTACACTCTTCTCCATCACCACTCTATTTCTCCTTAAACCACCATGGACACAACCAGGAAGCAGGATTCCTACCTTTCAACAGCTTGAAAGGACTAACTTCTGTACTGGTGTGTGGAGTTATCCTGTACATCTATAGTTTCTCTCTCAACATGGTTTTCCATTTTCCACCACAGGCATGTGCCTCTACCACATACCCTTGAAGCACCCAATTAAACCTTTCCACTTGACCGTTTTCAAAAATGGGACTCTCAAAACCCCACATCAGAACATTCCCTGGCATGTGGAATATTCATTGAAAAAAAAAAAAAATTTTTTATTGGTGCATGAGTTTCAATGTTTACAAAAATGACATTATAGTTTAGCATATTCAATTAAGGAAAATGAAATAAATTATATAGTTACAGATTCAATATCCATAACGTTACATGTCTTTAAAGCCAATGAACTTATAGCGGAAAATAAAGGAAGAGGAAAAAGGCGTTAAATTAAGTCTGTAACATTTCTATAATATGGTCTCATGCACATTTTTTAGAATTTTCTACCCCCCCTCTCCCTCCCCGGGGTTGACCATCTATCTAAATGTGATTTTGTGTTAGATAATCTTGGATATACTAGGGTGTAACTGAAATGTCGTGTTCCACTGCTTTTATCTCTCGAGCCATTTAGTCAGTGGTTCCCAGATTTTTAACCCTTTTGACCGGGATCGAGTCCCCCCTTTTCCATATATTGCTTTTTCAAAGTTGTAATTCGCAATTAGACGTGTTAACCACTGACAATACCCTGGAGGGGATGAATCTAACCAGGCTGATGTTAGGGTAAGGCGATATATTGCCATACTTATAAAAATTAACTGTTCTCCGGGCAACCCTTGAGTCTCCTGACCTACCCCTAGACAAATCAGAGTTGATGAAAGGTTTATATCCCTTCTTAGAACTTCCTTAAAAAATTTCATGATGTCAGCTTTTAAAGTATTTAGTGTAGTACAGGAAGCCAACATATGTTCTAAATCGGCCTTAAACAGCGAGCATCGAGGGCATAAGGTCCCTTTCCCTGTTCCCCATTTGGCAATCCTTTTCGGCGTATAATAGAGCGAGAAGCAAGTTTTATAATACTGCGCCTGAAGTCGTGCTGGTATTAAAAGTTTCTGTGCTAATTCGGTAGAGTATTGAAATAAGCCCTCTGATATATCGATTTCCACTTTCCATTTGCTAGCCCGCAGTTCCATGTCATCAGTCATCAAGGAGTTAAGCAAATTATATACCATTCCAATTGATTGATTATTCTGTCTTAGTTTATCTATAATGAAATTATTTATGAATCCTATTGGACCTCCACATTTCTTGCTTAAAAATCACGTATTTGTAAATACTTAAAAAAATCTTTCCAATCTAATTCATATTGTGTCTTAAGGTTTTCAAAGGAGATTATATCAGTGAGAGAGTAAAAATCTCCAAGCTTGGATAGGCCTTTGTCTATCTATCTCCTAATTGTAAAGTTTTTAAAGATTCCGGGCAGATTAAAGTTATTATTGATCGGGGTATAATAGTTCAGACGGCCCAATCCTAACATCTTCCGGACTGCTTTCAAGGTTTTATATCCCGCGGCCAGCGTCTTATATCGTACTTTTTTATAATGAGAATCATTCAAGAATTTCCAGGCCCATCCCCAGGCCTGATTACCCATTATTAGTTCTATAGGTGTGGGGGTGTAACTAGTGGAGTCGTCTAGTGGTTTATCGGAAAAAGGGTGTGATTGTGTAAAAGAGTAGTTGCCCAATAATAAAGTTTAATGTTTGGAAGAGCCAAAGCACCCCTATCCTTTGGTAGAGAAAGAAACTTATATGCTTTTCTAGGTTTCCCATAAGACCAAATGAACCGGGAAAACATATCTTCGATCTTTTTTAAACATTTGGAATTAAGTTCTAGTGGAATAGCTCATATAAAATAGAGGATCTTAGGGAAAAAGAGAATTTTGATTATATTACATCTCCCGATTATTGAGAGATGCAAATTATGCAATCGCCTCAATTCTGGTTTTATTTTATCAATCATGGGGGCGATATTTGCATCGACTAGCTTTTCAATATTGGCGGTAATGTCTACCCCCAAGTATGTGGCGTTTTCTACCTAACTCACGTCGTCACCCATGTTGACATTTTTGCAAATAATCTGGGTTTTGGTTCGATTTAGGGAATATCCTGCCAAAAGGCCGAATCTCATCGCCTCTCGCTCTACCTCTACCATAGACTCTATCGGGTTAGCTGTTACAAGCGCGATATCGTCCGCATATGCCAATACTTTTGTTTCCCATCCTTGAGTGATTATCGGCCTAATCCTTTGATTGTGCTCCAAAGCGCGTAAGAAGGGGTCGATATATATGGCAAATAGTAGAGGTGAGCTAGGGCATCCCTGGTGTGTGCCTCGAGTTATTTTGAAGGTGTTAGTAAGTGTACCATTTATAAATAATTTCGCGGTTGGTTGAAAATACAGCATCTTAAATGCCTGTATGAGATGTTGGCCTATCCCAACCCTCGACAGAGACTCCCAAAGAAACGGCCAGGAAACTCTGTTGAAGGCCTTCTCAGCATCAAGTAAAATGAGTGCCATTGGATCTCCGGAGATTTGTGCTGCATCAAAGAGTGAGATGGTTCTTCTTATGTGATCTATGGTACCACGTCCAGGGATGAACCCATGTTGCCTTGGGGATATAATTTTATGGATTACCCCACCTAATCTGGTCGCTAATATTTTGGAGTAAATTTTACTGTCCTCATTTATTAATGTAATTGGACGATAAGAAGCGGGGTCTAGTGCAGATTTATGTTTTTTCAGAAAAACAATTATTTTTGCTTGCGACCATGATTCAGGTGGTCTTCCCCCCTTGAAAACATGTACAAACAAGGGAAAAATGGCTTCTCTTATTTCTGTAGACATTTTTTTATAGAATTCTGCTGGGATACTATCTAAACCAGTTGCTTTGCCATTAGGAAGACTGTTAATACACAGCAGAGCATCAACCCATTGAGGGGGTTCCTCAAGTTGGGCCTGATCGTCTGAAGATAGTTGTTCTGTTGGAAATTGGTTAAGATAAGTCATAATATTGTTTGAGTGAGATCTGGTGGTTTCTTGATATAGATTTTGATAATAAGTTAAAAACTCATTGCGTATACCTTCTGGGTCTGTGATTATGGCCTGGGTGGTATCTTTCACTGCCGTAATAATATCTTTTGTGGCTTTTTGTCTGGCCCTTATCGCAAGATGATGTCCGACTTGTTCACTACACTCATATGCTTCTTTTCTCCAAGTCTCCAATATATCTGCTGCCCTTTTGGCTATTACTTCCAAAACTGATGATTTAGCTGAAATTATTTTAGCCAGTGCTTCTGTAGGATCCTCACCATCTCTGTATACAGTAATTAAGTTTTCTTCTGCGGCTGCCAATTGCGTTTGTAAGATATCCATTAATTGGCGTTTTTCCCTATTAAGAGCTAGCGAAAAACTCATTGTTTCTCCCCTTATTGCGGCTTTGAGTGCGTCCCAGACCACTTCTATCTTGGTACTGCCAAGATTCTCCTTAATAAATTGGGGGATCCAATGCCTCATGAGTTTGCAGTATTCGTCATTAGCGAGTAAAGAGCGGTTAAATGACCAACTGATCGTATCTCGATTAACCCTTCTTTCCCCTCTTATTTCCAGAACCAAGGGATTGTGATCTGAAACTATTCGTGTAGTCTTTTCTATTGAACACTTGTGAAGAATAGAGTGAGATGTAAGTATATAATCTAATCGGACCGGTTTTTTGTGCGGAAACGAATAAAAAGTATAGCCTGGGTCTGTAGGGTAATATGATTGCCAGACATCCATTAATGCCTGTTCCTGACTTAAGGCCTTTAAGGCCTTAAAGACCTTGGGTTTCCTACCTGTGTAGTTCATATTGGTGTCCGAGGATATACTTTGACTAGCCGGTATATTTATATTAAAATCGCCGCAGATAATGATAGGTAAAGACCACTCGGCCAATTCATTATTTAAATAATCAAATATTGCAGGATCATCAACAATACTGCCATACACCGTGCATATCGTGATTATGGCACCGTTCTCTCTACGACATTCGGTAATAACCCACCTCCCATTCTGATCTACAGATGTACGTGGAAATTGAAGTGAGCCTTTGGCATATAATATTGGGACCCCCCGTGTCCTAACACTCTGTGACGTAGCTCCTATTACTGTAAATCCAAGTGTGCCTAAAAGGTGAGTCTGTGTCCTGTCTATATGTGTCTCCTGTAAGCATAGGATATCGGCTTTAAGTAATCTAAGGGCTACAGCGGTATTTCGACACTTCCTTGGATCATTCAAGCCACATATATTTAATGTAGCTATGCGTAATTTACTCATTTCATTACCTAAAGTTTAGCCCATTCGATAAGACCCTGGACAAGACATAATAGTATCTCCTGACCATATAACAACATAAAGGAAAATTAAAGAAAAATCCACAACTGGAGCAGATGCTCTTGGAGTCAACCCATTCTCCCTTCCCCCTCCACCCCCTTTCCCCCCCAACGAGACCCCCCCCCACCACCTACCACTGAGGCCTGCCTGATTCAGCATGAACCAGGATGTGGACATCTGAGAAGGCAGAGTCCCGTATCACCCCTCCGGTCCGGTCCCGTCCATGCCCTAAACTGCACACTTTATCTATGTCTACTCATATTGTGATAACCCCAGTTTGAAACTTCATAGAAACTAAACATTTAAGTATTGAGTCCATAACAGTTCAAACTTTGGATCTGTCTCTGCTTGTCCCTGTAATTTCCTGCAAATATGCTTGAGCTTGAATTTCCGAAGTGAAGCTGCGAGTGACCCCATTAAAGATGATTTTTAAACGTGCCGGATTCTGTAGGTATACCGTTGCTCCGATTTGCTGAAATGGTGTAAATAATTGTCTCAACCTCCATCGACGCTCAACTGTGGCATGGGCGAAGTCTGGCCTGGTGAAAAAGGTAACGCCGTTATATTCTTTTTTGCTTGTAGGTCTGGCTAAGTCAAAAAGAGCTTGGCTCCTCGTTGTACTGTACCCAGTGCTGTCATCAGGAGTCTCCAGATCACCGATAGCGTAATGCAGCACGTCGTAGAGAGCAGCCGCAGGGCTGCGTGAAGCGAGGATGTTAGAGCCGCCGGACTCCCTGCTCGGAATGCAGCCGTCAGCGGCCCGGCCGTCGGACGTGATGTCTTTTGCGAGCCGTGCCGATCCCGGCGCTGCCTCGAGGTCAGGATAGCAGTCATGCGGCTATGAGAGAAATCATCTGGCAAGTATTGTTGTCCCCGACTCCCTTGGGGGAATTACCCCGATGCAGTGCAGTTTGAAGCCATTTAATTTATAATTAGGGCCAGACCGGCGGAGCTCTGCTGGTCTACTGCCGCTCAGGCGCCATCTTGCCTCTATATGGCATGTGGAATATTCAGATGAAGGATTTCCCTGCTGCTGGACGGACTACCTTGTTGTCTGAAGAAAAAAATTGGGCTTATTTGTCTTGATCCCATGCGTCATGATCCTGACCTCATTGTGTTCTCACTCCTCTTGTACCTCCTGTACCTTATAATGAAGTAGTCACATGCTTTATGTTACAATGTTTGATAAATAACTCCATTAACTTAGATGTTAACTGTACCCCGTTATCAGTTACTAAAGTGGAGGGACAACCCTCACTGGAAAACACTTCTTTGAGAAATTTAATCACTGCACCAGTCGAGGCATGTGGAACCAACTTGACTTCTGGCTACTTTGAATGATAGTCCACCAAAACCAAAGCAAAGCTTACATCCACTGGTAGGAAATTAAAAGGCCCTGACAGATCGAAAGCCAATTTCTGCCATGGTAATTCTGGCCATATTACATTCTTTAAAGGTGGAACACTTACTTCCATCATTTTTTCACGTGATGCCACACTTCACATTTCCTTTCCGTCCGATCTATCATCCGTCCCTGGCCACCAAAAATGAATTCTTACCAAACGCTTCATAGCAGACATACCAGGATGCTCCTTATCTGCCAACTTGAGAATAACCTCACGGATACCTCCAGGAGGAACACATTTTCCACCTTTAAACAATAAATTACCCTCCATTTCCAGTTCCTCAGCCACTCTATACATGGCTTCCATCTCCGGCTTAAATTCCGTAGTTTAATGGTAACTCGCATTCTTGCCAATTCCCGCAAACTGCGTGAACGGAGCAGAGTTTTACGCCCGGGCTTAGTAGTGATTTCGTAGACAAGAGAGAAGGGGCTAACGGAGTGTAGCATCTTGGTCAGAGTTGCAATCACAAGGCCTCATGGTAGTTGCAGTCAGTTCAATGTCATTTTAGAAACACTTGAGGAATTGTAACCTGCATGACTAGTGTAGATCAGTATTGACATGGCAGACAAGTGTGAGTGGGCAAACAGATTGTAGCATCTTGGTTAGAGTTGTAGTGACAGGGCCTCATGGTATTAGTAGTAGCTTTTCTATCTCTACTTACCAACACTTGAGAAATGGTAACCTGCATGACTAGTGTAGATTTGTAGTGACATGGTAGACAAGTTATAAGGGGCGAAAGGAGTGTAGCATCTTGGTCAGTGTTACAATCACACGGCCTCATGGTAGTTGCAGTCAGTTCAATGTCACTTTAGCAACACTTGAGAAATGGCAACCTGCTTGACTAGTGTAGATCAGTGGTGACATGGTAGACAAGTGAGAAGGAGCAAAAGGAGTTTAGCATCTTGGTTAGAGTTGTAGTCACAGGGCCTCATGGTAGTAGTGGTAGCTTTTCTATCTGTACTTACCAACAGTTGATAAATAGTAACCTGTATTACTAGTGTAGATCAATAGTAATATTGTCGACAAGCGCAAAGGGGCAAAAGGAGTGCAGCATCTTGGTTAGAGCTACAATCACAAAGCCTGATGGTAGTTGTATCACTTTAGCAACACTTGATGAACGGTTAGTGTACCATAGCTGTTGGCAATCGTTTGGGATGGAACATATATCATAGGTCTTCAATTGATATTTTTATGGTAATGCACTTACAGACAGCATTGCAACGTGGCATGTCATGGAGTTGGATACATGTGCTCTTATATGCAGCAATACACATTGCCACAGACAAACCGACATCTCAGATACTTTGAGTATTGCATTTTAGGAAAGTAGATAGAGAAGGCAATGGCAAAAGCAGACTTGAGAGCAAACTGGACAATGTGATATTGTGGCAGTTATTGAAGTGTAACTTACCAGAGTCCACTCCTGCCTCTATTCAATATAAAACCGCTTAATATGCAGGATAGCCAAAACCCCTTCTCCTCCCAGGGAAAAAGTTGTAATGGTGCGTTTGGAGGACCACCGCCAGTCCTCTGAGCCTGTAATTGGTGGCTGTTGTTTTTGGTACGTCTCCTCAGCCTGAGGTTGTTCCACCTCTTCCTAATGTCGCCTTGTGTGCACAGTGTGGTGCCAATAGCACTCCCTCTGCTGACTATCCTGTCCCACATTTCACTTTTCATACTGAGAGGAGTGTGCTGGACCTGTGCTTCAAAATGTATGGTTCTACTGTAATGATTTAATCCACGATAACTGTCAACCCTTGCTCTGTGAAGCGTGTTTTTTTTCCCAGGCATGGTGCAAAGATAAAAATATGTGAGTGAATATATGAATGAAAAAATAAAAAGTGATAGAGGTGAAAAGAAGCAAACAAAATATTACTGGTGGTGGAGAGTGCTAAATGGGAAGAAGAAACAAGCATTGGTAATGTATCGGTTTCGCCTATGTAATGAATAAAGAGCTGTTTTCATCAATCATCGTCCGGGAGAAGGAAAGAGCTCCCTGACCGATAACACATGAGTGGAGAGGATGTGGTGCAGCGGCCTCAGCTGCTGACTCGAGAGCTGGGGATCCCGGTTCGATTATCGGCAGCGCCACACAGCATCCTGTGATTCTATGCAAATCACTTAAGCTCTCTGGGTGATAAATTGTAATATAAATATGCAGCAATAGTAAAAGGTGAACCTTTATGAAAATATAGTTGTACCAAAGCGGATGTTGACAGTATTTCGGCAGCGGAAATCTGATAATAGAAGCAAACAAGGAACAAGCATTGGTAAATGCAGGAAAATATGCTACAGCCAATAGAAATGCAGGAACGGTAAGTGTCACGCACAGGAACCAATGAGAAGCCAGGAAAGAGAGGAGGCAGGATGTAAGACTCTTTAAGTTTATATTAAAAACAATAGATTTCTCAATCTCAAGCAAGGGATGGTGGTTAGGGATGTGGTGTGTTCTATAGTGTGATTTGAAGGCGGGTCTACTTGCCAAAGCACATCAGCAGTGTAGTTTTTAAATCCATCCAATGGTCACTATTGTGTTTTGTTTCGCATGTACCATGGCCGTTGGCTAACCACAGTTTGTTCACCACCGCTGGGAGACCGGGAGTATGACTGTGTAGTCTTATTACGCTTGGCGGTTGGACCGCAGACTTGGCGGTGTCAGTGGATGCACAGCCGACGTAGCAGACAGCTGCAGTACTGCCTGGAAGATGGCCACGGTCGGCGTTTCAGACTGCACAACTCGTTATTTGGCGGGTGGTAGATCGCCGGAGCAGCGGTGGGGTAGACAAGTCAGACGCGGTTCTCGGGCGGTCGGACCGCCAAACTCGTAATAACGCCTTTATTAAGTGCTAACGTAAGATTGGGAGCAGATAGAGATATGCTGTTTATAGCCAAAGGAATCATAATTTAAAATCATCTTCAATGGTGCTGTCTGATTTTAAATTACAATTTTGCTAATGTCACTTTTAGAAAGTTTCCATTTTCTTGCCCAAACCAACTGTGCCTTACTGCCAGTGTGCTGGGTCACATGACTGTGAGTGGCTCTGCAGCTGTGGATTTTGTATTGCCTCCAGAAAGTGGGGCAAAGGAAACCTAGGTTTGAGATTCTTCCAGACAGGATGGCTTAAGAGGAGCTGTACCTTACCCTGATTACATTTCAAAGGGCCTTTCCTGAAGCACACAGAAAGGAACCTAACACCAGACATGAACTTGCCTCTGTACCCCTAGTAAGTCTGAAGCCAGGACCAGGGGATGGGGAATAACTGACTATAACCAGTTCCAGGGTTAGGTCAGGGAATTCCGCCACATAAAGGCTGTCAACAGGTATAAAAATGGGACTCTCAAAACCCCACATCAGAACATTCCCTGGCATGTGAAATATTCAGATGAAGGATTTCCCTGCTGCTGGACGGACTACCTTGTTGTCTGAAGAAAAAATTGGGCTTATTTGTCTTGATCCCATGCGTCATGATCCTGACCTCATTGTGTTCTCACTCCTCCTGCACCTTTTGTGTGGGGGGCTTGCAGGAACGAGCACACGTCTTAATGCCTCCCTGGCTGTTCATGGGACTCATTGCTCATTGGCTTCACAACGTTCTTAGCATGGTAATTATCCACCGATGCCTTAGCCCACTGAGTCATGAAACACCAACCTACAAACAGTAACACCCCCCAGGGCCTTCAGCCTGACTCATCATGACTATGATGTTATTTGGGCAGACTCATAGGCACATAACCAAAGGGATATTTGGGCTGACTCACAGGCACATGACTATTGGGATATTTAGGCTGACTCATCAGGATTTCGGAACAGTAATTATATTGCAATCAAACCACGAGGCAGTGCTTGGATACCCACTGGTTGAAGAGGACAAATCCTCTTCAGCGATCCCATTCACCTGAACCCCTCCGCGACCCAGCTGAAGTTCTTCTTCATTGAGGCTCTTGTACGAATCTCTGATGCTGAGTACATCTTCTCCCCTGCAAATTCAACATTGCAGTGAACTCCATCCGGGCAACGCCGCATGGCTCTCCTCCAAATCTCCGACTCTGCGGAACTCTTCTCCCCTGCAAATTCAGCAATGCAGCGAACACCATCACTGCAACATTGCACCTAAAGGGAGAAAAATTGGTAAATACCATCCTTAAGGTTAGTGAAAGTGTATCAATGAAAGATTTGTTTTTATAATGCTGAAAATCAGAAAACAGGACATCTCTTGAACATTGCAACATAATGGGTATTATTTAAAGTGCATACGAGACCTTGGTATTGGCTCCCATTTACATTCTTTTGTCCCATCTTTTATTGTGCTGTAGTCCGTTAATCCAAAAGCATACTCTTGTGCACCTTGTGCCTTGTGTTCAACAACAAACAAGGTGTACCTTAGTGTATGATGTGAAAACATGATATAGCTTCTGCCGGCAGTGCCGCAACCCCAAGGGTAACAGTTGATTATTGAAAGACTATGTAGCAATGGATTCATTATAGTGTGAGTGACTGTTAGTATGCATTTCAAAGACGGGAGGGAATATTTCATGACTACTCATTTGTTAAATAACTTGTATTTGCAGTACAGCTTACCACACACTACATTACGCACATATAATGACAATGCTCTCCAGGACTGAGAAGTGATGTACCTACGACTTCAAGACGACGGTGGCTGATCTTGAAGGCAAGTCTCTCTGTTTGTTATTTTGTCCTAACCCACTTTCCCTTCTGGGGCAGCAGTTGATTCACGGTTACAATTCGCTGATCAGATGTCACAATAGGAGAGATAGGAGGTCCAGCATCTTCTCTGCAGACAAGAGCCAGGTGAGTGGCATGACACCAGACTACCCAGAGTGACTCCAAAGATCAGTTGGCTGATGTTTCTTAGATATTGATAACCTATATACTGGCTTGTAGAGGTGACAATGGGCCTGGTTTAGTGTTTGGTAGACAGGTACTCCATCACAAACATGACAGATATCGAATCCACCTTATTACATGTCATAGAATATAATGCACTTGTAAAAAGTCGGACAGGATATCCGTCACATTTGTGATAGAGTAACTTATCCCCCAAACTCAAAATCAGGCGCCATGTAAATTACAAAAATATCCACATCACAATTATCATATTTAACATTAACATTGACTATATTGAAGTACAAAATAAAATGTCATATCGACCTCCTATCTACATTACATAAACACACAAGAATAATGAAATGTATAATATCGACTAAATTAATATTGACAAAATACTTAAACATATATATATATATATATATTTATATATATATATATATATTCATTACTGTCTACTGTATATTTTAGTATTTTAGGTTGTTATGAAGGTGGGATATATTAGAGTCTCTTGTATCCCCATCTCCCATTCCTAGGTTTGTCTATTATAAGTGCACTTGCACTTTATTTTGTTCATTGAAAGGAAAGGGTGCAACCGATATACTATAGTACCCAATATAAGTATTATCATTTCTGAATTTATATTGTATATGCACTTGCACTTTAAATGTATTTATTAGTGAGCATCTAGGCCTCCATGAATTTTAAGTAGGCTGTCGACTATGATTTTAATAGTCGGCACCACAGTATTTTTATGAAGCACTAGCACTTTTTCGATTCAACGTCCTCTCCTCGGTTCATGTGTTCAACATATGTCAAGAAAAACAAGTTCATGCTGTTCCTTTGATGAGAGAGTTAAATAAAGAGTTAGACAAAGGGAATACTTGCCAACCTGACCAGAATAGTTCAAAGTTGGGAATCCATTGTATTGGATTATATTGCCCTCACACACCCGGCAGGGTGTCATGCTTCATCATCGGGCTGCTCCTCGTCGGGTCGGCGGTGCAATACCCGACGTGCTCCCTATAGTAGGGGCACTTTAACAGAGATCTTTTTCCAACAGCCGTTTAGGTGATGTGGGGGTGAGGGGTCTAGTATGTGTAGATGAATGTGTATTAATAGTGAATCTAAAATAGGGTTGGGAGTACCAGCAACGATAACTTTAATCAAGGGGTCTCCTACCCTAAGTAAAAACAAAGAATATAAGGCGCTAGGCTGAGGGTTATGTCTCAAGTTATGGCGCTCTTATAGGTGAGAGGTCAACATGTTTCTCGCCAAATGAATAATCTACGGGCGATTCGTCAGGACCAAAAAACAGGTTTGTACTAAAAATATTTACTATCTACAACTTAAAACTCAAAGGTTGTTGTGGCTGCACACTCACATCAACCATATGACTCACTAGTCAGATACCTGGTAGTACTGGAACTACCCCAAGTTGTGGACTAACCAGGCATCACAGTACCCGGTAGGTTTGAACACAAGGAGTTCCTCATGTATGGTGTGCAAGTAGCACGTCGTCAGTTGACCTACCCTCTACTACATGGGCCTCTTTTTTATATATTAGGAATTTTTTCCTTGTTTAAACTATACAGTTTAAGTGTTTCATACCAGATTTACTGTTTATTTTAACAGGTTGGATATATTCTATATTATTCATGGTTACATCCTTTACTGTGTGGACCATTTGAGGTTTAATATGTCCAAACAACATGTAGTTCATAGTATGTTTTCCTTGTTTACTAGAGGGGAGGAGTTGGATATGCACTGTGTCACTTTAAAAATGTTCAATGCGGTTCAGCGTGTCGTGTGATCAAGCTTGCGGAAACGCAGGCGAAACGCGTAATGCTGGGCACTTGCCACATTCATTTTTTGATGCACTGAAATCACCGATTAAAAGCACTTTTATATTTATGGATTTGCCCCGTGTGGTCCGTACTTGCTGTACTGCTGTGTAGTTGGCGCTTCAAGGACTTTGGTTTTTATATATATATATATATATATATATATATATAATCATATATATATATATATATATAATCGGTTCCAAACAACATATTGACCAGCACTCACAGGAAAAGAATTCTCCTTTTATTGGATTATTCGTGCACTTGTTGTGAGTGCACGAATAATCCAATAAAAGGAGAATTCTGTTCCTGTGAGTGCTGGTCAATATGTTGTTTGGAGCCGTATATGTGTGCGAATGCACCCTTGCATTACCCAGCACCTGCTTGTGAGTGCAGAAGCCAGGGTGAAACTGGAGTGTGGATGTAATAATGAGCATCGGCACTGCCGCGGTTCACGGGGGCAAAGATAAACTGCCAGAATACAGGGGAAACGAAAAACGAGAAGGGGAGGGTGGAAGCAACACCAGCAACATCTTAAGCCAAACCACACGGAACAAACGCGGAACGGAAAAGAAATGAAAATCTATTGATCATAAACTTGACAACAAAACAAAACGTACAAAATCTGATGAATCAGTATTGCAACTAGGACTCACCTTCTGCCCAACGAGTGGCTATGAATATACACGGACAAAAACTGATCTCTTCAAGTTTTCAAGGAAATTAAAACTTTATAAATTCTTCAAACTCAAAGGACCAGGAAAATTGAGAAAAATACAGAAACAAGAATGGACACAAATGGATACCATAACGGGAGCTGATCTGGAAACATTAGCACTATTGGAAGAACTGCAATTGTGTGACTTGTCACAAGTGGATGACATTTGGGACAATATAGACAGAGTGGAGAACCTAGGAATAATACAAGTGGGGCATTCACCCCCTTCAAACCAACATCTAAATGTATGCCCCAGGTGCCCCTGATGCGATTGAAGTATTTGTAGAAAGTGTAAACAAAGATCTCATGGCCCTTTGTATGGGAAAGAACAAAGAGAAGACTAAAGTGAATATCACTCAGAAACAAAGACAGGCTTTAACTCACCTACAAAATGATCGTACAATTGTCTATAACCCCTTCGATAAGGGTGGAAACATTGTATTGCAAACTAAAGACAATTATTGCAAAGAAGCACTTAGACAATTGAATGACAAGAAAAGCTATATAATCATCACAAAAATTGAATATGCCAACAGTATAAAAGAAATTCTGATCTTGATCCAAAAATGGAATCATTAGAGAAATATAAATTTTTGGCAACCCTGCATCCAAGGTTGCCAACGTTTTACCATTTACCCAAGGTCCATAAAAACAGGACTCATCCCCCAGGACATCCCATTGTTTCTTCAATTGGAAGTTTGACGTAGAATATGTCTACATATGTGGACTATTTTCAATTTCCCTTTGCATCACAATTAATGTCATATACGAGGGATACAAAAGATTTTCTAAAACAAATCGAAGGAACAATTTGGGAGCCGGACTTTTGATGATTGCATTGGATGTTGCTAATCTCTACACCAGCATTACCCATAAAGATGGACTAGAGGCTGTGAGATAATTTCTCAGAGGCTGTCCTCTGAAATACATGGAATATAGTGAGATGCTGTTAGAATTCGTGGACTTCTGCTTAAATAATAACATCTTTACTCTTCAGGAACAATTGTATAAGTAGATATGAGGAATTTCTATGGACACATGCTTCGCCCCCAGCTACGTAAACTTGTTCGTGGGCTGGTGGCATGGTCGGATGCCCAAGACAACTGGGTAGAAAGAATAGTCAGTTGGCGAAGATATATAGATGATTTATTCCTCATATGGAAAGGCACAGAGGAATCAGCTAAGCAATATATTTCCTTTTTAAATGAGAATGACATCAATTTGAGATTCACTGGTGAAATCAGTTGTAAGAAGGTAAACTGTCTTGATCTCCAGGTATTTATTAGTGACAATAACATCTGTACGTCCCTCTATAGAAAACCCACTGTTGGTAATGCAGTATTACATGCAGGAAGCAGTCATCCCGCAAGATTAATTAACCATATTCCTTATGGAGAGTTTTTACGCATCAAGCACAACTGCTTGAGAGAGACTGATTTTGATGAAGCAGCAGAAGCTAGATTAAAGAGATCCGATAAGAGAGGCTATCATAGGCAAATACTTACAGGGGCATTGAACAGAGTAAAACAGAAAAAAGAGAGAAAATGTATTAAAAGAAGAGACCAGAAACAAAGCTGAGAAAGCACAAAATAATTTCAAGATGATTATCAATTTTTCTAGTGCCACAATGAGCTTGAAGAAAATTATGCAAAAATATTGGAAGATCCTGAAATCAGATGTCACTATTGGGAAAAACTTGCCCACGCACCCTTTGTTAACATTTAAAAAACCAAGGTCGATAAGGGATATGATAGTGGAAAGTCATTTACCTAGGGAACAGCAGAAAGGGGTCTCTCAACACCTGAAAGGCTTTTTCCCATGCAGCAAATGTAAAGCCTGCGCGTATAGCAGTAAAGTATCAACCTATGAGGTTCTGGGCTTAAAAGAACCGAAACCGATAAAGAAATTCATGAACTGTCTTACTGCATTCACTGTTTGTTGCCTAATAAGTCCATGCCATTTGAAGTATGTAGAACATACGATCCATCCGACTAAAGAACGGATCCTAGAACATATGAGGGCAGTTAGCAATAAGGATGTTACCTACCAAGTGGCTAGACATTTCGAATCTCACAATCAAAGCAACAGAAATCTGTTTAAATTCTTTTGTTTAGACCAAGTGCCTCATGACGTGAGAGGTGGGAACAGAGAATTGAAGCTGTGTAGATTAGACTCTAGATATATAATAGATCTACAAACAAAAACACCTATGGGCTTGAATAGTAGCGAAGAACTGGGGGTTCACTTATAAAAGATGATAAAGCACTAAAACGGGCTACCTGTGAAAAGAAATAGACAAGGGTCACCACATATATGTAGCATGATAATGCCCATACGGGGCAAGATAAGGTAGTGAAGTAATAGGCCCTATAGAAATGCCCATCGGCGTGTTTGATAGTAAGGAATTCAGTCCCCCGAGGACAAGGGATAGCACACCCGCAACAATAGGAGCATGGGATTAATTAGAGCACAAGCCCATCCACAGCAAGATAGCAGTAAGCGGATTGAGTTTCCCAATACTTCCCATTGGTGGGTATAAGAGCGAAGTGAAGTTCAAAGAGAGAGGGGACTTATAAATGTGAAAATACAATAAAATTACAGAAACCTTAAAGTGTGGGCTATAAAATCACAAGAGCTCGAGTGATTGAGTTGTAATATAAATTTTAAGAAAGATTTGAAAGATATCGTAAAAGAAATGAAATTTCATGCTAAAAGATGGCGCTGATTTTTGTTCATAATATGAAGTCTGGTTTTACTGTTGTTAACATGATGTAATCAAGTAAGTTAATATAAAAAAGAAAGAAAAAATGGCGGCCACCAATATTGAAAAAGGCGCTTTGCTGAAACATGTTTGTTGTTGTGAGTGCACGAATAATCCAATAAAAGGGGAATTATTTTCCCGTGAGTGCTGGTCAATGTGTTGTTTTGAGCCGGATATGTGTACGAGTGCACCCTCGCACGACCCTGCACCCGCTCATGAGTGTGGAAGCAAGGGTGAAACTGGAGCGTTGATGATAAATATAGATATATCTATATATATATATAGATAGATAGATATATATATATCTATATATAGATATATATATATATATATATATATATATATATATATATATATATATATACCTTTCTTTTAAAACATCCACCTTAAAACATCATAGTGGAAAATATAAGGATAAAGGAACTATTAAAAAGACATTTTTTATTCCAATCATATTCAAAATAAAAAAAAACTGTCACGAAAACAGAACAAACTACCAGTTAATAAAACACTTAAATAGTATCAATCCAAGAAAAAATAAACTAATATTGGGCCTGCTCCCTGATAAAGGAAGGCAGAAGCCTATCACACTGTCCAACAATAAAAACGACCTAAAGTAAAGCAAGTACAACTATTTTAAATTATTAAACTAAAGAAACAGCACTTTTACAATTATTAAACAAATAAAAATAACCTAAATAAATTTATTTTTCCTTTTTCATAACTCCACAACAGACTCATGTTTAGGTGAAGCCAACAGAAACAAAAGAGGATACCACCCTTCAAACCTCCATGTCTATGTTGCAGGACCCCCACCTGGTGGGCAACAAATGTGGATGTTTCAATACGAGGAGGTACCAGATGGTGGTGCATGCAAGGTTCTCTCCAGGTTCCAGGAGGGTTGGGATCTTGGTGCAGAAAACTGCCTACTTCCACATCACCCAGACCTGGGTGACCCCGGATAGTTGTCGGGCAGCCACATCTAGTACTTGGAATGGGCTTCCCCTGAGGGGTGTGTTGTGGTATCTTCCTCCAGGTTTGCAGCCTGAGGGCCTAGCGAGGATGGGGGACTGGTTGGTGATAGTAAGGGATGCTCTCACTCTTCTGAGGGGGGACCTCAACTTTGTGGCATGAGGGGATTGAGATAGGATTACTCAGACGGGCCACCCGCCCAGATCAGATATACATTTGGTGATATTCATTGGCTCCCTGGGACTTTCCCGCTTGGACTATCCACACCATCAGCTCAGCTGGTGGGGGGGGGCACTCAATACTTACCAAGGGGCATTTCAGATCATACCCTAATACTCACAGTCTATCGGGGACCGCCAAGGCCTATTTGGTAGAAAAAAAGGGATCGGTGGGTGCCAGGGTGGTCGTGTGGGAGGCCTGGAAGGCAGTGATCCGGGGTCTGTTGATCTCACATGTGGTGGGGAAGAGATGGGACAGAGATAAGGAGTGCAAGGACGTGGAGGCTAAATTGGTCTAGAAAAAGGCGGACTTGGCTTGTGACTCTTCCCCCGACTTGGAGATTGCTATTGGTCAGATGAAGGAGGCTATAGAAGGCTGCAGCAGTGGGAGGCCTGGGATCACTTTTGAGTGAAGCAGGGGAGGGTGTATCAATTTGGTTATAAACAAGAGAAACATCTGGCATGGTTGGCTAAGTGGAAAGAAGCCATTATAAAAATGGGGTTACCCAATCCTGGTCAAGGACCTGGGTTCAATGTGATACAAAAAACAATGGTCCTAGACCTATATTTCAAAAACGATATATATCAAATTCACAGTACTGTATTCGAGAGACAATTTTTGAGCATGAACAATAATTAGCTCACAGTAATCAATACAATGAGTTAAACTAAAGAAAGTGCAACAACCAAGGTATACTTCACCAAGAATTTATTTTCATATCATAAGGTGAACAGTTAATTATTTACTGTATCAATTGAGGAAGAATAGGGAAAATAGGTTGCTCCAAAGGGAACGTGCAAAAAGGGGTGCTCTAGTGTTTGAGGAGTGAAATAGAATTCCAGAATAGTAAAATGGAGAAAAATTAAAAACATTCAGAAAATGGACTGGTTATGTATCTCAGTCTTATCTAGCCTGGCCACGTAAAAAAGTCAAAACATTCTTTCGGTACAATTCATAAATACACAAATATGTATCTTTTGGTGGCACGTAAGGATTGAGCTCGTGATCCAGGCTACTTATGGGGGCGTCGACGTTTCGACCCGACTTAGGGCTGCGAGGGTAATTCGGGGCCTCGGCCTTGCGGGTCTTCTTCAGGACTGTGTAGGGGCAACCTAAGTAGGTATGATGGCCGTGTCACACACCCGCAGAGTCTTGCGGGGCATGGATACCTCACATATGGTTAAGTCATAGTGGGCGTGTCCTTCCGTTAGTAAGGGTCGTTAAAATCCAGGCAATAAATGCTTGATATGGCAGGACCGGCGTCCGTAATGTGGATACCTTGTGCCAACTTGTGCGGAACTCGGACGCCGGCTCTGTCGTTTCAAGCCTCTTGCATTTGTTGCCTTGAAATTTAACGAACTTTACTTAAGGAAGGAGCCGCCCATCACGACTTAATCATATGTGAGGTATCCACATTACGGACGCCGGTCCTGCCATATCAAGCATTTATTGCCTTGGATTTTAACGACCCTTACTAACGGAAGGACACGCCCACTATGACTTAACCATATGTGAGGTATCCATGCCCCGCAAGACTCTGCGGGTGTGTGACACGGCCATCATACCTACTTAGGTTGCCCCTACACAGTCCTGAAGAAGACCCGCAAGGCCGAGGCCCCGAATTACCCTCGCAGCCCTAAGTCGGGTCGAAACGTTGACGCCCCCATAAGTAGCCTGGATCACGAGCTCAATCCTTACGTGCCACCAAAAGATACATATTTGTGTATTTATGAATTGTACCGAAAGAATGTTTTGACTTTTTTTACGTGGCCAGGCTAGATAAGACTGAGATACATAACCAGTCCATTTTCTGAATGTTTTTTAATTTTTCTCCATTTTACTATTCTGGAATTCTATTTCACTCTTCAAACACTAGAGCACCCCTTTTTGCACGTTCCCTTTGGAGCAACCTATTTTCCCTATTCTTCCTCAATTGATACAGTAAATAATTAACTGTTCACCTTTTGATATGAAAATAAATTCTTGGTGAAGTATACCTTGGTTGTCGCACTTTCTTTAGTTTAACTCATTGTATTGATTACTGCGAGCTAATTATTGTTCATGCTCAAAAATTGTCTCTCGAATACAGTACTGTGAATTTGATATATATCGTTTTTGAAATATAGGTCTAGGACCATTAAGTGGAAAGAAGGACAGTGGTGGATCCACAGGCTCTGAGGGAGAGACAGGGTGGAGGGTATTGTGAATGGATTAACAGCCCATCTTCATTAGGCCTATATGCTGGTCTTCAGGAGACGGGAGAGGTTGCTGAGTTTGTCTGTGATCTTCTGACACCTTTCTTGAGGTATCTCTGTAGGACCAAAAATATCATATGGGACCTTATCTCAAACAATTCCATCAAGCACTGGAAAATCATAAATGTTCACAGGGGACAGGTATCTTCAATACTTTATGTGAACATGAATGAGGCTTCAGCACCACCTTGACTACCAGCTCTGAAGTAGAGCATGCTGGGTGATAACATCCATTTATTAGCATGAAAAAAACTGTCACAAATCCAATCCAAAGAAGCAGGAAAAGTAGTGAGATGTCAATCCAAATGTAAAGCCATTGAGGGATCAGGTATGTGCCTTTCAGCCAAAGAAGAAAATCACGTATGCCATGTAGTGAAGTGTCAGAAGAATCAGAAGAAAAGTCATCAACATTGACAAAATAAACATAAGCAGTTTGTTGAAAAACAGGAGCCATAGTGTTGCGAGCCATTCACCTGAACTCCAGGATGTTCCGATGGGGTGACGTTATTCCCCAGGTCCCGCTGAGACCTGACGTGGCAGCAGTGAATTGAAACACTGCTACCTCACAAGTTCCCATGGAGAAAGGGGGTTGGGAGAGAGAGAGAGAGACAGAAATACCGGCTTCCAGTGATGTTACGTCTAGAGTATTTAACTCTGGGCTAAAGACAGGGTAAAGCACTGTCTGATGTGCTGGACTCTGGTTTTCAAACAGGAAGTAAAACCGGGTTTCTGGACAGGGTCAGACAATTCACATGAAGCAGCATGAGTGTCTGAAAGAAGAGAATATCTAATTAACGTACTGTGATGTCAAGAATTATTCGTGAACAATCAGTATGTATAACAGCATTGCTTATACTAAAACTTTTAATTCACTCATATCGAGATGTCTCTCTTTGGACTGCTTTCTGTTCCTAAGAATAAAATAAAATAAATTATCACTTATAGATATAGCGATGACTGAACACGCCCACGCGCCAGTCTCTGTACCGCTACTAATACCCAGCGGCAGCCGCGTTTCAGCCTCTACAGAGACGGCGTGAGGTCTGGTAGGTGATCGGGCCTCGCATACCTACGAGAAATTGTAAGTACTGTCCTGCTCGTCTGCATTGGGTGCACAGCAACCATACAGGTTAGTCGTTTGTGTGCCCTGTCTTATTTATGCTTAAATTAATGCCACTACCCCTCATCAATCAATCAATCAATCACAGAATTTGTAGAGCGCACTACTTACCCGCGAGGGTCTCAAGGCGCTGGGGAGAAAAAAAGGGGGGGGGGTGCTGCTACTGGTCGAACAGCCAGGTCTTGAGTAGCCTCCTGAAGGTCAGCAGGTCTTGGGTCTGTTGTAGGCTTAGTGGAAGGGTGTTCCAGGTCTTGGCGGCGAGGTGTGAGAAGGATCTGCCACCGGTGGTTGTTCTTCGAATGCGAGGGACAGTGGCGAGGGAGAGGTCGGCGGAGCGGAGCTGGCAGTTGGGGACGTAGAAGAAGAGTCGTCTGTTGAGGTAGGCTGGGCCAGTCTTGTGGAGTGCCTTGTGTGCGTGGATGAGGAGTTTGAAGGAGATTCTCCTGTCGACGGGGAGCCAGAGCAGGTTCCTCAGGTGGGGGGTGATGTGGCTGTGGCGTGGTACGTCGAGGATCAGGTGTGCGGAGGCGTTTTGTATGCGTTGCAGTCGCTTGATGAGCTTGGCCGGGGCTCCCGCGTAGAGGGCGTTCCCATAGTCGAGTCTGCTACTGACGAGGGCCTGGGTGACTGTTCTTCTTGTATCTGTCGGGATCCACCTGTAGATCTTGAGAAGCATGCGGAGGGTGTTGAAGCAGGAGGAGGAGACTGCATTGACTTGCTTGGCCATGGAGAGCGTTGAGTCGAGGATGACTCCCAGGTTGCGTGCGTGGTCGGTGGGTGTCGGGGCTGCTCCCAGTGTCGTTGGCCACCAGGAGTCGTCCCAGGCTGAGGGGTTGGAGCCGAGGATGAGGACCTCTGTCTTGTCCGTGTTCAGCTTTAGTCGGCTGATCTTCATCCAATCGGCGACGGCCTTCATCCCTTCATGGAGATTGGATTTGGCGGCGATGGGGTCCTTGGTGAGGGAGAGGATCAGTTGAGTGTCGTCGGCGTAGGAGATAATGTTGAGGTCGTGCTGTCTGGCGATGCGTGCGAGCGGGGCCATGTAGATGTTGAACAGTGTTGGGCTGAGGGAAGATCCCTGGGGTACGCCGAAGATGATCTCGGAGGCTTCGGATCGGAAAGGTGGGAGGCGGACTCTCTGGGTTCTGCCATCGAGGAAGGAGGTGGTCCATTCCAGGGCCTTGTCTCGGATCCCTGCGTCGTGGAGGCGTGCGCGTAGAGTGCGGTGGCAGACAGTGTCGAAGGCAGCGGAGAGGTCCAGCAGGATGAGGGCTGCGGTCTCACCGTTGTCCAGCAGGGTCCTGATGTCGTCGGTGGCGGCGATGAGGGCAGTCTCAGTGCTGTGGTTGCTGCGGAACCCTGATTGGGATGGGTCCAGGATGCTGTTTTCTTCGAGGTATCGGGTTAGCTGTTTGTTGACGATCTTCTCGATGACCTTGGCTGGGAACGGAAGCAGGGAGATGGGCCGGAAGTTCTTGAGGTCTCTCGGGTCCGCCTTGGGTTTTTTGAGTAGGGCGTTGATCTCTGCGTGTTTCCAGCTCTCTGGGAAGGTCGCGGTCTCGAAGGAGAGATTGATAACGTTGCACAGGTGGGGTGCGATGGAGCTGCTGGCTTTGTTGAAGATGTGGTGCGGGAAAGGGTCTGACGGGGAGCCGGAGTGTATTGTGCTCATGGTCTTGATGGTGTCATCGATGTTCACGCTGGCCCAGGCTGGCAAGGGGTCATGGTCGATGGTGTACGGCGGGTCTGGTGTATCTATCTTAGTAGGGGCTGTCTGGGTGTTGCAGCTGTCGTGGATGTCGGCGATCTTGCAGTGGAAGAAGGTGGCGAGGGAATCGCACAGGGCTTGCGACGGCGGGATGTCGTTGGTGTTGGAGCTGGGGTTGGAGAGTTCCTTCACAATGTTGAAGAGCTCCTTGCTGTTGTGTGCGTTGTTGTCGAGGCGGTCTTTGAAGGAGATTCTCTTGGCGGACCTGATGAGGTGGTGGTGGTTACGGATGGCGTCTTTGTGGGCTGCGTGGCTGTCCGGTGTCTTATCACTGTGCCATTTCTTCTCTAGTTTCCGGCAGGTACGCTTGGAAGCTAGGAGTTCTGGGGTGAACCAGCTGGCTCTTTTGGTGGTGTCGCTGTAGGTGAGTTTTTTCAGCGGGCGAGGGTGTTGGCACAGTCGTCTATCCATCGTCTGAGGTTGCAGGCAGCGTCGTCGGTGTTGGATGGGTCGGAGGGAGGGCTGAGAGCGAGGTTTGCCCATAGTTGGTCTTCGGTGACTTTGCTCCAGCAGCGGCGTGGTATCTGTTGGGTGCGGTGGTGTGTGGTGGGTTTCTGGAAGGTGAAGTGGATGCAGCGGTGGTCGGTCCAGAGGAGTTCCGTGGTGTGGCTGAAGGAGACGTGGGAGCTTGAGGAGAAGACGGGGTCGAGCGTGTGGCCGGCGGAATGAGTCGGTGTTGTGACGAGCTGTCTCAGTCCGAGGTTGGCGAGGTTGTCGATCAGGGTGGTGGAGTTGCTGTCGTTGTTGTTCTCCAGGTGAAAGTTCAGGTCTCCGAGGAGGATGTAGTCGTTAGAGGTCAGGGCGTGCGTGCTGATGAAGTCGGCGATGGAGTCGCTGAACTGGGGTCGGGGCCCAGGGGGTCTGTAGACAAGGGTGCCTCTAAGGGTGGTGTTGGGGTCCGTGTGGATCTGGAAGTGCATGTGTTCGGCGGTGCAGAGAAGGTCGTCGGTGCTGGTCGAGACCCTGATGGAGTTCTTGTGGACGATGGCGATTCCTCCTCCTACTCCGTTGACGCGGTCTCTGCGGGTGATCTTATAGCCGTCTGGGATGGCTATGGCGATGTCGGGTGCGGAGGAGTTGTTCATCCAGGTCTCTGTTAGGAAGGCGACGTCTGGTGATGATGTGTTGAGCAGGTCCCAGAGCTCGACGGCGTGTTTGCGTGCGGAGCGGGTGTTCAGTAGGATGCATCGGAGGTGGTTGAGGTCCTTCTTGGCGGGCGCTTCGGTGGCTCTGAGGCTGGTGTAGCTGCAGTTCCGGCAGGTGAAGGGGCCATGAGTGCGTTTCGGGGTGGCCTTGAAGCAGTTGTGTGTCCGTCCGGGGTTGAGAGCGTGGAGTGTGGTGGTATCGTAACGGCGTCGGTCCTCGAGGCTGGAGCGGGGGGCGCGCGGCCCAGGAGTTCTGGCACTGGGCGCGGTCCAGGCGCAGACGGGCTTGCCTTAGGCGTGCCTGCGCAGCGGCCGCCATATATGGGGAGGTGGGAGGGAGGAGCAGCTGGGAGGCGGGAGGCAGGGGCAGCGAATGGGCAGTCAGGGGGGCGGGGCCACAGGGGACGCAGCGGCGGGAGTGGAGAGAGGCAACGGGGGGTACAGAAGGCAAAGTTGGGCACAGAAAAATGGGGGTACGAGGGGAAGACAGAAGGCAAAATCGGGCACAAAAAAAGGGGGCACGAGGGGAAACAGAAAGCAAAATGGACACACAGAATGGGGGCACGAGGGGAAACAGAAGGCAAAATCGGGCACAAAAAATGGGGGCAACGAGGGGAAACAGAAGGCAAAAATGGACACACAGAATGGGGGCAACGAGGGGAAACAGAAGGCAAAAATGGACACACAGAATGGGGGCACGAGGGGAAACAGAAGGCAAAATTGGCCACAAAAAATGGGGGCATGAGGGGAAACAGAAAGCAAAATGGACACACAGAATGGGGGCACGAAGGGAAACAGAAAGCAAAATGGACACAGGAGATGGGGGCACGAGGGGAAACAGAAGGCAAAACGGGCACCGAGGCAACAGCAGAGGGGCGAGCTTACCAGCAGCAGCAGCGGGCAGGACAACACAGGCGGAGCTGTGTGGCGGGGGAGCGACCTACCTGGCAAGGTCAAGGTCTCGAGGATACCTCACAGCCGCATCTCATGGGGTACTTCTCCCTTACTTTCTAGGTAAGCGCAATGCGGTAAATATTATGTCTGAATCTACACAGTGACCTGAGGCTTGCCATCAATGGTGATACCTTCGATTTTTTCCGCACTCATTTTTATCAATTAACTTTGACAAACGTGTGAAGGTTATCAACAGCCACAACATGTCAATTGACACTGTGCCTTGAGCACAGATATATGTTTGTTCGTCCCATATTGTCACTATATGTCTTTAGCCCACTACAGTCCCACTTACTGTTCATCTACAGTAGGTGATTTAAACGCTAAGTGCACCTGGCGCACCAATGGAAACCCAAGCTCACGTATGTTTGTTTTTATTGAACACCCTTAATGTAGAGTACTAATGCATTGACTACCTTATCTCTTTCTCTTTTTTGTTGTTCCAGAATACAGCATCATTCTTAGAGGCACTAGAGCTACAAATATAGCCCACTCACTAACCTTTTTACACACTGCACCCTTTCATGGTCCTGAAGAAGTGCTTGGGATCTCCTCCTGAGACCAACAGGTAGCGCAAAACATGTTGACCACAAAACATGTCCATTAGGGGCATGCTATTTTTTCTTTAGCTACTGAGGGCCATTACTCCCCTCAAAGCAGCACAACCTCCGGGTTTTTTACTGATGGCAGAGGGATCTTTTCCTTAATAAACTGTATAGCTACCCTCCAGTCATCTTTTAGACATCACTTTAGGACTTCACTGCCACTCACCCCCACGCACCCATACGGCTTTATCCTGAAAAGATCTCTGACAAGGTGACCCGTAGGGGGACCCGTAGGGCACTGCAGTGCCGGCCCAATGAGGAGCACCGCCCAATGATGAAGCATGCCATCCTTCGGGGTGTGTGAGAGCACCATGATCAGGACACACTGTCCCCAACAACCACAGTATTAGAACGACCATAGTCTCTCTCTCTATCCTTCCTCTCTTAGGAACAGTGACACCAGTGGGATTTGGTTTTTCCGTAATGACAGCTATCTGAACTGCAGTTAGTATTTTTCCACTGGGTGCACAACGCATTTCAGCATTGGAATAAATATGCGATTTATATGCAATCGGCACTGTGTCACCTTCATTGAATGTGACATACATAAAGCTAATGGCACTCACAATTATACGGATTACCAAGTTTGTTTTGTTGACACTTGCATGAAACAGTCTTGATGCAAGGATGTCAGTCTGTAGTGATCTGAGTATTTGTGTATGTGCAGATGACCAGAGTGAATTAAATTGTATAAAGGTTTCATGCATAGTGCATAATCAGGTATGTATGTTCTGCCAAAATTGAAGAATCCTAAAAAGGATTGCAATTCTTTTATGTTGTTTGATGCTTGTAAAAGAGCATATTTCTCTAGAAAATGTGACACCAGGCTCTTGCCCTCATTTGATAACTCATATTCTAAAAATAGGACACTGAGAACATTTTTTTTGTTTTCTTGAAATTACATCTTTCACCCTGTTCAGCAAATCCGAATAAATGTGATCTACTCTGGCAAATTGTGTGTTTAAGTCATCATCCGTTAGGTGTATATATCATCAACAGTGGACAATGCTTCTGGGTCAATATCATGTAGAATTGACATTACTCGGCCAGCAAACAGTACTGGACTGTTCTTATTCCTTTGAGAGAGTCAGCAAAACTGGCACTGAGACAAGTGCAGAAAACACTGTCAGATCTCTTCTTTCAGGTGCTATGTTTTGGTAGAAAAAAACATCGAAAATATCCAAGGTTGCGTTGTATTTTTTAAGGACAATGTTGTTCATTAAAGCCATACCATGTGAATTCTGAATGTCAAAAGTGAGTGTATGACAGTTTAAATATCTGTAGTCTAAGACTATGTGGTAGGAAGGATCTCGTTTAGCTACTGTCGTGTAGTTCCTATAAACCAATATAGGATCTGTGCGTTTAGACAACATAGACTGTTGTATTAGTGTCCAGACTGATTACAGACACCCCCACCGGGTATGTTTGCCTGTATACCTAGCTAGCTCACAGTGCCACTGTAAACTCCTCTTACCAAGGAGGGAATAGTTCTTGGCAACTATCGAACATGACAACTCTGTCCCATCAGGGATCAAGGAAACAGTGCAGTACTTTTTGCTCAGTCACTCGTGCTCGCTTTCTCTCAGAGAGATAGACAGAATAAACGGTGGGGATGTTTTCAATAAGCATTTATTGAACAAGCGTCATTCTAGTGTAAAAAAAGGTGTGCTGAAACAACCATAAGACAGAAACAGATATAAATGATTATAAGCACCATCAGAGTAAAAGGATGGTAAATTCCTACCATAGTGCTAAAACAATTAATACAGGCAGGTATATAAATATGTGACAGGAATAATGCATACTCCTTCGATGCAACCCTAACTAGATGTACCTACGTGTACCTATCATGTATGTAGGTGTAGAGCCAAGAATCCCCCTAGGCTGAAGCCAACCCCATTACCTGAAGTGAGAGATTGTGGGACCCTGTCTTGGTCTCGAGATAGACACCCCGCGAGGGATGGCAGACCACTTCCCGCTGGAGTGTCTGCGTGCAGGAACCTCAGCGTCTCGTGTCAGTGTGTCAGCATGGAAGTCTTTCTCCTCTCCGTGCATCAGCAAAGATATGGTGTTTGTATACCAAAAGTGGTACCCCCAGGGGATCTACCTTGCTGTGTCATGTCGGACTAGGATGATGGAAGGAATGACCCTTATACATAGTTATTATGCAGGAGATGGTAGTCCTGCTGAGATTCCAAGAATCCTCATGCATAATGAATGAGGCTAGTTTTCGGAGAAAACCCCACGTCATTAAAGCAGTACCATAACTAGGTAAAAAGTCAGTACCAAGAACAGTTATGTCGTGTAATGGCAGGGGAAATATAGGTGAAAGGTTTAGTTGCTACCTGAGCCTATATCGGGGTACCTGTATGAAACATAACACCCACTCCTCATCCAACTGGACGACATACTAAAAAGACTAAGGGGCCGATTCCAATTCGGGCCGGAAATCTCTCCGGCCGAGCCGGACCCGGAGAGATTTCTGACCGAATCGGACCCGTGCAGCCCGACCGAACGAGTACGATGCGTCCGTATGCTATCGTACTCGAGTCGGTCGGACTCCCATTGAAGTCAATGGGAGCCGGTCGTACAACGCGTACGCGAGCTCCCATTGCCTCAATGGGTGCGAGGCGAACAAGGGCGCCCCCTACAGCGGGTACGCGGTGAAGCAACTCGTGCCGTACACGCACAAGTAGGGGGGACCCATGGGTCCCCCCCTGTGTGCGACTCGCGTGGCTACGCATACAGGGGGGTCCGACACGGACCCCCGAAGTACGGCTCCGACTGCTCTTTCGAGCCGGACGGTGCGTGTCGGTCGGACTGCTCGCGACGCGCATCGTACTTACCCGGCCGGGGAACGTCTCCATTGCGCGGTGCAAGTCGTGTCCGAGCGAGTCGGTCGGTGCGGTTAGACCCGGGAACGAGTCGGTCGGAGCGGTTGGGACGCCCGAACGAGTCGGTCGGCGAATTCGCATCGTACTCGCTCGTCTGGACGAGCGTACGAATCGGTCGAGAAATAGGGCTCCGAATCGGATCCATAGCCGGATCCGATTCGGAGCCCTACCGGCCGAGATCGGAATCGGCCCCTAAATGTACTTCTAAAATAAGCAAGCAACTAATAAGTCCATAAAAAATGCATAAAAAATGCTAAAAGTTTAGCATAAGCTGTAGAAGTCCATTAAAATGTTTTCGTATATATGGTCTGAGTAACTAGGAGTGCCTGAAAGCCATGCTGCTCAACAAGAGAAGCATAAAAAAGAGTGTTTTTGTTTTAAAACTCCAAGGTTGGTTGTTTTTAAAAAAAACTAATTTTTCCCAGCACACAATGAGCCAAATGTTTATGTGTCCTGTGTGGGAGATGCAACATCACTGCTGCTTGCCATCGCAGAGGACGGTCCATGCAACAGCTCACAGATCAGGTCAATCGAGCACAGATGATTTTCTTCAGTGCTGACAGTCGATGCTGGGGAAGCCTGTACGGTATCCATGGCCTGTATGCCTGTGGAGGAGCCGGTCTCTATTCCAACAGGAGCTGAAGCGTCCCATGGTGGGTCTAAGAATCCAGACATGAACATGGGAATACGCTGAGGACACAGCATGGGCTGTTAATGGGTCCAGTAAAGCATCCACGTCTGGTGGCGCAACCGATGGAAGTGTTAGACAGAGATCAATCATGCATTCTTGTCCGCAGAACAGGCATCGGAGAACAGGCAGAACACAGTCGATCCAGACTGGTCTAAGTGATAGGAACCAAGACTCGCTTCGTTCCTGAAGGCGAGGGTGTGCCCAGATGGAGTACCATGTTATCACGGTATCGGCACTCCAAGAGCGTTTTTTCCATCTCCTTGGTGACTGGGACGTCCATTGCGTAGCAGAAAAATTACAATCAGGATACCTGCTATTAGGAACAGGATCAGCAGAAGTTCTCCAAAAATGCTCCCGAATACGGAGTGTATTACGGCTAGAATCACTCCGAAGACTGTCTGAAAGGTGCTTAACTGTCCAGAACCTATGGTCTTAAATAGGTGTACTATACCCTTCGTATCAGACATCTTAAAGATATGTTGTACCATTTATGTGAAATGGAAGGGGCAGTTCATTAGTACAAGTGCCTGTATCTCAGCTGAAGACCTTGCGATCTGAAGATCAAAAGTCTCTCGGGCGGAGGTTAATGGCACGTTTTCTGTAAAAGCATGGCTTTCATTCGGCTCAGAGTATCAAACCGTATAAAGGAAACATTCAACGAACGCCATAACGGCGCCTCCCTGACTGTGTGGGTCAGTGGAAACAATACTTGCATACAACAAGTAACCCTGGAGTCCACAGTGATAAGATATGCGATGCCCGGAAGCATCCCACAACAACCTTGATCAATCAGCATCAAGTAACTCACATTTGAGAGCAACTTGAACACCGGATTAATCACAGCAGCTGGGGAACCTTTCAAATGACAGGATACGTTTGCAACTGAACCGTTACAGGTCTTGTGAAGCATGATATCCTGGCAGATGAGAGATCCACTTAAAGAGTTCTCGCAGTCTGTAAAGCTTAGAAACACTTCCATGTTCCCACTCCTGCATCAAAATCTATACGGTAAATCCCAAGATTCCTTGATGAATTCCTTACCCATCTCTTCATATCTGCCTGCCTGTTGTTGTTCTAGGCAATACTGAAACTGGAAAGTTGTGACCGGTAACATTATATGGCCATGAATTAACCACCAGAGAACAAGGTCGTACTGTTGATAAATCGCCAAGGCACATAACCAGAACGCAATGATTGTAGCGTCCAGCTTAACAACATAATAGAACGTAACTGAGATTGTCCGTGCTGCAGCATGGATAAGTCCTGTTCTAGTATATCTATAGCAGAAGATGCCCAGTGAATAAATCCTAGAAGTTAATGTAGTCATACCATTATCAACTCCAGCCAAAGCCTTTTCTTAGTTAATTCTGTCAATTTCTCAAAGTCTCTCCGCAGCTTCCAGTTGAGAGATTTTCCAAATGTCATTATAAAAAGCGCATAAGAAACATTTCTGACGTGGCTTTCAGGGACCCAATAAAAAGTCCCTAAATCCATGTCTTCTGATAGTAAGGATAAGTGTTGTTTCACCTGTGATAGTGTCAAGGTTTTTAGCCAATCGAGGCATAACTTCCCAACACTGTATGATGTCACCACCCCCAATTTTCTCGTTGTACATAGCGTTGGTCTGGCCTATGGATAATAAACCCTTCGGTGGTACCTCTGAATCTTGTTTGACATCTATTTGTGTCTGCAGGCCAAACTAACCATCCCTTCAAATTGGGGTCTGATGAATTGTATGACACTGTATGTATGATGTCATCTACTGTATCCCCACCATGTGTTGTAAAATTTTGCCATCCCTCAAAGTGTGATGGTGAGGGAATCCGAGGTGTGTTCAAATCTTTGTTCTTGGCTTGTCCAAAACAGGAAGTCTGTTGCACAGTGTCGTTCAAAAAGATGATTTGCTGTGGCATGAGGCATGCTCGAAATAGTGCTTCTGTTACCTGAACTTGCCATTCCTTTGAACCCCAGACTGATTTTATGTCTATAGTGTCCTTCCGTAAGTTGAAACCCTGTTCAGTCAGTTGGGAAATAAAGGATACAGAGTAAATCTGTTTGGTGTTTGTTAGCATATTTTTTCTGTGCAGTTGTAGGTGCAACTTTATAGTAATATGAGGTCGGGTCAGAAGTGTTAAACCCTGAAAAATAAGAAAACTTCTGTGCAAACGTTCTTGAACTACCTTTCGGTGGTGTTGGGCAATGTTCCCATTGGTGGTATGTAAAAACATTACGTGGGATACTGGATTTATGTAAAAAGTGATGACCATAATGTTGGTGACAGTACATTGTGTCATAATCAGTTGTGTCCTTTAACATTTCAATGCTTGAAAATGCAGCGGATTGTTCTAAATCAGACAACATGTTATTTACAGTTTCAAAATCCCAGTCATCAGAAAATGTACTGGAGGTAATGATATAATTTAAGGAAATTTTAAATACATCAGATATTTTCAAAAGTTCAGTGGGACCAAATACATCATATGAAACTCTGTCCGAAACTATACCATCAGGAATTGGATCAGCTGTAATGTTCACGAAGGACAGGTCTCTTTGTTCACAATGAGATGACGTATGAGGTTTCAGGACCAAGTTCACATTTGATACTGCAGAGCGTTCTGGGAGATAGCTTCCATTCATGAGTAAGCAAAAGACAGTCACTAGGCCAATCCAGAACAGAAAAAACAATATTCCAGTTATTATCTATAGCTGTAGCCATAGTGAAACCAGGTAAGTATTTTTCAGAAAGATGTAGAATTCATGAAGTTGTTTTTACGGGAAACTGGAGCTGGCGTTGATTCAGGTTCACTGAGATCAAGATAGAAGTTATCAAAGTCGATGAAGTAGCCAGATGCAGTTCGATTTATCTTCGGTAGCTCAGCATGTTTTGTTGAACTGACGATGTCTCTTGTAGAGGAATATTGATGTAGATATCGGTGGTAGGCCGAATTGATATTTGTCTTTCATTTGTGTTTGGTGTTCTGTTTCAACATGAACGAGTTCCATTTCATTTTTAGTAAGTCCATTACTTTGTATTAGTGGCTCTTCAAATGTTATGAATCTTTCTGTCTGAACTTCCTGTATGGTAGCAAGAGGAGAGTGGTGGCTACCCAGGAGCCCACGAGGCCTACTATTCAGTATCAGCCACATAGTGTGGTTTGATCAGATCGATGGAGACGAATCTCTTTACTTTTTTGCCGGCAAGAGGCGGAAGAAGTACTGTTCTTGTTCCTTCGACAACCAGGACAGGTACAGGCTTTCTGTATGATGGCCCAATTTATTTTTTGTCCACAATCTTTTCTCTGACCAGATCACTGACTTTTGGGATCCAGGCAGGTCTTGCCGTGACTGATTTGACTTCCCCAGTGGTGGTGCGTTTTACTTGCACGTTGCTTTGTAGTGCCCAGAATTCATTGAGATCCTGTAAAACAGCCAAACGTTTATTGATGTCAAATGGTTTTTTATCTGCCACTGTGCTTTCATAATCGAGATCAGGTACCCACATTCTCATCCCAAATAAGACTTTGTGAGAAGTGACACCTCCTAGGGAACTTCTTGGCATATTGTTGAGAGCCCTCTGGACCCCATATTAGGGATTAACCCAACTACCACCCGAACCTAATACCCTTGCTGTTAAAGATTGCTTTAAGTCCCATTTTTTCATCTCCACTACCAAATTTCCCTCGAGATGGTACGGAGAGGAGTAGCGCAGTGCAACACCCAAACTTCCCATAGCCTCCTTGTAGGCCCAAGAGCTAAACGCGGGGCCGCAGTCAGAATGTAATGTGTCAACTGCGTATGTCCCTATAAAGACTCACAAATCTTTTATAACAGTTCGAGCATCAGCCGAGCGCTGAGGCCAAACCCACAGGAATCTAGAGCATGAATCCACTGCCACCATGATATACTTGTAAGCCCCGTCTGATTGTAGGGGGCCGCAGTGGTCCAAATAGACACAAGCGAGTGGTCTGTCTGATATTAGTAATGGTGTCTGTGCTGTACGTGCCACGGTGGAACACTTCATCAGCTGACAGATGTCACACTTCAGGACAAAATTCTTTGTCTGTTTAGTTAATCCTGGCCACCAATAGCGTTGTATCAGTAAAGAAACCGTTGTGGTAACTCCTGCGTGTGCAGTTCCCAGACCCTCATGTGCAGCTAGAATTAGGCCTAATCTGCGATCCATGTTTGGTATTACTCTATCCCCCACTCCTGGAATTTGAGCATATGGAATGTTATTTGCATCTAACTTGTAGGAGTATTCGAGTGGAAATGTCTTTGGTACAGCTGAACTGTTTTTGCTTGAAGCAATGACAGCTACCATTATGACTCCGTCTATTCTCGTTCTAGAACAAGTGATTGCAGCTACGGCAGCAGTTCATACTGCCCCTGTTGCGGCTTCATCAGCAAATGAATTCCCTTCAACGTGAATGCCATCATGTTGATGACTCAGCGTGTGTATCACGTGAGCTCTTGGTAGTCCGCTTTTCAACTCAGCTACCTGTTCCCATAGTGATTTATGCTTGATTGTGGAACTGTTTGAGTCTTTAAACCCATTCTGACCCCAGTAGTGAAGATATTCATTGTATGACTGGACACAGTTAAATGAATCGCACACAATCAGTGTGGGGAATTCTCGATCCGTATTTATCAGTGCTAGTAACAGGGCTTTTAATTCTGCCAGCTGTGCCATGCAGTCTCCTAGAGACTGTGTCTTCGTACTGCTCGAATGGAACTTGCCTTCCTCCATACGACCCTTCAAAATTGCACATGCAGCGCTGTATTGCTGTTTACTTCCTATGGCCGGCTGAGCAGATCCGTCAGTGTAAATAATATAGTCATACTGATCTAGAGGCATTATTTCATTCTTGAAAGGATATTTTTGTTCATATTGCAGGAATGCTTGCGTTTTGAGCGTAGAATCAAATTTGTAATCCACATCTGTTACATTGAGAGAATTAGCCTATTGTATCCATCTTGGATGTAAAGCTTTAGCATTTGGAACGCTTGCCTTTGTGACAGCCTCTAAGGCCGGTACCGGAGTTATGACAATTATTTGTTTCCCTTGAGCCAGTGCTCTTTTTCTCACTACAGCAGTCTGTACTGCTGTCAGAAATTTTTCTGTAGAAGCAAAATGCTTTTCCGCATTTGTGTACAAGTGTGTTTTATATTATAGGTACTGTTTCGCCTTCATTGAAGGTTAGGTAGGTGTACCCAGATTGACCCGCTATAACACGGATTTGTGGTGTTTACACGTGTGTGTAGGTGTTTGGAAGCTATCATGTCGGCTTGTAGGGAACGAAAGATATCTGTGTGTTCCTGTGTCCAATGCCTAATTGAGAAATCAGTCGTAGAAAGGTTTCACTTTTTCTGCGTGATCTAAAATGTAAGTCCTGCCAATATTTAAAAATCCCAATATGGACTGTAAATTCTTCAAAGATTTAGGAGGTTGGAGTAGCGCATACTTTTCTAAAAGGTTAGCTGCTAGGCTTTACCCTTCACTTGGTAACTCGTATCCCAAAAATAGGACATTGAGGTGGTAAATCATCATCCGTCAGATAAATATTATCTACATAGGACAATGCCTCTTCATCCAAATTCTAAAGTAACTCTATTACCCTAGCTGAGAACAACCCAGGGCTATTCTTATACCCTTGGGAGAGTCGACAGAATTGACGCTGTAAACCGAACGCTGAAAATGCTGTCAAATATCTGCTTTCATGCGCTATATTTTGGCAGAAAAATCCATTTGAGATATCTAGTGTTGTTTAGTATTTTTTCCGCACAATGTTATTCATTGGGCATTCTGTACTGCAAATGTTTTAGTGCATGTGTTCAGATGTCTGTAGTCTAAAACTAGATGATATAAATTATCGTGTTTCATTTCAGGAAACAATGGATTATTCATTGAAGAGGTGCAAGTTTCTATTACACCCTGGTATTCAAGTTGATCTATGATCTCCCTGACCTGTTTTTCGCTTCTTGTTTTATTGGGTACTGTCTTTGTGGAGTAGGAGTAGTTTTTACTGGGAATTCATGGTGAGGTGACTCAGCATCCCACCCAACATGGTTGCAAAACAATGCTGGAGCTAGTGCTACTGCCCCTCCCTGTGCGTATGAATGTTTTAAGTATACTGGAAGGAGGTCGGAAAAAGACGGTAAAATTACTGTTACTCCCTTTGGGCAATCCATAACAATTTCAGGCGGCCAATCTTTTTCAGGCAAAAAGATGTCTTATCCAAAAGTCAGGTTCTCCCAAAAGAGACCTTTAATTTTCCTGAGTTTGCCCCCCTCCATTTGGAGTGTTATTTCTTGTAACCTATGTGGGACACTTACCCTTGTATCAGGTGTCTCCACCGTGATATGTTCATTCAACTCTGCTGTCACCAGAAATTCCATCAGGTTCTCGCAAGCTATTGGTACTATAGCTGCACTGTCTAGCATCGTCAGAGCCCATTCCCTGTTCAGAAGTTGAGTCCTCAGAATTCTGGGCATGTCTAACTTTAAGACCTGCTACCTTCTTCTTTTTGAATTGAGGTTTTGATTTTGGTTTCTCTTCTTTTTTGGAAGTCTGAAGCGCGTTGCATGTCTCTGGACTTTGTACGCTCTTCTTGTCTGTGTTCTGACCGTCCTTCCCGCTCGGAGTTTTTTGATGAACCCTGAAAGGAATGAGAGGAACATGTATCAGTATCCTGATACCTGTCAGGTTTTTTAATGTTATCACGATTCCTACGGTTGTACCTCCTTTCGGAGGGCTCCTGTTGAGGAGACCCACCCCTGGATTGTGACCTATTTCCTCTATTCTTTTGTTTTTTATTATAATTATCCAATTTTTTTGGAAGAATCAGGTGCTTGCTTGGTGTTATCTTTTTCAGGACCACCCATGAGTTGAGCTTTTGTTGCTCTAGGTCCCAAACTATCTCTACCTAATTCGGCATAGGTATCTTGATAATTTTAGGTAATTCATGCTCCTGTTGTAATGGAGTGAAATCCCTCACGCGTTGGCATATTGCCACTGCTGCTGCCTTCCCTTTTATGTTTGCAAATATAATAGTTGATACCTTGGCAAAATTTCCAAACAATTTCATCCCTAAGTTCAGAGCAGGTTCTGCTCCATACTTATTCTGTATTTGACTTAATACATCCGGTATTACTGCTATTGAAGGGATACCATGAGTTCTGGTATTTATGGCAGCGAAAACTGTACCCCAAGAGGTACAATCCTCTATCTGGGGAGCTATCCCCATTGGCAAGCAAATTGTTAGCATTCTGTGCTTTTCTTGAGGGCTTGTGTGTGGAAACACTGCCTCTAACTGTGTTATTTTCTGAGCTATCCAAAATGGCATTTGCTCACGTCTAGTGGGCATTTTACCCATAACTGCGTGTAGCGTTTGTGGAGTAATTTTAGTTGCAGACCCCTGAATTTGTCCTGCTGGTGTTGCCCTTGTTGGCTGAAGTGTGAGTGTTCTCATCACAAATTGTGTCAGGTTTCTGTAAAGTTTTATTATTTCTTTATGAAGTCTGCTACTGGCATTGTGCCAATGTCTGGATGTGGTGTGTAAGCCGCTAGGACAGGTCAAGTTGCTCCATCTCTTCCGAGCGGACTGAGTCTTACTTTTTCTTTTGTGTGTGGGTGGGCACCTTTAAACCAGTTTATGTGCTCCTGGTAATTGAGCGGAATTTCAATGTCCTTATACGGACAGTATTCATCTGCTGTTTCATCTTCAGTGTAAGAATTAAATGTATTTGTGCATGCATCCGCTGGTGGGTATTTAACCCATGAATTGAATACCTCTGTTCATTATGATTTGTGTGCCTCAATCACAAAAGTTACTGTCCCACCCCTAGCTGTGACTCCATATTCTGCTAGTTTTAAAGTAAGGGCAGTACTGATATTTTCTGAGATATTTATTTCACCTTCCTGCTCTTCCTCCCTCGCTGCATTTGCATGCTGTGCTGGTGCAGCAGCGTCTTCGTCAGCCATTATTGAAAAAGTTCTCAAGGAAAGGTTTTAAGGAAACTGAGATAAAGTTTTATGCACAACAGGGAACTATTTGTCCGTCAAGCTTGAATAAACCTACAGCCAATACATAGGATATGCCTAATCAGCTGTGGCGGATTGTTCCCTTCCCACTCCAGACGTCTCTAGAAAAATGTGAGTAGGGGTCTCTGAGAACAGCACGACTGAACTACTCAGATTTGACCGTTAAATAAGTACCAAACCAACGTTGGCGGCGCCATGTCGTATAGTTCCTATACACCTATATAGGATCTGCGCGTTTAGACAACATAGACTGTGAGATTGGTGTCCAGACTGATTCAAGACACCCCCACTGGCAGTGGCGGCTGGATGAGAGTGAAAGTGGGGGGGCGTAAAAGTTTGTGATGAGCGGCTTATGGCGAGCACAGAGAGCGAGCCTGACAGCCAAAAGAATGGTTCGGGGCGTTCTCCCCCCATGAAAATTTTGAAAAAAGAGTGGGCAAATGGTGCATTTTCAAGCATATTTGAGGAAGCAAGAAAGTTAATAAAGCAATTGTTAAATTCTAGTTTTGACATCAATAATGCTCACTAATATTACTGTAAATAATCTCTGTGACCACCTCACATTTCTCACATGTGAGGTCCTGTTTTAATCACAGCATTTCTCTGAAAAATGTCTATAATAGCCTCTCACACCACCTACATTCAAAATAAATTAAAGGAAAATCGTATTTAAAACAGTTTGTTTAAGAATTATTCAATGTCATCAAGGTAAAAATCTCTGCAGAACAGAGCTGGCTCTATAAGGGGACCCATGAAATTCTGGGGCCCTGGGTCAGAGCTGAGCCCATTTTGTCAATGCCTTAAACCGTCTCTGACCAGGCCTGGTGTTTTTGTTTATATCCTGATGCATGGCTTGCTTTTTATTTCTTGAATTTGGAAGCCCCTGTTTTCATCAAACCACTTTACGTAGACTGCAAGCCATTTTCAGGCCATAAACAAACACTTCTGAGGGTCACCTCTTCTTTTTCGTTCCAAATGACTCTCACCTTCCTTTCCATCCTCTGCATGCATCTTTACTCTGAGCACAACTTTCCCTAACACATGCTTATGTTTCTGCAAATTGCCCACAACCCACTTTAAAGATAAAAACCTCACCTTTATTGGAAAGTGATACCCCTGCAACTTAACACTACCTACTCTAGGTTATATATAAACGCCACCAAACATTTGCATGAACTCACATACCCCCTTAACTCGCTAATGATCACATCAAACTTCAGTTACTTAAATCTACCACAAAGAAACTGAAGTGCATGCATCAAATGGTTTGCCTGCTCGAGAGCACCAGACTAATCCCAATAACATTGGACTAACTTAGGAATGTTTACTGCTTCAACAGTGATATGCCCTGATACCATTAAATACTGTCAACCTCTCAAGCTACAGCTAGCACGCGGCCCCAGCCCATGTGTGACCACTTTAACATCTTCTGGCTCTTTAGCCATAGGCACTTTGCTTCTTGGAACTTGTAGTGTCAGATCCGAGTACTGACTGAAAGCTATAGAATTTAAATAATAGGACAGGACAGGTTGAAATTGTCACACTTGACCCTAGACCACTCAGCAACAAGACTCTGTCCAAAGGTAAAAGTTGGACTTGAGTACTTCTAACTTTACACTCTCTCAAGATATGTGCATGGAAGGTAATCGGTATAATGTTCCTTCTTGAAAGGTTTAGGGTGTGAATACACAGAGGGGCTTGGGAAGAGACACACTTTCATTTCAGGGCAGATAATGAACATATATACCACACAAAGCTCACAGCGGCCCTGTGATAGGCACACATTGGATTAACTGGTTGTGACATCCCACAGATTAACTTGCAAGTGCCTGGGAGCCATCCATCATCTAAAGTTATTTGTCATAGGTCAGGCCTGGTCTGATAAAGAATACTTGCCTTTCCTCCCTGTAGCACGTCCAACGGCCTGTATTGCCTCAAACTCCCTGTCTCTCTGAATGTTAGATATCATTGTTTACAGCATGGTGCCTAATTTTTTTCTGACTAACACAGGATTCGCTGGAGTAAAAAAAACATGCAGTAATACTACTACAACAGGGCTGCACTGACTGTAAGGTAATGTGATAAACAGTACACAGCTCACTGACGCATTTACTACTCCTTCTACTCCGTACAATGCTAGTGAACATAAATGTGTGAAATAAAAGCGACACCAACAGAGTGAAAATATTATTTCAATGTAGCATAGAGACAGTTTTGCCTGGTAAACACTTAATCCACAACCACTGCTAAAAACGCTTAAGTAAATTATGAATTGTGACGTTATTTTACCTGTTAAATGTTTTTTTTACACTGTGGCTGTGTGCCTGTGTCTCCAGGCTCTGATTCTGCCTTTAGTTTATTTCAGCTGATCCCGGGGCCAATGTCAAAAACTGAGGTCAATCAGAACTGTACTACTGAAAATAGCTCTGATCTCCATGACGCTCCCGCCTCGTATGCAATGCCGTTACTACCTGGTGGCAATTTGTACGAAGAGGGAAGAGAGAGTTTGCCTAGAAATCAAATGGCCAATCACTTCATTACGTAGTACCACACCCTTTCCCAACTTGTCACAGGGTGGGTGGGCCACCACCCTGTGATGAGTTGGAAAAGGGTGGGGTGACAATGCTCTCCACTTCCTGGTTGACGTGGAGGCTTAGTGATACAGGGCTTGCATTAGAAACGCCCGGGGCTCACTTTACCTCCACGTTAAATGGGGGTGGAGACTGTGTCTTGATGCTCAGTCTTTGCCGAGCTGATGGGCTGTGAGTTTGTCAGCCCGGCAAAGAACAAGGGCAAAATGAAAACCTTGTGAGTCATGTGACGTGACGGCTGCACACTACTCAGTGTGTGTTATCAATAGGATCAGCAAACAGCATTGCAGTGATGCTGAGTGGTGCAGACACTGCCCCTTACAAGTGGACACTGCCCCTTACAAGTGAGTGTGAGTGTGAGTATTATTTTATTTGAACAGATTTAGCATTGATTGCTGTAAATGTAAAGGGGACGGAGCACCGACGCCCTTTCACAGAAACCGCCGCTGCCCACTGGGTATGTTTGCCTGTATACTTAGCTAGCTCACAGTGCCACTGTAAACTCCTCTTACCAAGGAGAGAATAGTTCTTGGCAACTATCGAACATGACAACTCTGTCCCATCAGGGATCGTGGAAACAGTGCAGTATTTTTCTCTCAGTCACTTGTGCTCGCTTTCTCTCAGAGAGATACACAGAATAAACGGTGAGGCTGTTTTCAATAAGCATCTATTTAACCAGCGTCATTCTACTGTAAAATAGGTGGGCTGAAACAACCATAAGACAGAAACAGATATAAATGATTATAAGCACCAACAGAGTAAAAGGATGGTAGATTTCTACAATAGTGCTAAAACAAAGAATACAGGCAGGTATATAAATACGTGACAGTAATAATGCGCACTCCTACGATGCAACCCTAACTAGATGTACCTACGTGTACCTATCATGTATGTAGGTGTAGAGCCAAGAATCTACCTAGGCTGAAGCCAACCCCATTACCTGAAGTGAGAGCCTGTGGGACCCCGTCTTGGTCTCGAGATTGACACCCCGCGAGGGATATCAGACCACTGCGAGCTGGAGTGTCTGCATGCAGGAACCTCAGCGTCTCGCGTCAGTGTGTCAGCATGGAAGTCTTTCTTCTCTCCTTGCCTCAGCAAAGATATGGTGTTTATATACCTAAAGTGGTACCCTTAGGGGATCTACCTTGCTGTGTCATGTCGGACTAGGATGACGGAAGGAATGACCCTTATACATAGTTATTATGCAGGAGATGGTAGCCCTGCTGAGATTCCAGGAATCCTCATGCATAATGAATGAGGCTAGTTTTCGGAGAAAACCCCACGTCATTTAAGCAGTACCGTAACTAGGTAAAAGGTCAGTACCAAGAACCATTATGTAGTCTAATGGCAGGGGACATATAGGTGAAAGGTGTAGTTACTACCTGAGCCTATATCAGGGAACATGTATGAAACATAACACTACCAGGAAAAAAGGATTATTCATAGGAGATTCCCAGGGTTCAACTATTCCCTGGTACTTGAGCTTGGAGAGAATCTGTCTCGCAGTGCTTTAGCTTTATGTTTAATTGGGCATTGTGGTTGCACTTGTAGGCTGGACTTTATGATTATAATGTGATAAGGCGAGTCCTTATCCCAGCCTACATAGTTGCAGTATAATGCTGGGGCTTGAGCAAGAGCCCATTCTGCAGCATACACTTCTTTAACCTCTTTGGAGACAAGCACATAGAAAGACTCCAGTGGCCAAACTGCCTCTGCTAAGAGAATGTCATACTAAGTGTTGGATTTTTCCAGAATATTACCCTAATGGTCAGCATTATGTCAACCTCAATCTGTAGGTTTAGCTTAGTTTGTCTAGAGGGCTGACGTGCTGATCAGGGGTTTTGACTACAATAAAAATTGTTAGTTGCTTTCACATCCAGAAAGTCTGGAAGATTCAGGTGAAATATCTAGTTGTCTAGCAGAGTCGTCACTGCCCATGTTTTGTTCTGAAGGAGAGTTCTCAATATGTGTGGCATATTTAGCCGAAATTCTTGTAACCATCTTTTTAAATTGGGGTTTTTGTTGTGGAAGTTTATCTTCCTTTTTTATGCTGACTTCACACGACCGTTTTTCGGTTTTACATACTCTTCTTGTCTGTGCTCTGGTTGCCCCTCTCTCTCGGGTCGTTTATACAATGAGTCCTGAACAGAATGAGAAGGACATGTATCAGTGTACTGATACCTATCAGGCTGTGTTAGTGTATCACGGTTATCAAAATTAGCACAGGTTTCCAGTTGCAGCGATCCATCCCGTGATTTTGCTTTTTCTTTATTTTTTTGCTTGTCCCACTGGTTTTAGAAGACTCTGGTGCTTGTTTGGTATTGTCCTTTTCAGAACTTCCTCTAAGCTATGGCTTATTAGGTCTGGCCCCAAAATTATGTCAACCTATACATGTAGAGGTGTCCACAATACTTTTTGATAGCTTGCACTCCTGGTCTGCTACTGCTAATTGCACGAGGCATTGGCGCATCACCAGTGCTGCTGCTTCCCCTTCAATATTGCTTAATATAATTGAGGATACTGAAGTGAAATTGTCAATTAAATTCCTCCCTAAATCCAGGGCAGTAGCCGCCCCGTATTCGTTTTGAAACAGTTTTAGCACTTCAGGCAAAACAGCAAGTGATGGTGTACCATGAATTATGGTATAGATTGCAGGAAAAACTGTACCCGAAGTGGCACAGCCATCTACTGGGGGAACCATCCCAAGTAGCAAGCACATGGTGAGAATTCTATGTTTATCCTGGGGTCCCATATGGGAAAACAGTGTTTCAAGCTGATTCGTTTTATGTGCTAACCAGAATGGAATTTCCTCCCATCTGGTGGGAATCTTGCCCATGACAGCTGTTAGAATGGGGGTTTCTGATTGGCCAGTCTAAGCAGCAAACAACCTCTCTAGTCAGGGTATGCTAGTTACACACTAAAAAATTACCTGCGCTCACCCTCTGGTTGCTTGGCACAGAGCAGTCAAGCTTATCCAACAAGGCAATGTGTGTATTTGTGCAACACACACACACAGTAACAAAATGAATACACCACAAAATACTCCACAGTGCTAGAAAAATAGATTATATTTTTATGAGTAAAACACGACCAAAACAACAATAATCCAATAAGTAGAATCAGAGTAATGAATTTTTAGAGATTAAATTAAAATCTAGTGCTTAGAGTCAAATAGTGCTAAAGGGTTACTTGAGGTCGCAATTGACTGGGTTAAATCCAAAGTTCAGGCTGACCGTGATGGAGGGTAGCTCAGCTAAAGGGGTCATGTAGGTCCCATTGAAAATGTCCCTTGGATGGAAGGATGTTGAAGACTCGATGCGTCCAATCTGATCCACACAGGAGATGAAGGCTTGGTCGACGATCCCCTTTATGATGCAGGCCCTGCGTTTTACTCAAACTGCGCTGTCTGTCGTCGTCGAGCCACACAGCCCGTCGAAGCGATGTCGTCGATCGGCTCTGATTGGCACAGTCATCACTTCACTAATTTTGACGGGAAGTCCCCTTTCAAGAGCCCAAGACTGGATTAGCACCACTTAGCAGGGCAGGACTCACAGATGGCAGAGTTCAGGGACTATTGCAGGGTTGAAGGAAGTCTTTGATAACCCTGAGAATTCAGAACAGGGGCAAACCAGCAAACCCTTGGATTCACTCTGGGTTCAAGCAAGAGAAGGCCCGTCATTTTCCTTAGCAGGGCAGAGATCAGCAGGCAGCAGGACAACACAGCAAAGCAAAGCAGAAAAACAGTTCTTCCAGATCAGCAGTCACGCAGAGTGGTAATCATTGTAGCACAGCAGTTTTACTCCTGGCAGAGTTCTTCACAGGTCCAGTAGTGTAGTGTCTTGGTAGGGTCAGGGCTCCAGTACTTCTACCCAAATGTGCCTTTGAAGTGAAGGTTGACTTCAAAGCAGGCCCTTGAAGTACACAGGTCCCCCTTTCTTCCCAGCCCTGGCTCCAGATCAATAGGGGGTAATTAGCCCTTTGTGTGGGAAACAAGACTCTGCAAATTCAGGCATGCCACCCCTCTCTTTCTGTCCAGGAAGAGCTACCAGAATGCATGAGAATGCAGATGAGTTTTCTGTCGCACCCACCCTTCCTGTGTTGGTGGCTATCTAGAGGGAATGCACAAAGTGTGGCTGTCACATACAACAGCTGTGTAATGGATGTTCACAGGCTGCAAGTCACACAGAGGGCCCGATTCTGATGCGGGTTGGAAAAGCTTCCCGACCGAGGGCCTGATTCTGATGCGGTTAGGAAGGCCTCCCAACGGCATTTGCTCCTTCCAAATCGGATCGGCAACGTGTCTTCCCGACCGAGGGCCCAATTCTGATGCAGTTAGGAACAAATGTTCCCATTGAAGTCAGTGGGAGTTCAACCAAATCGTATCTGGAAGCATCCGGATGCATCCTACTCCGCCGGTCGGACTTTCCCGATCCGAGTGGGTCGGACACCATTTCCCAACCGATTCGGTCGGGAAGCTTTTCCAACCCGCATCCGAATCGGCCCCAGAGCAGTAAGAGTAGAGAAATGTCCACTTGCTAAAAGTGGCATTTCTAAAATAGTAATCTTAAATCCAACTTTACCAGTAAAGAGGATTTATCATTACCATTCCAAAGGTTTGAAATATGATCAGGTACTTCGTTCTAATCAGGAATTACAGCTTAAAAGTGTATTAAGGAATTTCCAATGCTAGACTATGAGTGGAGTAGACCTCACAGAAGTGAAAAACAAATTTGGGTGTTTGTCACTACTAGGACATGCACAACTTAAAAGTACAAGTCCTACCTTTAGTTTACACAGCATCCTGCCCTTTTGGCTACCGAGGGTCTGCCTTAGGGGTAGCTTATGTGTAATAAAAGGGGAGTTGAAGGCTTGGCAAGTGGCTTTACATGGCAAGTCAAAGTGGCAGTAATCTGCACACATAGGCCTTGGAATGGCAGGCCTGGGACAGGTTTGAAAGGCTACTTGTTTGGGTGGCACAATAGGTGCTGTAGGCCCACTAGTAGCATTTAGGTTGGAGGCCCTGGGATTATGGTATACCACTTTGCAAGGGACTTACAAGCAAGCTAAATAGGTTAATTCTGTATAAAACAATGTCACCTACCATGTTTTAGGGGTGAAACACATGCACTTTAGCACTGCCCATCAGTGGTAGAGTGTTCAAAGTCTAAGGCCAACAAAAAGACACAGCAAAAGGAGGAGGTAAGAAGGCAAAATAAAGGTTTGGGGTAAGACCACCCTAAGGATGAGTAGTCTAACAATAGCTTTAATGGTTACTGGACTAATCGCAGGTGCAGCTAACTGTGGCTGCACAGCAATTGTTATTGTGCACAAAACAAACTTTGTTAAACATCTATATAGTCTAACTAGACCATTGTGGAGAGTGCCTAGTTTGCCCGCAATTAGCGGTCCTAAATTTAAGTATGGTGTGTAGGCTGCTAGGACCGGCCCATCATTGCTGAGGGGACCCAGTTGAATGTTGTGTGATGTATGTGGTAGGGTGCCTTGGTACCAATTTTGATGTTCCTGAAATGATAATGGTATTTTTAAGTCATTATAAGCTCTGTATTGGCCTGGTAAAGCAGCTTCATCACATCTATGAAATGTTTGTATATTAGTGTCTGTTGCTGTAAAAGTGACCCATGAGTAAAATACTTCAGTTTTATAAGCTTTGTGAGCCTCACTTACCTGAGGAAACAGTGACTGGGGAAAAGCAGTGACTTAACAGTGACGGGGCAAAAATATTATTCAAAACCCCACCAAGTACTTATCTCAGTGAAGGTGCTGGACAGTGACTAGAGGGCAAAATTACTATTCTAACCCAGCCAGGTACCTACCTCAGTGAAGGTGCTGGACAGTCAGTGGGGGTCAAATTTACTATTTTAACTCAGCTGGTTACCTACCTCAGAGAAGGTGCTTAACAGTGACTGGTGGGCAAAATTACTATTTTCATTCTGTCAGGTACTTACTTCAGGTAAGGTGCTGGACGGGGACTTGGGGCAAAATTACTATTCTAACTCTGCCAGGTTCTTACCTCAGGGAAGGTGCTGAACAGTGAAGGGGGCAAAATTACTATTCTAACTCTGCCTAGTACTTACCTCAGGGAAGGTGCTAGACTGTGGCCAGGGAGCAACATTACTCTTCTTACTCCACCGGGTACCTACCTCAGGGAAGGTGCTGGACGGTGACTGGGGGCAAAATTCATATTCTCATTCGGCCAGGTACTTACTACAGGGAAGTGCTAGAGAGGAACTGTGAGAAAATTACTATTCTAGCTCTGCCAAGTTCTTACATCAGGGAAGGTGCTGGACAGTGACTGAGGGGCAAAATTACTATTCTAACTCTGCTTGGTATTTACCGCAGGGAAAGTGCTAGAGACTGTGACTAGTGGGGGCAAAATTACTATTCTAACTCCGCCTGGTACTTACCTCAGGGGAGGTGCTAGACTGTGACTAGGGGGCAAAATTACTATTCTCACTCTGCCAGGTACTTACTACAGGGAAGGTGTTGTTCAGCGACTGAGGGGCAAAACTACTATTCTAACTCCCCGGGGTTCTTACCTCAGGGAAGGTGCTGGACAGTGACTGGAGGTCAAAATTACTATTCACACTCCACCAGGTACTTACCTTACGGAAGGTGCTGGACTGTAACTGGGAGGCAAACATGCTAATGTTACTTCACCCGGTACTTACCTCAGGGAAGGTGCTGGACAGGGAGCAAAATTACTATTCCTACTCTGCCTGGTACTTACCTCACAGAAGGGCCTGGACAGTGATTGCGGGCAAAATTACTATTCTAACTCTGCCGGGTACTTGCCTCAGGGAAGTGACTGGGGGGCAAAATCACTAATGTAATTTTACCAAACTTCCCCAAATTCTTACCTCATTTTGTTTTTCACAGACCTTAAAATCGAAAAAGAAATTGGAAAATCTAATAGATGAAAACAAGAGGAAATCGAGCTACCAACTTTGCATGGAAATTCTACACTACACTGGTGTGCTCAACTATAAACAATAGAAAATGTAAACAAGAATAAACTGCTTTTTTTTCGAATCTGTATACTGAAAGAAATCTTTCAAGCCACTGTTGGAGGAATAGGATCGAGCCAGTGAGTGGCTAAACATTACCTAAAAACTGTAGAAGCAATAAATAAAAAGGATTGGTTTTGGCTCGAGGAAAGAGAACCTCCTACCCCTAATACAATCAATTGAGGAGTCAGATCAATTTCCCTGCCCAGCATAGTCGTTAAAATGCTACCAACCCTTAATTTCAAAGTATCTAAAGCAGGACATGTGGCAAACATATGAACACTGTCTGCTTCTGGAAACTGGCACCGAGGGCAGATGGAGCCTGCTCCTCTACCCCATTTGGCAATCTTAGCAGGCGTAATATACAGGTTAAACCACGTTTTAAAACATTGTAATTGTAAATTAGTCGCCATAAGTGACGTCCGGGCCAGATATAATGAATCTTCGGTTTCTCCAGGTTCGGTCCCTAACAAATTTTGCCAGCGATCTATATGTTTGGTTAGGTTGTCAGGTAATAAGTCAATTAACATTTTATACAATCCCCCTAAGGTGCTTGAGCCTTTAAGTACTTCATCCATCAACTTCACCCGGGAAAAGCCAGAGGCTCCCCCAAATTTTTACTTATAAAGTCCCTTATTTGGAGGTATTTAAAAAACTGTTGATTATCTAGCCCAAATTTATCTCTTATGACATCAAACAATAATAGGTCAGACTCGTTTGTAAGATCACCAATTAATCGTACTCCTTTGTCATACCAATGCTTCATATAACCATCATTAAAGATATGTGGAAAGCTGTTATTCCTATATATTGGGGTATAGGCATTAAAACGTCCAAGCCCGAGTTTTTTTCGGACCGAAGTCCAAACCTTAAAAGCACAGATTAGAGTTTTGAATTTAACCCGTTTAAAATAATTAAAGTCGATATGCCGTAGAAGGCACCCTTTAGCCTCAGTTCCCAAAATCAACTCATAAACGGAAACAGAGGAGCCCACCCTCATTAAATCCTCTTTCTCATTAAGCAATATCCCCATTTTCTGTATCATCGCCGCCCAATGATAAAATTGAAGATTAGGTACTGCCCATCCCCCTCTGTCTCTAGGCAGAGTTAGTAATTTAAGTGCTCTTCGGGGGCGACAGTTAGCCCAAATAAATTTAGAAAAAAGTTGGTTCATTGAAACAAACCAATCGTTACAAATGGACAAGGGAATAGCCCTTAAAAAGTATAAAATCTTTGGCAAAAAAATCATTTTGATGACATTGCATCTCCCTACCATCGTAAGCTTAAGATTTTCAAGGCGGCCAAACTCAGTTTTAAATTTAAAAATTAGGGGATTTAAATTATTTTCAGTGATTTTGGAGACATCTGCTAAGATTTCTACGCCCAAATAAACTGCTTTCTGGACCACTCGTGCGTCATTTATCTGAAGCCCATTACAGGTCAAAATCTGGGTTTTGTTTTGATTTGAACTATAGCCCGATAATTTCCCATAGATATCCGCTTCTTTCTCAATCTCGACTAAAGCGTTCACGGGATTTGAAGTAATTATGGCGAGATCGTCGGCATACGCCAATATTTTTGTGCTACCCCCAATGTTCCACACTCCAACAATCAAATCGTTAGCGTCAATCCTTCTAACAAGCGGATCTATATAAAGTGCAAACAGTAGGGGTGAACAAGGGCACCCCTGCCGGGTCCCTCTACTGATAAATATAGGGTCCGTCATCTCCCCCATGATTGAAATTCGTGCAGTCGGATTTCTATACATTGATTTGATAGCCGTGATACATTTTTCTCCTAGCCCTTTATCTTTTAAGGCTGCCCATAAAAAAGACCAGAGACCCTATCAAAGGCTTTCTCTGCATCGAGCAGGATAAGCCCGATAGGGTCCCTGGTAATACCTGCTGCATCAAAAAGCGTAATAACCCTCTGGATGTGGTCTATTGTACTACGTCCAGGTACAAACCCGTGTTGGGTTGGGGAAACTAATCCCTTAATATAGGCAGCAAGGCGAGCAGCGAATATCTTAGCGTATATTTTAATGTCGCTATTTATTAAAGTAATAGGGCGGTATGACCCCATTTCGTTAGCTGGCTTTCCTTTTTTAGGAAAGACAACTATATTAGCTGCTTCCCAAGACTTCGGACCCCCACAACCGTTCTGGGCATTTAAGAAGACATGCTTCATTATTTCCTGAAGGGAAGATGCGAAGATTTTATAAAACTCACCAGGTATAGCATCTGGTCCTGCTGCCTTGCCATCTACCAATGAGCAGATAGCACCGTGGATCTCCTCTGTTGTTATTGGAGATTCTAAGGCTTCTCGCTCTTCTGGAGTTAGTTTCTCCGCTGGAAAAAGCCGTTTATTCTAGAAAAGGCCGTAAATCGAAAGCTAAAGGCCTGGCTATCTGGGCTCCTCTAACAAACTGCTCCTATCTGAACTGTGAATAATGAACTTTAAATATCTAGCTCTGTATCTCCATTTTATGCAATTTTTTTTTTTTTCTTCCTGTAAATATCTGACAATGAAATTGAACCTATTAACCACTGGTCAGCCATGGGTGGGGGGGGGGCTCCAGGGGGAGGTGGGGGGGCTTTGGATAAAATGTGTAATCTCATTTTGTTTAGTCTGATTTGGTTATAGTTGTGATAATGTCAATAAAGAATTTAATTTAAAAAAAAAAAAAAAATTTAAACAAAACAATAACAACACAAAAAATATATTAATACAGAAAATCAACAAAACAAGGATCCAGCCACACCGAAATCTTAAAGAAAGTTTCCCAGACCTTAGAAGACCCGATTAGAAAAGGAACAACAACTTTTCAGGTAAATATTCTGTTAAAAGCAATGAATAACCAAATATAACAACTTTTATTTTACGGGCTACAAAAATAATCCTAAACTTCTCTCATTTTTCACAGGAATAATAACTTTATTTTCACAATCACAACAGCGCCTCAAGTAATAACGCGAAACCTCTTTTCTTTAGCTGGAAAATTGTTCACAGACAAAACAAACCGACGTTTTAGACCATAGCATTTACAAAACTTCTCCTCTTCCTTATATTTCTACAGATCACTGGACCATGGCAAACAGAAACCAGGCACACTATGTGCAGTCCCAGGGAGGAAATAGTTTGCTCAAATATGGTGGCTATCTTTATTGTAAGGAGAGGTTAACTGGGCCGAGGATGAATTGGCGGTGTGTGTCCAGCATTTTTATCCCATTACAAAGTCAGAGCAATTACTCTGGCTGATGCTGTGGAAAGGACCACAGAGCATAACCACTCTGCCTCTGCAATGCGGATTGAAGTGTAAGAAAATGTTCAGCACATACAAATGCTAGCATTCAACTCCAATGAACCATGTGGCTACGTTTTGAGGGGGGTATCTCAAAACATCCTCATGCATGTAGCTAGAAGTGAGCCCACGATACCCAATTTTAGGAGAATGGTACAGAGGCAAAACAGGCAAGTAATCCCCAAAGAGTAACATCACAGACCTATTCTGAAATTAAAATCCCCCTGGATTAACAGTTTATTTTACTAATGAACCTTTCCTCCTTTAGAACAACGAAAACCCTCTCAAAAGAATAGCAAAACCCATTACTTGGAAACCCTTGAGAATAATAAAATTAGATGATGGATGGGACTTTTAAATCAACACCCCATCCATTCACCCATATTTACACTATTCATGCTAACATAAAGCACACAACTGTCCCATTAGTGTACAGTGTACTCCCTGACAAACAATCCTCAACATACACTGAATTGTTATCAGTAATAAAAATCAAACTGTGAATAAAAGTCCAAAGAAAATTATACTTGACTTTGAATTACAAATGATAAATATTATTACTAACATTTACCCTGATACCCAAATTAAAGGATTTTTTTTCACTTCTCACAGTCCTATTGTTGAAAAATTCTAAAAGCATCCTTAGCTGAGGATTACATGTCAAGCAGTAAACTACAGTCTGAGTTAAAAAAAAATTATGGCTTTGTGTTTTGTACCTCCTGTGTGTGGATGAGTTATTAAATATAGAACTGAATATTTTACACAAACGAAAAATTGTCAGCACTCCAAATTTCCTAAGGACACTTGGACTGGCCATCTAAGCAGGTCGGATAACAGGAGGAAGCCAAGGTTTCCCACTGATTGGTGGAACTGTTATTCAACCTGCTTCCAGTGAGGTGCAAAGAAAAACAATGCCTTAGAGGGATGGCACAACTAATGTAACAAATCAATTTGGAGATCTCACCCTAACCTTTATAATTTCTTGGCATTATGCAGGTGGCCGGACCCTTGTAGGACGGGGGACAGACCGCTGCCTCCGGCAGGATCTACTTATCCCAACAGGGCAGCGGCCGGATTCCTAATCACTGATGATGGCAGTGCTGAGGTAGGCACCGCCATCGGGATTACAATGTCTTTTTCTGACAGCCTTTTCATGATGGTCTGACAGCCATGAAAAGGCCTTCAGAAATGGACTTTGGGGGCCCCAAACAGGGCCCCTGTCCCTCGTGAGTGAATGCAAAGAGGCCCTGGCCCCACCCACATCCATGCATGGATGTGCACAAAGTGCTCTTTCACACTGCGGCTTGTGCTGCAGCCATTCTGCTGGGCTGCAACACAAGCCGCTGTGTTAAAGACCACTTTTCCAACCACCAGCATGGCGGTTGCATTATAATTTGGCAGTCAGACCACCTACTGCTTGCCAGGCGGTCTACTGCCTGCTGCAAAAGCAGTCATCGGTCCGACCGCTGACATCAAAATGAGCACCAAAGATTCCAGGAACTGAGAGTGGCAAAATCATTGTCAGGTAGTCTGAATCCTCGTGTTAAAAAAAGTAAAGAAATGTCTGAGAGACTGTTGGCTAAAATCCATCAATTTCCATTGAAGGCGCGTCAGACTGCCTGGACAATATTACGTTCATCTTACACTTCTAACATATACTAACAACCTGTAGAATTACCTGACTGTTTTAAAAACTCTTTCTGATTAAATTGGCATTTTTTATTTTTTTAACAAGTTTAAGGAATACTTGGGGTTCCTACCTGTGGTTGTCTTCTTTCTCCAACTCTTGGTAATATTTAATACCACCTGTCATCAAGAGTCTTCAATGCTCCAATAATTCAAAGAGGGAATCCAACATCCAAACAAAAGGCCAGCTCCCACAAAAAAAACTCCTACCCTCAAATCATTGGAAATCCACAAGAAGTAAAAAATTAAACTAATGCCAAAAAGAAATTCCCCCGAAAAAGGTGGTTTTTAAAAATTCACAGAAAAAGCATCCAATCTCCAAAACAAAATATGCAGAAAAACTTTCAATAGTAATCCATCTATAAATCCTGATTTTCTCCAGCAATAAGGTGATTTTTGTCTTGAAAGTCATGAAAGGGTGAAAAAAATATTACGCCAAAAATGTTGCTTTTATTTCAAATAGGTTTTAAAACATAATAACCAATTTTTGTCCAACTTTTCTAAACCTACTTTGAAAAAAAATAACCTTCCCAACATGGGCATATGAACACAAGCTGCACGGGGATGCAAATCTGGTTAAAGCAGCAATAAAATACAATTCTATACTGTATTACATATATCTACCCCTCCTTATAATAGCTGTAGCCACCTACCTGTTTAAAAATGTAAAGTAAGTTGTTCTTAACTGACTGCACCTCTTCCATTCATCTGATCGTGACTGCAATGCTCCACCAAATGTAGCAACAGGCGCAAAACCACGTATGTCAAATCTGAAAGGAAAAAGGACAATTTTCCTCATTAAATTCAATGGGAAAACATGGAAAAATACTTTGAAGATTTTAAAAATATATGCTGTGCATTGTTTAATAAATATGTTATATTTTTGTCGAATATGGTATCTTTTTTACTGTTTAATAAAATATTTTTGCAATTTTAAAAAATGTACTAATAAATATTTTAAATAAAATACATGGTGTGATGTATATGTTTTAATCTTGGTTCTATGACCGTAAATATACAGTTAATTAATGTTTAAGCATTAATACTCGGGTATTAAAATTACTACCTGAGTATTAATGCACTTCCCCGTCCAATACCCTAACTTCGTTTGCATCCCATACCTAAAGGTTTAAGTTTCAGTCCTCCATAACTAAATAAATATTATTATGATTAAATAGAATTTACTATAATGTATAAACATTAATACTCAGGCATTAAAATGAATACCTGCATATTAATACAATTCCCCACCTCCTATATCCCTTACATCCTGTCTCTAAAGGTTTGTGTTACAGTCCTAAAAATATTGTAAATACTATTATGATTAAATATCATATAATATAATGTATAAATATTAATACTTGGGTATCAAATATAATACCTGATAATTAATACTCTTCCCACCCAATACACCTATATCTGTTGCACCCCTAAATGTTGGTGTTACAGTCTTAAAATATTTTATAAGCTGTGGGCTTGGTGGCAGACTGACTCTGTGCACCCCCACCGCATATGTTAGCCGGATTTGCATTAGCTAGCTCACAGTGCCACTAGAATCTCCTCTTATCGGGGAGAGATTCGTTTCTGGCAACCTTAGATCATGACAACCCAAATTCCTCAGAATCGTGGAAACAATATACTACCTTTCGCTCAGTCACTCGTGCTTACTTATTCGGTTTGTCTCAGAGAGTTACACAGAATAAACAGTCGGGCGTTTCAATAAGTATTTATTGAACAGTTGTTATTCTAGTGTAAAATATATGTGCTGCGGCAACCAGCAGACAATAGCAGAGATATATTATCAGCAGTACGATAAAAGCAAAGGGATAGAACAGTTCTACCATATTGCAATAGTCATGAATACATACATGAATATAAAAAGCATTATGCGAAGTGTGCGTACTCCTACGATGCCTAACTAGATGTACCTGAGTGTACCTAGCATATGTGTGTAGGTCTAAAAGCCTAAGAGCCAAGAATCCTTCTAGGATTTAGTCGAACCCCCATACCTGAATAGAGAGAGTGTGGGACCCCGTCCTGGTCTCGAGTTGGACACCCCGCAAGGGCTGTGTTAGACCGCTGTCAGCTGGAGCGACTGCATGCAGGAGCCTCAGCGTCTCTGGTTAATCAATCAATCAATCAATTATTTGTAAAGCGCACTACATACCCGCGAGGGTCTCAAGGCGCTGGGGGGGGACCGCTACTGATCGAACATCCAGGTCTTGAGCATCCTCCTGAAGGTCAGCAGGTCTTGGGTCTGTCGTAGGCTCAGTGGGAGGGTGTTCCATATCTTGGCGGCGAGGTGGGAGAAGGATCTCCCGCCGGTGGTTGTTCTTCGGATGCGCAGGACGGTGGCGAGTGAGAGGTCGGTGGAGCGTAGCTGGCGGTTGGGGATGTAGAAGGAGAGCCGTCTGTTGAGGTAGGCTGGTCCGGTCTTGTGGAGTGCCTTGTGTGCGTGGATGAGAAGCTTGAAGGATATCCTCTTGCTGACGGGGAGCCAGTGCAGGTCCCTCAGGTGGGGGGTGATGTGGCCGTGGCGTGGTACGTCGAGGATCAGTCGTGCCGAGGCGTTTTGGATGCGTTGTAGTCGTTTGATGAGCTTGGTCGGGGCTCCCGCGTAGAGGGCGTTTCCGTAGTCGAGTCTGCTGCTGACGAGGGCCTGGGTGACTGTCTTTCTTGTATCTGTCGGGATCCATCTGTAGATCTTGCGGAGCATGCGGAGGGTGTTGAAGCAGGAGGAGGATACGGCGTTGACCTGCTTGGTCATTGAGAGCGTTGAGTCGAGGATGATTCCCAGGTTGCGTGCGTGGTCGGTGGGTGTCGGGGCTGCTCCCAGTGCCGTCGGCCACCAGGAGTCGTCCCAGGCTGAAGGGTTGGAGCCGAGGATGAGGACCTCCGTCTTGTCCGAGTTCAGCTTCAGACGGCTGGTCTTCATCCAGTCGGCGACGGCCTTCATTCCTTCTTGGAGGTTGGCTTTGGTGGTGATGGGGTCCTTGGTGAGGGAGAGGATCAGTTGAGTGTCGTCGGCATAGGAGATTATGTTGAGGTCGTGCTGTCGGGCGACGTGTGCGAGCGGGGCCATGTAAATGTTGAACAGTGTCGGGCTGAGGGAGGATCCCTGGGGTACGCCGCAGATGATCTCGGAGGCTTCGGACCGGAATGGGGGGAGGCGGACGCTCTGGGTTCTGCCGGAGAGGAAGGAGGTAGTCCATTCCAGAGCCTTGTCTCGGATCCCTGCGGCGTGGAGGCGTGCGCGTAGTGTGCGGTGGCAGACGGTGTCGAAGGCGGCGGAGAGGTCTAGGAGGATGAGTGCTGCGGTCTCGCCGTTGTCCAGCAGGGTCCTGATGTCGTCGGTGGCGGCGATGAGGGCGGTCTCTGTGCTGTGGTTGCTGTGGAACCCTGACTGGGAAGGGTCCAGGATTCTGTTTTCTTCGAGGTATTGGATTAGCTGTCTGTTGACGATTTTCTCGATGACCTTGGCTGGGAAGGGGAGCAGAGAGATGGGCCGGAAGTTCTTGAGGTCTCTTGGGTCAGCCTTGGGTTTTTTCAGTAGGGCTTTGATCTCGGCGTGTTTCCAGCTCTCTGGGAAGGTCGTGGACTCGAGGGAGAGTTTGATGACGTTGCGCAGGTGGGGTGCGATGGAGCTGCTTGCTTTGTTGTAGACGTGGTGCGGGAAGGGATCAGACGGAGAGCCGGAGTGGATTGTGCTCATGGTCTTGATGGTGTCGTCGATGCTCACGCTGGCCCAGGCTAGCAGGGGGTCGTGGTCGATGGTCTGTTGTGTTGCTGTCTGTTGGGTCTGTCTGGGTGTTGAAGCTGAAGCTGTCGTGGATGTCTGCGTTCTTGCGGTGGAAGAAGGTGGCGAGGGAGTCGCACAGGGCTTGTGACGGCGGGATGAAGTTGGTGTTGGAGCTGGCGTTGGAGAGATCCTTCACGATGTTGAAGAGCTCCTTGCTATTGTGTGTGTTGTTGTCGAGGCGGTCTTTGAACGAGGTTCTCGTGGCGGCCCTGATGAGGTGGTGATGGTTGCGGATGGCGTCCTTGTGTGCTGCGCGGTTGTCCGGAGTTTGTTCGTTGCGCCACTTCCTCTCTCGTTTCCGGCAGGCTTTCTTGGAGGCTAGGAGTTCTGGGGTGAACCAGCTGGCACTCTTGCTGGTGTCTCTGTGGGGGGGTTTCTTCAGCGGGGCGAGGGTGTTGGTGCAGTCTTCGATCCAGCATCTGAAGCTGTGGGCAGCGTCGTTGGTGTTGGAGGGTTCGGTGGGTGGGCCGAGAGCGAGGTTTGCATGTAGTTGGTTTTCGGTGATTTTGCTCCAGCAGCGGCGGGGGATCTGTTGGGTGCGGTGGTGTGTGGTGGGTTTCTGGAAGGTGAAGTGGAGGCAGCGGTGGTTGGTCCAGAGGAGTTCGGTGGTGTGGCTGACGGAGCTGTGCGGGCTTGAGGAGAAGACGGGGTCGAGCGTGTGGCCGGCGGAGTGGGTGGGTGTTGTGACGAGTTGTTTTAGTCTGAGGTTGGCGAGGTTATCGATCAGGGTTGTGGAGTTGTTGTTGTTGTTGTTCTCAAGGTGAAAGTTCAGGTCTCCGAGGAGGATGTAGTTGGTGGAGGTCAGGGCGTGCGTGCTGATGAAGTCGGCGATAGAGTCGCTGAACTGGGGGCGAGGTCCGGGGGGTCGGTAGACGAGGGTGCCTCTGAGGGTGGAGTTGGGGTCTGTGTGGATCTGGAAGTGCAGGTGTTCGGCGGTGCTGAGCGCGTCGTCTGCGCTAGTCGAGACCCTGATGCTGTTCTTATGGATGATGGCGATTCCTCCTCCGACTCCGTTGGTGCGGTCTCTGCGGGTGATCTTGTAGCCGTCTGGGATGGCTATGGCGATGTCGGGTGCGGAGGAGTCGTTCAGCCAGGTCTCTGTCAGGAAGGCGACGTCCGGGGATGTTGTGTCGAGCAAGTCCCAGAGCTCGACGGCGTGTCTGCGTGCGGAGCGGGTGTTCAGTAGTATGCATCGCAGGTGAGTGCGGTCTTTCTTGGCGGGTGGTTCGTCAGTTCTGAGGCTGGTGTAGCTGCAGTTCCGGCAGGTGAAGGGGCTGTGTGTGCGTTTCGGGGCAGCCTTGAAGCAGGTGTTGGTCCGTCCGGGGTTGAGGGCGTGGAGTGAGCTGGCATCGTAGCGGCGGCGGTCGTCGTGGCGGGAGCGGGGGCCAGGGGTTCTGGCGCTGGGCGCGGTCCTGGCGCGGACTGGCGCAGACGGGCTTGCATGAAATGAAATGAAATGAAATTTGTACTTGTAAAGCGCACTTATACCCCCAAAGAGGTGTCCTGGCGCTGTACGCATACCGCTGTGGAACCCTTCCTGGCTTTTCCCTGTGAAATGTCCACTCCTGGGCACCCCCAGGGTGAAGCCAGGCATCCCAGCGCTGTTGGGGCCGTTGTGGAGATTAAGCAAGCTATTGCCCAGAGTTGCAGAGTGGGACCCATGATTAGAATAGGCACCAAGGCAAGAATTATCAGGTCCGAGGAAATTGAGCCCAAGACCCGCCGAGGCGGGAATTGAACCCTGGTCCCGGGCCAGATCTCTGCATCAGGGTCTGCCGCTCTAACCATTGAGCCACACTTCTCCACTTCGGCCTTCGGCGCGCCAGCGGCGCGGCCGCACAGCGGCCGGCATATATGGGGAGGTGGGAGGGAGGAGTAGCTGGGAGGCGGGGCAGCGAATGGGCAGTGGGCAGTCAGGGGGGCGGGGCCGCAAGGGACACAGCAGCGGGGGCGGTGGGGCGACAGAGGGAACAGAAGGCAAAAAGGGCACAAAAACAACGAAAACGAGTGGCACAGAAGGCAAAAGGGCACAAAAACAACGAAAACGAGTGGCACAGAAGGCAAAAAAGGGTACAGAAATCAACGAAAAACGAGTGGCACAGAAGGCAAAAAAAGGTACAGAAATCAACGAAAAACGAGTGGCACAGAAGGCAAAAAGGGCACAGAAATACCGGGGCAGCTCAGAATCAGAAGGCAAAACGGGCAGAGAGGCACGGGGCAGCGAGGGGTACAGAAGAAAAAAAACGGGCAGGAGGACACAGGGCAGCGAGGGGTACAGAAGGAAAACCGGGCAGAGGGAAACGGGGCAGCGAGGGGTACAGAAGGAAAGAAACGGGCAAGGACCACGTACAGGCAGAGGGGGAAGACAGAAGACAGACAACAGCAGTTACAGACACAACAATGGAAATACAGGCAATACAGTAGAACAATAATGCGGAAGATGAACAAACTTACGGCCTACCACTGGCCACCAGGGATGAGGCGCAGGTGGTAGCCTGCGGGTGGAGGAGGGCCTCGAACTTCCTCAGCAGTGGTAGCTGGGGCGGGGACACACAGGCGGAGCTGTGCGGAGGGGGAGCGACCTACCAGAGGGTCAAGGGTCGCTCTCCTCACTGCGCAGCGGCCGGCATATATGGGGAGGTGGGAGGGAGGAGCAGCTGGGAGGCGGGAGGCGGGGCAGCGAATGGGAAGTGGGCAGTCAGGGGGGCGGGGCTGCAGGGGATTCATCGGCGGGGGCGGTGGGGCGACGGAGGGCACAGAAGGCAAAAAGGGCACAAAAACAACGAAAACGAGTGGCACAGAAGGCAAAAGGGCACAAAAACAACGAAAACGAGTGGCACAGAAGGCAAAAAAGGGTACAGAAATCAATGAAAAACGAGTGGCACAGAAGGCAAAAAAGGTACAGAAATCAACGAAAAACGAGTGGCACAGAAGGCAAAAAGGGCACAGAAATACCGGGGCAGCTCAGAATCAGAAGGCAAAACGGGCAGAGAGGCACGGGGCAGTGAGGGGTACAGAAGAAAAAAACCAGGCAGGGGGACACGGGGCAGCGAGGGGTACAGAAGGAAAACCGGGCAGAGGGACACGGGGCAGCGAGGGGTACAGAAGGAAAGAAACGGGCAAGGACCACGTACAGACAGAGGGGGAAGACAGAAGACAGACAACAGCAGTTACAGACACAACAATGGAAATACAGGCAATACAGTAGAACAATAATGCGGAAGATGAACAAACTTACGGCCTACCACTGGCCACCAGGGATGAGGCGCAGGTGGTAGCCTCCGGGTGGAGGAGGGCCTCGAACTTCCTCAGCAGCGGCAGCTGGGGCGGGGACACACAGGCGGAACTGTGCGGAGGGGGAGCGACCTACCAGAGGGTCAAGGGTCGCTCTCCTCACCGCGCAGCGGCCGGCATATATGGGGAGGTGGGAGGGAGGAGCAGCTGGGAGGCGGGAGGCGGGGCAGCGAATGGGCAGTGGGCAGTCAGGGGGGCGGGGCCACAGGGGACAGAGCGGCGGGGGCGGTGGGGCGACGGAGGGAACAGAAGGCAAAAGGGCACAAAAACAACGAAAGCGAGTGGCACAGAAGGCAAAAGGGCACAAAAACAACGAAAACGAGTGGCACAGAAGGCAAAAAGGGTACAGAAATCAACGAAAAACGAGTGGCACAGAAGGCAAAAGGGCACAGAAATACCGGGGCAGCTCAGAATCAGAAGGCAAAACGGGCAGAGAGGCACGGGGCAGCAAGGGGTACAGAAGAAAAAAACCGGGCAGGGGGACACGGGGCAGCGAGGGGTACAGAAGGAAAACCGGGCAGAGGGACACGGGGCAGCGAGGGGTACAGAAGGAAAGAAACGGGCAAGGACCACGTACAGGCAGCGGGGGAAGACAGAAGACAGACAACAGCAGTTACAGACACAACAATGGAAATACAGGCAATACAGTAGAACAATAATGCGGAAGATGAACAAACTTACGGCCTACCACTGGCCACCAGGGATGAGGCGCAGGTGGTAGCCTGCGGGTGGAGGAGGGCCTCGAACTTCCTCAGCAGAGGTAGCTGGGGTGGGGACACACAGGCGGAGCTGTGCGGAGGGGGAGCGACCTACCAGAGGGTCAAGGGTCGCTCTCCTCACCGCGCAGCGGCCGGCATATATGGGGAGGTGGGAGGGAGGAGCCGCTGGGAGGCGGGAGGCGGGGCAGCGAATGGGAAGTGGGCAGTCAGGGGGGCGGGGCTGCAGGGGACTCATCGGCGGGGGCGGTGGGGCGACGGAGGGCACAGAAGGCAAAAAGGGCACAAAAACAACGAAAACGAGTGGCACAGAAGGCAAAAGGGCACAAAAACAATGAAAACGAGTGGCACAGAAGGCAAAAAAGGGTACAGAAATCAACGAAAAACGAGTGGCACAGAAGGCAAAAAAAGGTACAGAAATCAACGAAAAACGAGTGGCACAGAAGGCAAAAAGGGCACAGAAATACCGGGGCAGCTCAGAATCAGAAGGCAAAACGGGCAGAGAGGCACGGGGCAGTGAGGGGTACAGAAGAAAAAAACCAGGCAGGGGGACACGGGGCAGCGAGGGGTAGAGAAAGAAAACCGGGCAGAGGGACACGGGGCAGCGAGGGGTACAGAAGGAAAGAAACGGGCAAGGACCACGTACAGACAGAGGGGGAAGACAGAAGACAGACAACAGCAGTTACAGACACAACAATGGAAATACAGGCAATACAGTAGAACAATAATGCGGAAGATGAACAAACTTACGGCCTACCACTGGCCACTAGGGATGAGGCGCAGGTGGTAGCCTGCGGGTGGAGGAGGGCCTCGAACTTCCTCAGCAGCAGCGGCTGGGGCGGGGACACACAGGCGGAACTGTGCGGAGGGGGAGCGACCTACCAGAGGGTCAAGGGTCGCTCTCCTCACCGCGCAGCGGCCGGCATATATGGGGAGGTGGGAGGGAGGAGCAGCTGGGAGGCGGGAGGCGGGGCAGCGAATGGGCAGTGGGCAGTCAGGGGGGCGGGGCCACAGGGGACACAGCGGCGGGGGCGGTGGGGCGACGGAGGGAACAGAAGGCAAAAAGGGCACAAAAACAACGAAAACGAGTGGCACAGAAGGCAAAAGGGCACAAAAACAACGAAAACGAGTGGCATAGAAGGCAAAAAAGGGTACAGAAATCAACGAAAAACGAGTGGCACAGAAGGCAAAAGGGCACAAAAACAACGAAAGCGAGTGGCACAGAAGGCAAAAAAGGGTACAGAAATCAACGAAAAACGAGTGGCACAGAAGGCAAAAAGGGCACAGAAATACCGGAGCAGCTCAGAATCAGAAGGCAAAACGGGCAGAGAGGCACGGGGCAGCAAGGGGTACAGAAGAAAAAAACCGGGCAGGGGGACACGGGGCAGCGAGGGGTACAGAAGGAAAACCGGGCAGAGGGACACGGGGCAGCGAGGGGTACAGAAGGAAAGAAACGGGCAAGGACCACGTACAGGCAGCGGGGGAAGACAGAAGACAGACAACAGCAGTTACAGACACAACAATGGAAATACAGGCAATACAGTAGAACAATAATGCGGAAGATGAACAAACTTATGGCCTACCACTGGCCACCAGGGATGAGGCGCAGGTGGTAGCCTGCGGGTGGAGGAGGGCCTCGAACTTCCTCAGCAGCGGCAGCTGGGGCGGGGACACACAGGCGGAGCTGTGGGGAGGGGGAGCGACCTACCAGAGGGTCAAGGGTCGCTCTCCTCACCGCGCAGCGGCCGGCATATATGGGGAGGTGGGAGGGAGGAGCAGCTGGGAGGCGGGGCAGCAAATGGGCAGTGGGCAGTCAGGGGGGCGGGGCCGCAGGGGACACAGCGGCGGGGGCGGTGGGGCGACGGAAGAGGCAAAAAGGGCACAAAAACAACGAAAACGAGTGGCACAGAAGGCAAAAGGGCACAAAAACAACGAAAACGAGTGGCACAGAAGGCAAAAAAGGGTACAGAAATCAATGAAAAACGAGTGGCACAGAAGGCAAAAGGGCACAAAAACAACGAAAACGAGTGGCACAGAAGGCAAAAAAGGGTACAGAAATCAACAAAAAACGAGTGGCACAGAAGGCAAAAAGGGCACAGAAATACCGGGGCAGCTCAGAATCAGAAGGCAAAACGGGCAGAGAGGCACGGGGCAGCGAGGGGTACAGAAGAAAAAAACCGGGCAGGGGGACACGGGGCAGCGAGGGGTACAGAAGGAAAACTGGGCAGAGGGACACGGGGCAGCGAGGGGTACAGAAGGAAAGAAACGGGCAAGGACCACGTACAGGCAGCGGGGGAAGACAGAAGACAGACAACAGCAGTTACAGACACAACAATGGAAATACAGGCAATACAGAAGAACAATAATGCGGAAGATGAACAAACTTACGGCCTACCACTGGCCACCAGGGATGAGGCGCAGGTGGTAGCCTGCGGGTGGAGGAGGGCCTCGAACTTCCTCAGCAGCGGCAGCTGGGGCGGGGACACACAGGCGCAGCTGTGCGGAGGGGGAGCGACCTACCAGAGGGTCAGTGTGTCAGCATGGAAGTATCGGTCCCCTCTGTCTTACCGGGGCAAGATGTGGTATATTTATAACTTGGAGAAGCTCATCCCTTTGTGTGGTTTGCATTGGGCCTGGTCAGTCTTGAGGAAGACGTCAGGGGTGAACTTTGTACAGACATATTATGCAGGTGCTGTATTCCTAGAGAATCATGCATAATTAATGAATACAGTGTGGGCCGGTGTTTTGGAAAAACCCTGCTGTATTCAAAACCACAGAATAGATAACGTTCAGCCCTCAGAGCTCGTTGTGTACTAGCGGGACTAATGTGGGTGAAAGATCATGCCTATATAAGGAATCATACTATAATAGGACATGTTCAGTTATGACCGTAATAGGGCATATGCGGCATTGACCATAATAGGGCAAGTACGAATATGACCAAATTAGGGCAAATACGAATACGTCCATTTTAGGGCATGTATGAACGGGTCTACATTAGGGCCTCTATACAGGACATAACATTACCTATATTCTTACACAATAATACTTGGTAAAGGCATGCGTGATAAGTTTATATACCTATAATGCGTGGTATAGGCGTGCGTAGTAATAGCATGTGTAGTAAAGGTATATGCATGGTATTGACTTGCGTGGTAAAGACTTATGCATGGCAGTGACTTTGTGGTAAATGTACTGCGTTGTCATGGTTGTTGCCCTTGCAGCCCGGAAGCCATTTTGCACAGTCGAAAGACTTCTAGTACTCGGGGCCCAACAGGTGTGGATGTTTGAGAAAAAGAAGAATGTTGTTTCCATAAAGTGTGATACTGTCTTCAAGCTTATTCAGTCCCCTTCCTGAGCTCACCCGCGCATCGATACGAAGGAGGCATGACAGAGGGTCCATGGCAGTTCTAGAGGTAAGATCTTGGGTAGCCAGCCAGTACAGCAGTTTACCACTTTTATTGCCCCATTCATACACCCATTGAGTTGAAGCCCTCCAGCACTGCCATGCTTCATCCAGGGAGACTTGGCGCAGGGAGGCCTTGGCAAGTAGCAGCTGACGCTCCAGAATCAAGGAGGGGTTTGAAGCAGGGTCCAGTTTTACTATATAGAACACAGTAGGCCCACCTTGCTACACCTAAAACATAAGACCCCCATGTAGGCCGCACCTGCCAGTGTACAGGGATCTGTTAAGTTGACCAAACTGTCTCACTGATTCCTTTAGCTTCAAAGGCCCAGTGCCTCGTAAACAGCATTTCACATATTTCTTCTGCGACACACACGAAGCTGCAGCTTCTGTCCTTCTTGGTCAACAACAGCCCAAAAACCCCCTCCTTGGATGTCCTAAGCCAGCGCTCACCCACAAGACCACGAGAACACGGAACTTAGTAACGTAAGAGGAAAAACGCTGGGGCAAGGGCTACTTGCACATCTTGCAATTTCTCAATTTCTTATAATTATTCTCGCTAGCTAGCCTTATCGAAACTTACGACAGCGTCATGGCGTGCCAATATCACCTCTAACCTTTTGGTCCGTTCTGCTTTTTATAAGAATTCCGAGAAATGATACTAAACGATTCCGATAAATATGTCCAAATAATGGTAGGATTGACGTATGCAAAATGTCAAAAGATGAACTTGCGGTCTAACTGTTCCGTATTAACCAACTATAAAACCCCTGCCCACAGTCCACTCGTTGGACTACCCTCACTGTGTTCGTGACTCACATGTGGGTTTTCCCCGATCGATCGTTTAGTGCACATTATAAGAATCCTTCTCTTAAATATTTCAATGTATTTTTAGGTAGCATTTCTCCTTTCATATGCTTCACTGGTCAGAGAATGCATTTTTCTCCATGTGTAATGTAAATGTATGATTTTCTCACTGCCTTTATCAAAAGATACATTTTTCTCATAACGCTTTAAAGTATTCATTTTTCTCCATATATAAGGTCATTGTTTCTTTACATGCAATGCTATGCACAAAGGCTTCTCTCTATATGATGTGATTTTTGCTCCATGCCTTGTCATATTTTTTGGAATACTTTTCTTCTTTCATTATTGCATTGAAGTATTCCATGCTATACTCCTGTCATATTTTAGCATGCATTGTGCTCCATTTTGTCTTTGCTAAGACACAGCATTTCATAATGGAATTTTAAAGTGTTTCTTTACACTTCATGTTGGAAGTGGTTTCCTTGTAATAAAGGCACCCCCTCAAATTAAGCTGCCCTGGTCCAGAGCCCCGAGACCATAGAAATTCCCCCCGAACATCTGGCGACCACCGAACGGACGTACTATGGTTCCAGCCGCATCCTGTGACGGCGGGCAGAGTGCTTGCCTTCCGAGCCTGTTTCCTGACTGAGCAGACACAGCCATCCCTCGGGTAAGCCTAAGTTAAGAGTATATTTTCTCTTGCACTTTTGGTCTTCCCTCGGGGTGCTTGCCTGTCTTAAGTGGATTCTGTCTCTCTGGGTGCCCCTCTGCCCGCTGATCACAGTTCTTTGCCTTTCGCTGGTATCTTGCTACGCAAACGAATTCCTCATCTTTTATCACGTGTAAACAGACGTTGAGTCAGGTGCTGATGCACCATTTTTATTTACAGTTTAAATACTGTGGTTTTGAATGTATATATATATTTGATATTACGGAACTATAGTTTTCATATATTTTCCTGTCTAAGAGGGACAGGAAGCCTGTGTGGCAAGCCTGTGTGGCTACGAAGATTTAGTTTTACGCCTGTGTGGCAAGCCTGTGTGGCTATGAAGATTTAGTTTTACGCCTGTGTGGCAAGCCTGTGTGGCTACGAAGATTTAGTTTTACGCCTGTGTGGCAAGCCTGTGTGGCTACGAAGATTTAGTTTTTCGCCTGTGTGGCAAGCCTGTGTGGCTACGAGGATTTAGTTTTACGCCTGTGTGACAAGCCTACTGTGTGATTATGGTTTGTGAAAACTAAAGTGCTAAAGAACGAAACGCCTTCCTATCTGCCTAGCTACTAGTGAAAGGAAGTGTTGATTTCCTGTTTTCTTTGTGTTACAGTGAAACGTGAAGACGTTTATTTTTCTTCCTTTTTTTTAATTAAGGTTATTTTTAAAGACATCGTCCTTCTGTATGCATTCAGGCACACAGGGGACAATGCGCAAGTCTTTCTGTGGTTTTATATAAGTACACGTGTAGATAATTTGCTTCATATTTTCTATAAATTTACTGTAATTATTTTTGTGGTAGTATCTCTTTTTATTGTGGCTTTTTCGCATGCATTGTGGTTACCTTTTTTTGAACAAAGTATCTGTGCCTGGTGCACCGATTTTTATGTATCTAGTGAGATCAACAATAACTAGAATTGTCAATGTTTTTTTAATGTAAATGTTGTTGGATTATTGTGAACAGTAGTATTATACAGCTATCCCTTGCCCCGCCCTGGTCCTGTCTGACCTATGTGGCGCAGTACCACATTTAATTAGCACAAGTCTCTTTCAGATAGCTGACCACGTAATGAACAACAACCCACCTCAAAGTGTTGAGATAGTTCTGCACACTTTGAGTGGCCGACCCGTGTCTGTTTATAACAGCATCACAGATACATTGTCCCCATAAGCCAAAATCACGGTGACCTCATTTCAATTGTGTGGAATATACCCCCACAGTAAAAGTAAGGCTATCCACACTTGATTTAACACAACTACCCATTGTCTGTAGGGCTCATGCCAACCCCCATTCTAATCTACAAACTCCTGATACCGCACGCCCAGACCTGGGTTGCACCCATTGCTCACAAACTTCTTCCACTACTGAGGACACGCGCTATACACCATTCCTACCATCATCTTCCCCAGTGGTAATTAGCGATTGGGAGTCCTCCACAGAATCCGCTTACTCATCTGAACAGACTGAGGACGCCCAGAGTCCCGATATAGTTCGCCCAGAGACACCCACATACTCCGCATCTAGCTCTGCCAGTGTAGCAGACCAAGAAGACTCTCAAGAAACACACTCACCACTATTTCGTGCTCTCTTAGGGAGTCCGCCAAGAGACCCAGAGTCCAACTCTGCCCCATTCTAGGTAATGAGCAGTGCAACAGAGAACTCAAGCACAACCCCAGTAGGACCTGTAATACCACAGATCAGTGTATATTTAATTAACGGACATATTATAGGGATATCCAGAGGTCACCCTGCCTCCTTTATCCCAGTTACACCTTTAACAAGTGCTGTCCTTTTGACAGTATTTGACGTTATGGGCATCGACGTCACCCATGGACGACAAGTCAGGCTCACAGTAATTCCCAACTACATTTCTCAGTTACATCCCACAACTACTCTTTAAACACATTTGCACCCCTATTGTTCTCCTGCAATTGGTGGTTTCACACCAGCAGACACATGAACAGAATTGTGAGCTGTACAGTGTACAAAACACTGGATAAAATACATGTGTATATCATCCTAGTACTTCCAGGCTTGGAGATACCTACGGTGTTATCCAGTTCATGGCCAAGAAACCCACTCCAAAGTAAGATTGCTGCCGCCTGTTTGAGCAGCCAGCTTCAGTTCCCTGATTTCTCTCCTGAAGGGGTATATTCAGGACCACAGGAGCAGGAATTAAAAGAGGGTATATACCTTGCCGTCCTTCAGGCAGTAGGAGAAGAACTTGTAAGAGACCTTGATCCAAGCATTTAAAGGGAATAAGCCTAATTAGGGTGCGTGTCCCCATAGCAATACGCCTGCTTTCATTGAAGTCTATTATACATTTATACACCAAATATATTAATATGGCCACCCCACTACAATACGTATTGCAAAACTTTACAGACCAAGAGCAGCACATAATTAAACACTGTAAAGAGCTCCACAAGTACACGTAGAATTTGACTCACCCGTGGCCTCTTGAAGGTACGTTTGACCGTGCAGCCTTAGAACATGCCAAGACATTCCTGGAAGCAAGGTATTCCGGGTCCAAACTCAAAAAACGTAAAAATACCCTAGCATTATTTCGTATTTTCAAGGAAACAGCTGAGCCCACATTAATGCCCACCGCCCCTCCACCGGCGTAGCATATAGGCGGGATGTACCCTGCCCTTCCCATAGATTCAGACATAGGGCTAGCATCAAATAACAAGAATTCCGTGGGGATGTATACTGAAACAGTTATCGGTACAGACTTAGAGCCCACATCGAATGACAAAACAGCTGTAGGCCACTCTGACATAAGCCCAGAAGACACCCTTACTCCACAAAATGATCAGCCAATGGATCGCACCCTAAGCCCACCATCCCTCACCGCCCAGAACTCAACAATAGAGGCCACAATAGCAGGACTGCCAGGCCAGATAGATGCACAATTTACTCTCAAACTCACACCAAGTCATAACAGTCTATGTGTAGCACAACAACTAGAAGAGGACGAAGACTGCAATACACTATCAAATGCTTTGCATTCCACCTCGCACACCTCACGCCCTGGTTCTCACACATCCTTCAGTGGCGAGCAGCAACTCCTTCCTACCCTACCTAATGACCAACCGCCAGTCCTTCATAAGGAATATAGGGCTTGTAGCAAGAGTCACCTGAAATAATTACCCCGGCGCAAATAAATGACTGGATAAATGACCACGCACAGCAGCCCTCTTTGCTTACCTCATACCCTGTTTCTAAGCCACCTATCCCCATTGATCACAGCATCTTGTCCCTCCCTATACACCAGCACCCCCCAAGCCCACAATGTCAACAAAATAGGCCATTGCCTTCACCTGCTTTGCTCCAACGTGAGGATAGGCCCCTAATGTTGAATCACCCACTTGCTGACATGCACTGTAGGGGTAGTGAACAGGACCCACCTGAGGTATTTTCTCAAGAGCACTTCAATAAATGGAGAAGTGAGCCACACATGAATACAAGTACCAATGGCATCACATTTAATGACCAAAGCACCCATGTGATACCTGAAAGCCGATCGCCTAGCCCCACTGTTGGTGCAGCCAGTAGTATGAGGCGCATGTCAATGAGAGTAGAACAAGCATGCCGACAACTTACGAACCTTACGAATTTATTACATGATGTGGACATCACAACTCCCCAGTCTCAGGATGGTGCAGGGCCAGACACACAGTTACAGCAGGCACTGCACCCAGACACTCCTGAAATAACACAGGGCGCGACAGGGCAACACAGGACTGAAGAGCGCACTGCAAAAATGTCCCGGACACAAGTACCTACTACTAGTCTGAACCCCTTTCACTCGCCCCTACCGTCAAAGCACACCCTCGATTTAATGATCAACACAGAACAAGCACTGTCCCATGACAGAGAGGGAGCAAAAAGTAAGAGGAGGAAAAAGACTGAAATAGAGCAATTGCAAGTTTTAGGGACGCAAGGTAGGCCGGATGACATACCGTATGATGTCACAGGCACAGCGTCATTGCGCTCTGTCAGACAGAGAAGTAAACGCAATTGGATGCTGCTCGGCATACCAATGTCATCACCCCATACCGAATTAACACCTAATGACATAGTAACGCTTAGAGAGGAGTCTGACTTTTATGTCACAGCCTTCTCTGATAATTTGGCAGACTGCACTGATGAAGAGACGTACCCATGGCCAAGAGGAAGGACCTTCCATCCACAACATTTAGCCACTGCACAAGACTGCATCTTATATAGAGAGGGAGACGAAGATTGGGCTATGCACACATGGCGGCAAGCCTAAAGATTTGGCGGAAGCATGCACGTGAAATATGACCCTACACTGCATACACCACTAGTAGCACCAACAACTAGGGTAACACGCCAGATGCCCCTATTGTTTAAAAGCGCGAATGCCCCGCCTGTCTATGTTCCATGGTCTCAAATGGACAAAGACAATTTGAAGAAACAGCTCCCCCCACTGACAGAGGGCGCTGGCAAATGGATAGCAGCCCTGGAAAAGAACACTGCAGGTGTCAACTTAGGGATAGGGGATATGAAGAGTCTGCTCATCTCCATCATGGGGGAAGAAGCAGAAGACATATTTAAAAGCGTCAGTGCTAACAAAATCACAATTACTGAAACGCAGTATGATGGGGAGACATTTAACAAAATAGGAGCACACGTCTGGGCCCAACTGCGTAGGAAATTTCCGGATGTCCCGGACATAGGATCTCTCATGTCACAAACAATGCAAGCAAATGAGGATCCAGCTGACTACATTTCAAGAATGAAGGAAAAGTGGCATCAGGAGTTAGGAGATAAATGGAACGCAGCAGGAGGGAACAGTAGGCTTTTCTACCACATGGTAAAGAAAGGACTACCCACTGACATACAGGACAAGTTAGATGGAATTGTAGCAATGGAAGCCAAACCATGGCCTGAGATACAGGATCACATTATCCACTTCTGCAAAAAGAAACAGGAAAAAGACAAGAATAGACAATTAGCTATTGAAAATGCAGCCTCAAAGTTAGTGCAGCAGAAACTTCATAAGAAAAAAGATCCTCCAGACACAGTCATGCTCGCCTCACCAGTCAACCAAATGACTGTCGTTACCAATTTTCCACAAAATGCCCTAAATGCGTTAGCAGGTAACTCACCAACAGCTGCACAACCCATACAGGCTCAGCCCCCCCATGACTATGCACAACAACAGTCATATGGCAACACACAGCAGCAGCCATATTATGGTAGCGAGCAGATCAGGCCTAGTAATACAGGCATGCAAGGCAGAGGACGAGGTAGAGGGCTAGGTCCACAAAGGAGCACACGACAACAAGGACCCCGGGTATGCTACTACTGTCAGAGACCAGGACACTTCATAATGGAATGCCAAAAAAGAATGCAGGATGAAAGTAGGGGGGTGGCTGGGGGATCCCAGCAAATGCAGCCTACTCAAGGCCAACAACAGCAGCAAATACAGCCGCAACCACCTCAGCCCCAAATAATATATTCCTATCTCCCACCAGTACAGCAGCAGCCTATGCAGCAACAACTACAGCTACAGGCCCCTGCGGTTACACAGCTGCAGGTGCCCGTGCCACAAGCACAACAACAAGTGCAACAGCCACAAACAGCTGTGTACCAAATGATGCCCCAAGCACAAGCATTCACGCCTCAGGGAGGCACAGTGCAATCACCTACCAATCCATTCACGCAGGGCACCATCCAGCAATACCAAGCTGGAGGGTATTCCCTTTAGGACAGCCCACAGACAACTCTTGTGTGCCCAGTTTTGTCATGTCTAACTGATATCAGGGAGGACCCCGTTGTGTTTGTCACGATAAACAACAAAACATACAGCTTTCTCATTGACACTGGTGCTACTTACTCCTGTATCACAGGTGGAGCACTGCCCATTTCAAATCAGATAGCGGACACACAGGGATTCTCTGGGGCAATAGCAAGGGTCCCCTTCACAAAGCCAGTACCAATAGAAGTAGGAGGTAAATGCGTGGAGCAGCGTCTGCTCTACTCACCACGGTCCCCAGTGAATCTCTTGGGCCGTGACCTCATGGCTAAATTAAATATGACCATCCATTTTGATGAGAACGGCACAATGATCTGCTCCATTCCCGGTACACCTTTGGCAAGGATGATGGCACTCACTGTGGACTCCTCCTTGAAAGATCAAATAAGAGCCCGCCCAGTGGATGAACAAGCATTCTCCACTGCGGTACACATCATTGTTGCTACCACACCAGAATTGCATGGCCGCACTGTCCAGCTCCCAAAAGAGTTTCTCTTTCGCCCCCAGTCCCAGGATTCCCAAGTACCAGGCAGAAACACCTCGACAACAACGCACACAACAGCAAGGAGCTTTTCAACATAGTGAAGGAACTCTCCAATCCCAGCTCCAACACCAACGACATCCCGCCGTCGCAACCCCTGTGCGATTCCCTCGCCACCTTCTTTCACCGCAAGATCGCCGACATCCATGACAGCTTCAACACCCAGACAGCCCCAACTAAGATCGATGCACCAGACCAGCCGCACACCATCGACCACGACCCCCTGCCAGCCTGGGCCAGCGTGAACATCGAGGACACCATCAAGACCATGAGCACAATACACTCCGGCTCCCCGTCAGACCCTTTCCGCACCACATCTTCAACAAAGCCAGCAGCTCCATCGCACCCCACCTATGCAACGTCATCAATCTCTCCTTCGAGACCGCGACCTTCCCAGAGAGCTGGAAACACGCAGAGATCAACGCCCTACTCAAAAAACCCAAGGCGGACCCGAGAGACCTCAAGAACTTCCGGCCCATCTCCCTGCTTCCGTTCCCAGCCAAGGTCATCGAGAAGATCGTCAACAAACAGCTAACCCGATACCTCGAAGAAAACAGCATCCTGGACCCATCCCAATCAGGGTTCCGCAGCAACCACAGCACCGAGACTGCCCTCATCGCTGCCACCGACGACATCAGGATCCTGCTGGACAATGGTGAGACCGCAGCCCTCATCCTGCTGGACCTCTCCGCCGCCTTCGACACTGTCCTCCACCGCACTCTACGCACACGCCTCCACGACGCAGGGATCCGAGACAAGGCCCTGGAATGGACCACCTCCTTCCTCGCCGGCAGAACCCAGAGAGTCCGCCTCCCACCATTCCGATCCGAAGCCTCGGAGATCATCTGCGGCATACCCCAGGGATCGTCCCTCAGCCCAACACTGTTCAACATCTACATGACCCCGCTCGCACGCATCGCCAGACAACACGACCTCAACATAATCTCCTATGCCGACGACACTCAACTGATCCTCTCCCTCACCAAGGACCCCCTCGCCGCCAAATCCAACCTCCATGAAGGAATGAAGGCCGTCGCCGATTGGATGAAGATCAGCCGACTAAAACTGAACACGGAGAAGACAGAGGTCCTCATCCTCGGCTCCAACCCCTCAGCCTGGGATGACTCCTGGTGGCCAACGACGCTGGGAGCAGCCCCGACACCCACCGACCACGCACGCAACCTGGGAGTCATCCTCGACTCAACCCTCTCCATGGACAAGCAAGTCAACGCAGTCTCATCCTCCTGCTTCAACACACTCCGCATGCTTCGCAAGATCTACAGGTGGATCCCGACAGACACAAGAAGAACAGTCACCCAGGCCCTCGTCAGTAGCAGACTTGACTATGGGAACGCCCTCTATGCGGGAGCCCTGGCCAAGCTCATCAAGCGGCTGCAACGCATACAAAACGCCTCCGCACGCCTGATCCTCGATGTACCACGCCACAGCCACATCACCCCCACCTGAGGAACCTGCACTGGCTCCCCGTCGACAGGAGAATCTCCTTCAAACTCCTCATCCACGCACACAAGGCACTCCACAAGACTGGCCCAGCCTACCTCAACAGACGACTCCTCTTCTACGTCCCCAACCGCCAACTCCACTCCGCCGACCTCTCCCTCGCCACCGTCCCTCGCATTCGAAGAACTACCACCGGCGGCAGATCCTTCTCCCACCTCGCCGCCAAGACCTGGAACACCCTTCCACTAAGCCTACGACAGACCCAAGACCTGCTGACCTTCAGTAGGCTACTCAAGACCTGGTTGTTCGACCAGTAGCAGCACCCCCCCCTTTTCTTTTCTTTTTTCCCTAGCGCCTTGAGACCCTCACGGGTAAGTAGTGCGCTTTACAAATTCTGTGATTGATTGATTGATTGAAACATGATCTTAGACATACATGCTCTTGAAATAACATCTACATATGGGGCTTTCCAAGCAATTGATGACAACGCCCACACCTGGGCCTGCGTCATTTTCATTGAGCCTGGACAATTGGTAAGAAATATTTCAGATGACCAACTCTTTGGCCCCCCTGAAGATTATTCAAAAACAGAGATTGTCTACTTAAATGAAGTTCCTCTCTCAGTAACAATGGAAATAAGAACGTCAACACCACCCACGCAAGTAGACACCATACGTGACACAGACCTCGCTCAGGTACCCAACAATTTGTGGACAAAAGGTCCAAATGATGTAGGCCTCATTCGATCAGCTGCACCATTCAGAATAACACTCAAACAGGGCGCCATACTCCCAAGAGTGCGGCAGTACCCCTTGTCCAAGGAAGCAGAGGAGGGAATTGCCCCTACCATACAGGCATTGCTGGATCAGGGAGTGATATACCCCTGCAAATCTCCTTGTAACACGCGCCTGTTTCCTGTGCGGAAATCCAAGTCGAATCAATGGCGTTTGGTTCATGATTTACGTCCACTTAACAACATTGTCGTCCCAGAACTCCCGATCGTTCCCGACCCCTCAGTGATCCTTACCAATATTCCTCAAGATGCCCAGTACTTTTCCGTCATTGACCTGAAAAATGCCTTTTTCAGTGTCCCACTTCACCCAGACAGCCAATACCTGACTTCCTTCCAATTTCGTAATACTCAAATGCAATATACCCGACTCCCTCAAGGGTACTGTGAATCCCCCAGTGTCTTTAACAGGGTCGTCAAGGCCGATCTATCGAATTTCCAATGTGACAGTACCCTGCTGCAATATGTCGACGACATACTGCTCTGTAGTCCAACGGAGCAACAGTGCCAACAGGACACAATTGCTCGGCTCACAACACTAGCACAGAGAGGATATAAGGTAGACAAACAGAAGCTTCAATACTGTCAGAAAGAAGTACACTACCTTGGACAGTTGCTCTCAGCGTCAGGAAGAAGAGTCACCCAAGACAGAATACAAGCTATACAGGGTACACCCGAGCCACAGACAGTCAGAGACATGCAGAAATTCCTAGGCTTAGTGAATTATGTCTGACAGTGGGTCTTTGACTTTTCCACCATCACTGCCCCACTGCTAAAAGCTGTTAAAATGGCCAAAGACAGACATAACAAAATAGATTGGACATCTGAAATGACCACAGCCTTCACACAGTTGAAAGATGAAATTACAAATGCATCAGTGTTAGGATCTCCTGACTACACAAAATAATTCTACCTTTTCACCCACTGTGATGGTCAAGCTATGACAGCAGTCCTTACTCAGAAATACCCCATGGGCCACAAGCCCATTGCCTACTTCAGCGGCATGCTAGACTCAGTAATGAAAGGACATTATCCATGTGAACAAGCATTGGCTGCCGCTGCATTCACCATTGAAAAAAGCACCCCCATAGTCATGGGTTCCCCATTAACACTGTACACTGAACATGCTGTTTTTGCAATAATACAAAAAGCAAAAACAACTTTAACTACACAAAGAGTATCAGGTTACGAAGTCATCCTGTCATTGCCATCTCTGAAAGTTGTTAAGTGTCACACAGTAAATCCCGCCACCTTCTTCGCCCACCACATTGCAAGCCCAGATGATGACCCCCATGACTGTGCCACATACTGTCCAGATGAGTCAGGGACAGCAAAGGAGGACCCATTGCCAGAGAGTACAGTATACTTTGTCGATGGTTCCTCCACCATCGACCAAGAGACAGGAACAAGGTATGCAGGAGCTGCTGTAGTTCGAGCACAACAAAATGACTCCTCTGATTCCCTAGACATTGTACAGCAAATAACTCTATCTTCACACTACTCAGCACAAGCAGCATAACTTGTGGCATTAATCGCTGCCTTGAAAGAGGGCGCAGACTCACGTATCACTGTATATTCAGATTCTGCTTATGTCACAACAACAACACATTCCAGTATCTTGCGATGGAAAAGGAGTGGCTTCCTCAAATCAGATGGCACACCTGTAATGCACAGACAATTGCTCGAAGAACTGATAGACGCATTAACACTGCCAACTGAGGTAGCTGTTGTGAAATGTGCTGCACACACGAATGGTCAAGACTTTGTCTCCAGAGGTAAAGCTCTGGCAGACTGGGCAGCTAAAGCGGCAGCTAGGATCCCCACACCTGCACCACCACCACCTGATGTACCCCCCGAAGGACAGCATGCTCCCATCTTCCTTGCACAACATGTATCGCCAGTGACACAACAGGACAAACACGATGCAAATGTAGACACTCCTAAAATTATGCCTCCATATGTGATTGACAGTACAGAGCAATATGATCACATTGCACAGTTACATCTCAGAGAGATACAGGAAAGTGCCCCATCACAAGAAAAAGAGCCATGGAAGAAGAGGGGAGTACAACAGGATGCCTTAGATTTCATTTATAAACAAGTAATGACAGGAAAATCAGTCATGCCACAGGCCCTGTTACAAGTAGCGCTAGACCAGATACACCTTCCCACACATGTCTCCCGAGATAATATGACCACCATTTTACAAACTGACTGGTTCATTCCCAATGCCCATGAACTAGTACAGCTTTTCATTAATAAATGTCATTTGTCAGCAATACTCACCACATCCCTCCATGAAAACAGTTGCATCTACCAAAACCAAATACCAAAACCAGATGGCCCTTTTAAAGAATTACACAATGATTATGTTGACATGATTTATCGATGCCAAAACTATCCATATCTCATTGTGGTAGTATGCCCATTCTCACGATGGATCGAAGCTGGACCATGTGTCCACTGCGATGCCAAAGCAGCAGCTAATTTCCTGCTCTGTGAGGTCATTTCGCGCTGGGGTTTGCCCTCCGCGATTCGCTCTGACAATGGCAGCCATTTTTCAAACGCAATCTTTGCCCTTCTCACAACCATGTTAGGGATCAAACATAAATTAACCTCAGCATATCACCCCCAAAGCAATGGCATTTGTGAGTGCCTTAACGGCCTGCTTAAGGTAAAATAAGCAAGATAAGTGCAACAATTGGAAAGAAATGGCTCTATTGTTTACCAATTGCCTTATTTGCCCTCAGAAATTCTCCCAGCTCCGATCACCATCTCACACCCCACCAGCTTGTTACTGATCGCTCAATAAATGTGACAGTTCCCTCAACAAGACCCAAAATTGACTCTGAAGCCTCTTCTGAGATTGTTAAAGCTGAATTATATGAATATTTGTGTGCACTAACACGTGCTGTACAGTTCCTCTCCACCCAGGTATCAAACAGAAAGAACAAGGGCCCCACCTCTCCTGAACTCCCGCCTATCTGTCCTGGAACTCTGGTCTTTGTGCGAAAAACTGTTAGAAAGTGGAAAGACCCAAGTATGAGGGTCGCTTTCACGCTGTAGACTCTTCACCCACAGCTGTCCGTGTCGCAGAGAAGAAAGCATAGATTCACCGGTCGCACCTCAGGCTCAACCCTGCATCATCCCAGAACTGATCGATGACGAACTCCAGGAAGGCACCATGTTTCCATTGACTATCACAGAGGAAGAAGACGGTGATCGCATGGTCGTTTAAGGTTTCAGCCGCAACAGAAGAGCACGCCGCACAGAAATAAGTCATGCTAAGTTATGTACATGCATATTAATATTGTTCTTCTTTGTGGGAGGAATAGTGGCAGTTATCAACTGGTTTGCAATATGGTCCTACCAATGTCCCAAGAACACCTTTGTTATTAAAAGGATAGCTTTTGCGAATACCACTGTACGCCCCAGGTTGCCTTCTCCCTTGCCTGGTAACATGGCCTGTGCCACATATTTTCAGACAAGCAACCCCACCAGCAAAAGGGGTTTTACTTCTCCTCTCAGTACTGCCAATATCAACATGTCCCTCATCTCTCCACCACCTTCACCTATTGACAACAATACAGGATGGGACGGTACCGTTGATCTCACAATACAGACACCATCAGCATCCCGCCAACACAGAGCCCATCGATTCGCTATTGCTCCCCGCAGAACACACTCCCTCCAATGGTTCCCTCACAAACCCCGTGCATGCATAACATCTAAACATCTTCCTAAAATACAGAAGGATGTAGAACGCACACCAGGTCCAGAAGAGTCGATGAGGGATCATTGGGTCCACTCTTCCCTATTGGATAACTCATGGTACAAACATATGACCACAGTGGGGAAAGCAATGACCAATGAGTCCTGTTACGTGTGCTCTTACATCCCCCATGCAGTGGGCACTGATAGACTGATTTTCCCTAAAGAAGTCCCACCCAGCACTGCCAGATGCCTCCTGCATCTGTTTCTTTGCCGCATCCAGGGGCTGGTTTAAGTCATTAAGGTTGAGATGTCCACTGCATTTGTGAATATTACGGAATGGGACTATCAATGCGTCATATTCAAGGTTACTTCTGATAGATCTGACATCGAGGAGGTAATACAAGGGATGTACAGGAGTGGAGTACCTAACATGAAGTATAGGGCACCAAATATAAGACGAAGGGGATATATTGTAGTGTCGACACCTTTAGCAGCATGTCACCACCTAAATATATCCCACCGTCACCGCCCCCAAGATTGCCCATGTCAGAACAGGACTGTGCTGCAACTATGGGCACGAACATACTATAACAATGAATGGCGTGATCCCGACTTTGTAGTATGCAAAGCAGCATCTTTGTGCCCCCCCTTCGTAGATTCAGAGTATGAGGAGGGGATTGACTTGGAAGATGAGGATGACTGTGAAGAAATATGGGCTCAGGAAGGCAGGAAATACACCTGGGGAGGGAAGAAAGAGTCCATATCTAAAAGAGCATTTAAACTGAAAAATCCTCTTCTTTGTTTTCTAGGGAATGGCACTCTACCTGTCGGACGTAACACAGGATGCAACAACACCATTTTTAATTATGATATACAGTTCGGACAGCCAGCTTAATGGACTACTACTGGGCCTGCGGAGAACGCCTCTACCTCCAACTGCCTCCTCAATGGAATGGCCTTTGCACCTTGATAACCCAACATGAAGTGCACATGGTTGTCCCAGCCACCAATGTCTCTCATATTCTTTCTCATCCTATGACTGGCGACGTCACCTTCCTCCATCGTCACCGGCGAACAGCCGAGTATTTTGCCAATGATGCCTTTGATGAAATTCCCCAGGAATTTCGCCTCTTTAATGATGCCCAGGTCTTCTTTGGAGGCCTGGTCCCACTGTTTCAAACAAAAGCAAATGCAAGATGGATCAAGGTCACCCGCTATGAAGTCATGAAAGCTATTAAAAGCACAAGGGACGGACTGAATGCTATCAAGGAAGAACTACGCCCCTTGAGACTTATGGTTCTAGAGCACCGCTATGTTCTAGACATGCTGACAGCAATCAATGGTGGAGTATGCCACACGATCGGCAAAAGCTGCTGCACGTTTGTGCCAGCAAACGATGCGGACAATGGGTCTATCACAAAGGCCATTGAGGAGTTGACAAACTTAGGAATACAGATGGCCGAAGAGGGAGGAGCTCCGGCAGACATCTTCCCGGACTGGTTCGATCTTGGCTGGATGCCCTCATGGCTGACAGCCATCCACAAATTGATAATTCCCATAGTGGGAGTGTTGTTGTTGCTGTGTTGCGTCATACAGATAGTGTCTCACTGTATAAAAAGATTCAGCACTAAAATGGTAGGAATGAATTATGCAAATACAGGGACTTCCAGGAAGTATGCAAATGTAGGGATTTACAGTGAAGCTGTACATGAGCACCGTGCACCAGGGGATGGGGACGGGCTAGCACGATTAGAAATGATTGAAGTGACCACCCCAAGTTCACCCCTATTGCAGGCCCCAGCAGATACCCAGTTCCTACCGCTCCCCCGCTTCCCCCAGGTAGAATCCTAGTAGGGAAAGACCAGACCCTAACCTCTTACGATACTCTGGTTGACAGATCAGATGGGGAGTACGTCGAGTTGAGAGCACAAGTAAATAGGGATTACAAGTGCCCCTATGTCAATGACACCCCCTGGATGATTGAGCAGGATGAAGCTCCAGCAAAGTATGCCGTTAGAAATTTGTTCAAAAATGAACAAGAGGAGGGAAATGAAGCAGGGTCCAGTTTTACTATATAGAACACAGTAGGCCCACCTTGCTACACCTGAAACATAAGACCCCCATGTAGGCCCCAACTGCCAGTGTACAGGGATCTGTTAAGTTGACCAAACTGTCTCACTGATTCGTTTAGCTTCAAAGGCCCAGTGCCTCGTAAACAGCATTTCACATATTTCTTCTGCGACACACACGAAGCTGCAGCTTCTGTCCTTCTTGGTCAACAACGGCCCAAAAACCCCCTCCTTGGATGTCCTAAGCCTGCGCTCACCCACAAGAGCACGAGAACACGGAACTTAGTAACGTAAGAGGAAAAACGCTGGGGCAAGGGCTACTTGCACATCTTGCAATTTCTCAATTTCTTATAATTATTCTCGCTAGCTAGCCTTATCGAAACTTACGACAGCGTCATGGCATGCCAATATCACCTCTAACCTTTTGGTCCGTTCTGCTTTTTATAAGAATTCCGAGAAATGATACTAAACGATTCCGATAAATATGTCCAAATAATGGTAGGATTGACGTACGCAAAATGTCAAAAGATGAACTTGCGGTCTAACTGTTCCGTATTAAACAACTATAAAACCCCTGCCCACAGTCCACTCATTGGACTACCCTCACTGTGTTCGTGAGTCACATGTGGGTTTTCCCCGATCGATCGTTTAGTGCACATTATAAGAATTCTTCTCTTAAATATTTCAATGTATTTTTAGGTAGCATTTCTCCTTTCATATGCTTCACTGGTCAGAGAATGCATTTTTCTCCATGTGTAATGTAAATGTATGATTTTCTCACTGCCTTTATCAAAAGATATATTTTTCTCATAACGCTTTAAAGTATTCATTTTTCTCCATATATAAAGTCATTGTTTCTTTACATGCAATGCTATGCACAAAGGCTTCTCTCTATATGATGTGATTTTTGCTCCATGCCTTGTCATATTTTTTAGAATACTGTTCTTCTTTCATTAATGCATTGAAGTATTCCATGCTATACTCCTGTCATATTATAGCATGCACTGGGTTCCATTTTGTTTTTGCTAAGACACAGCAATTCATATTTCATTTGAATTTTAAAGTGTTTCTTTACACTTTATGTTGGAAGTGGTTTCCTTGTAATAAAGTGCAAAACAAACCTGATTCAATTCCTATCGTTTACACGTGTGTTTTCTCATATTATTTAGAGGCACCCCCTCAAATTAAGCTGCCCTGGTCCAGAGCCCCGAGACCATAGAAATTCCCCCCCCGAACAGGTTGCACCGGAGTTTGTGCTCTACCTGTAATATGTGCTCCTCAAGTGCCATAATCCGGGGCAGTTTCTCTCAGATTTGGCCTCAGAGGAAGCCCTGTGTTCTGTCCCTAATGCTGGCCCTGCCCGCTGCACATAGGATCCAGGGGTGTCAACTGTACCTTTATTATGATTGAGGTATTCTTGTATCTCAGAACGCAGAAACTCCATGCATCGGTTGTCCATCAGGCACCACGCATTGAGGCATCACATCGGAAAGTGTGAGTGCTCTGGGTGCCCAAATCGGAGAGAGACCAGGGAGCCATGTCCATACTGAACTCACTGATCTTGTTCTCAATCGCTTCTTTAAAATTTTGTATAGCCTGCAGGATGGTGGCTAGGCACATTGAGATGGTAAAAGGGGCCTGTCGAAGGGAGGTCCGGCTAGTAGTCGGTGCCCAGGGGGGCCAGATTTGCGAACTTGTCTATTTTCATCTGGGTGTGGGTCCCGAGTCACATAGGTCACCCCAGGCTGGAAGGGCAGAAGCTTGCAAGGATAGAACCCCCCCCCCCCATTGGTGTGGTTCACAGTAGGGCTCTGTGGGTGGAGTGTGGGGGTTATGTTGCCTGGGCTCTGGTCATGTCTTCACCAAGGTTGAACACCCCCCTTCAGGGTGCCATTTGGCCTGTCGGTGGTCTCCCTCATCTGCAGGCAGCGGCGTAGGACAAGGGTCCCCCAGCACCATCCAGGCCGCGGGGCCAAGGTGAGGGCCCCCCCAACAATGACACCCCCCACACCAGGTGTATTCCGCTTCCAAGAGTTACTGCGGGCTCCTACTGAGCACAGACCCACCTGGGCCCAAGAAAGCAAGTTGAGCCAAGAGTGCAGGCATGTCTAGGGAATCACAGCATCCGAGATTGGTGCCAGCAGCATCTCAAGTCTAGGCAAAGACCAGGCCACGGTCCGTTACACAAAGGACCTAGGCGTATGCCGGGACAGGGCAGCACGAGCAGTTGGGCCTCAGGGGTGAAGCACGAGCCACCACAACCAACTTGCGGCCTATGGATCACAGTCTCTCCCGCCCACCTCAGATCGCGGTCCACACTGTAGCCGCAGATCTGGGAAAGGGGTGGAAAGGGCAAGAACAGCAATGCAAGGCCAACCACAATCACCTCCCTCAAAGCCACTGAGACCTATGGACTGTGTCCAACTTAGCAACACCAAGGGGGGGGCCGCTAGACAGCAGATCAGTTCTCAGCTGTGAGGCAGCTCATCGACCTGCCATATTGTCACCATCGTCTTGGGCCCTCTCCAATTTTAATTCTGCCCGGAGGGCCAGGACAGCTTCTGGGACCCCAGGGCAAAGAAGGGCCCACCCCCACCAGCTAGTGTGCGCAACGGAGTGCGATGATGGGCAGTACCGGCCGCAGGATGGTGCAGGATGCTGGAGGAGGTCACGGAGCATATCTAAGGTGCAGCTGGCATCTTGGCCAGCTTGGCCCGCTCCCCCAATTTCAGTTTTGTAAATATATATTTACTTTTTTACATTTTTATTTTTGTGTACTAGTGGGTTGTTTTCATTTGGGAATTAGATGAGATGTTTTTTAAATAAAAAATATGTTTATAAGTTAAAAATTTTAATTATTTGATTTGTTATTACTTATGTAACTTTCTGCAATTTTTAATTGTTGGGATTGTGTCTATAAAGAATGTTTTACAGTTTATCTAAATGATTTTATTTTTGTTAGTAATCTATATTTTAGTAGCATGTTGTTGGTTTTGTTGGGAAATAGAGTTGAAAGTTAAATATATTATCAAATTTTTTTATGCTAATTAATTTTCAATTGTCAAATAATTAAGTAAACTGTTTTAGTTTGTAAATGTTCTAATAAGTTATTCTTTTACAAATGTATATTTAAATGTTTATTTTTTTTGTAATATATTTTACTAGCAAGTTGTTGGTTTTGTAGTGGAATATGATAGGAAGGTATTGATATTATAATATTTGTTCAACTAATTGTTAATAATAATCTAATTGATTAATTGATAATTTATTTTCACTTCTATTTGAAAATGTTATGTACATTATTTGGTTTAGAGGTAAGGAAGTTTAAATGTATTTCTTTTGTTACATTTTATTAAGTATTTGAAATATTGTAGTTTATAATATGTGCATTTAAATGTATAATATTATTTTTAATTGTAGGTATTTATATATTTTGTACAAAATGCTAAGGAGGTGAAATGTTATCTGAAGTTCCTCCAAAGTCCTATATTTTCTGTTTCTATGGTTACACTGGAGTGAGAATAGTAGTTCTACTATTGTGTAGATTGTAATGGGAATATTAAATCTATCCTTATTGAAGTCTAATACTTTTCATACTGTTGGTTAGAAGGGAGTGGGAATAGGAATTCTAAACTTACTGGGATGCCACGCTTTCTCTACTGTTGTTTAGAGTGTAGCGAGAATAGTAATTCTAACCCCTCAGGAGTTAAACACTTTCAGTATTTTTGCCTTCATTGGAGTGGAAAAAAAGTAACCTCTGATGAGTCCAGTACATTCCCTACTGTTTAACAGGATGGAGTTGGAATTGTACATTTTCTGGGGGGGAAGGAAATATTTTTTTTTATTTTATATAATATTTGTTAAGTAGCATTTCTAGTATTTATAGTGTTTGTTTTTAAAAGAAAAGCCTATTGTTTATGGTTTATATTCTTTTATAAGCATGTATTTTTCAACTGAATTGTTTTTCATTTAGTATGTTAGTTTAATTATTTAATTAATTGTTACATTTTGCCATATATATTTATATAATTGTTTTGTACTGTTAACATTGTTTTGGAATTAATTTGTTTTTTGAAGATATGTTGGTGTTTTATGTATATGTATATATATATATATAGAGAGAGAGAGAGCATATATACACATATATATATATATATATATATATATATATATATACACATATATATCTGTACATACATACACACACAAACACACACATATATATATATATATATATTTATATATATATATCACAAAGAAGAAGGTTGCCCTTATAGGAACGCCACACAGTTGGTAAGTATCTCCGTAGCTTTTATTGCAGGCTGCAGGCAAAACTTACTGTCTCCTCCCAAAATACGCCATATGCATTTCGGGCTCCTGCCCTTGTTCACTGGCTCATTCAAACAGTCCTCACAGCCAGGTGGACTAAAAACCAAATACCCCGCCCATCGTGGCACAATGCTTTATGGGTATGGAAGTCCTTTCCTATTTTTCCATTGTGGATGCTGGACGGAAAGCTTCAATTAAAACTGTACTCCCCATGTGGGTTACATGGAGGAGAAACATCAAAGTTCCTGCTCGTTTTTCGCCTGCAATATTGGATTTGCCAACACCAAACGGCCCTCAAAATTTCAAGCGCCAAGGTCCGCTGTCATCACGGCATTCAAACAGTCCTCACAGCCAGGTGGACTAAATACCAAATACCCCGCCCATCGTGGCACAATGCTTTAAGGGTATGGAAGTCCTTTCCTATTTTTCCAATGAGCCAGTGAACAAGGGCAGGAGCCCGAAATGCATATGGCGTATTTTGGGAGGAGACAGTAAGTTTTGCCTGCAGCCTGCAATAAAAGCTACGGAGATATTTACCAACTGTGTGGCGTTCCTATAAGGGCAACCTTCTTCTTTGTGATTTAATTGCGGCGCGCCTCGTCGCAGGGACGCTCTGCCGTGATGACAGCGGACCTTGGCGCTTGAAATTTTGAGGGCCGTTTGGTGTTGGCAAATCCAATATTGCAGGCGAAAAACAAGCAGGAACTTTGATGTTTCTCCTCCATGTAACCCACCTGGGGAGTACAGTTTTAATTGAAGCTTTCCGTCCAGCATCCACAATGGAAAAATAGGAAAGGACTTCCATACCCATAAAGCATTGTGCTACGATGGGCGGGGTATTTGGTATTTAGTCCACCTGGCTGTGAGGACTGTTTGAATGAGCCAGTGAACAAGGGCAGGAGCCTGAAATGCATATGGCGTATTTTGGGAGGAGACAGTAAGTTTTGCCTGCAGCCTGCAATAAAAGCTACGGAGATACTTACCAACTGTGTGGCGTTCCTATAGGGCAACCTTCTTCTTTGTGATATATATATATATATATATATATATATATATATATATATATATATATATATATCACAAAGAAGAAGGTTGCCCTTATAGGGTTGCCCTTATATATATATATTACCTACTGGCGGTCACCAGTAGGTAGTTATAGTTAGAACCTAGTTTCCATAGGAAAAGCATTTTTTGATTTGCTAATAACTTTGGGGTCGTCTGAGGAATCTTCCTGAAATTCTCCCAAAAAAAGTCTATCCAGGTCAGCTCCTATCCTGAAAGGGTGGGGGTGATTCGTCAAGCGGGGGCTGAGAAAAAAGGGGGGTCCCAACACTCGTTTTCTCCATGTTAATTTCCATAGGAAATTTTGCGACGAGCTACAGCTCGAACTGCTGAACGGAATTACCCCAAATTTGGCAGAACGGTAGAGCTTGGGTCAGAAAGCGACCTTTGTTTTAAATGGTGTAAATCCGTTCAGTAGTTTTTGAGAAATTAAAAAAATAAGAGTCAAAAAATCAATTTCCCATAGGAAACTTTGTGCAGGGCTACAGCCAAAACTACTGAACGGAATTACTCCAAATTTGGTAGATAGGTAGTGCTTGGGTCAGAAAGCGACCTTTTTAAAAATGGTGTAAATCCGTTCAGTAGTTGCTGGGAAATTAGAAAAATAAAAGTGTCGATATCTGGGCGGAGCCTAAGTCACGTGCGTGAGCTTCACTGTGATTGGCTGCTAGCACTCCAAACCAGGAAGTGTTGGCAGCCATCTTGTGGCTCGGTAGAAGCGAGTCACCTGAAAACGGAGAAAAAAAAGGTATAAAACAAGAGAAGGGGGCAGGGTAGAAAAACCCTGACCCACTAGGTCTGCTCAGGGGGTCCCAGGAGGACCCCCAGGGCCCAAAAAATCATTTTTTTTAAAAATAAAAAATCAGCAAAAATTTGCGCTGGGCTCACGGGTTCTCGCGTTTTATTTTAATGAGGCCCTTGGGTGGGCTAGGTTGCGGGGGTATTTCTTAAAAAATAATAGCAGGGGCTCGCTGGGGTGGCGGGGGGCCGCTGGGGTCTGTGCAGCCCCGGGGCTTCACTTATGTTGGGAGGGGGTTGCGCGGCCCCCCTTCTGGAGCCTTGTATGTGCTTGTAACTTTGGCATCGTTTGACGAATCTTTATGAAATTATCCAAAAAGTTTCTCTTTTTTGGATTAGCTCTTATATTGAAAGTTTGGGGGTGAATGGTGTAGGAGGGGCTGAGAAAAAAGAGGGTCCTAAAACGTGTTTTCTCCATGCAATTTCCATACGAAACTTTACAGAAGACTACAGGTGAAACTGCTGAACGGAATTACGCCAAATTTGGCAGGGAGAAAGGTGATGGTCCAGAAAGCACGCTTTTGTTTAAATGGTGTAAATCCGTTCAGTAGTTTTTGAGAAATATCAAATTTTACAGATATTGATATTTGAGAATTCTGACATGTGATTGGCTGAGGGATTACAAGCAGCAGCTTGCGGCTTATTGGCTGTGAATGGTTGAAACCAGGAAGTGTTGGCAGCCATTTTGTAATTTACTCCATCAGCTCACATCTCTCCGTGTAGAAGCCATCGGGTTCGTAGTTTTACCTCTGCGAGGCAACAGTGGCATCTGTGTCTGTGTGAGATATGCCTTTCAGGCTGCCTCTCCTCATATCACCAGGTCGCGGCTATGTCTTTAGAAGCCCGTCCGTTGGCTCGGAGCTCTGTGAGTCAGTCTGTCGGCACGACCCCCTACACTACCCAAAGACTACCCAAACACCACTGCACTGTCGTAAACTCGAAAACACTACCCCAGCACGATCCCCTACACTACCCAAACACCAGTGCACTACCCTAAACCCTAAATCTACCCCCAGCATGACCCCCTACCCAAACACCACTGCACTACCCTAAACCCTAAAATACTACCCCCAGCACAACCCCCTACACTACCCAAACACCACTGTACTACCCTAAAGCATAAAACAGTAGCAGTCCGTCGGCTTGCAGCTGTGCGTCTGCGAGCCGTCGTGTCCCTAGCTGTACATGTCCGAGTGAGTCCGTTAGGTGATAGGTGTGTGTCTGCTAGCAGGGCGGTTGGCCCGTTGGTGTCCCTTTGCAAGTTAGACCGGAGCTCTCCCTCTGCGAGCCAGCACGCTGGTGTGCGTTTGCGAGCCGATGGCCCGTAGATCTCCCTGTGCGAGCTGAGCTCACGGGCCGCAGGTGTCCCTCTGCGAGGCTGCTCGACGGCCCGCAGGTCTCCCTGTGCTAGCCGGATCGCAGCTGTCACTCTGCGAACCGATATTGGGAATATAAGGCAGCTCTAAAAAGAGCCCTTGTGTTTATTAGTTGGAGCTACATATAAGTGCGGATGCACAGCTTCAGGTTATTCAGAAAAACTCGATTTCCCTGATCTGTGAAGTGTACTCCATCACTTTTGTAGATATCAGCCATATGAAAACGTATGTTATTGTTGTAGATCGACCCCATTCTATGGTCTCTGAGGTATGCAGACACAGCTTTGTTGACATTCTTCCTAGATTTTTCAATCTGAGGACAAAATTGGTTTGACCATTTCCACTTCTGTCTTTGGCATATATTGGAATATACAAAGACAGTTTGAGGCAAAAGCAATATCAATTGTCGAAAGGTGTCCTTCATTAGCATTTCCAAACCTACCCCAGTCAATGTGCCTAGGTCGTTTCCACCACAGTGCACAATAATGAGGTCAGGGTGTTGGAGATGCAAACAGGTTTTAACCAAAGGCAACAATTGGTGCCACTTCAATCCTCTTTGTCCAAACCATTTAATGTCCACATTTTGTAAACCTAGGTCTAAGTCAATACGTCTCTGTTCTGCATACCTCTTGCACCAGAAAACATAGATATGTCCTACGATCCACACTAGCATTTTGAAGGTATGGCTGGGAGGAATGGATAGATGTCTGTAGCTCATGCAGTCCGTTCGTAGAATAAGAGATATGTTTAAAGATGGGGAACTACTTTTTTTGCCATACAAAATGATACCTGATTGGGAGATGAAAAGCATTGTTTTTTAAAAGTAGGGTGCACATTCGTTTGATGGAAAAGCATCTTTGTGATTGGTTAAGAAAAAGCAGTTTAAACGTGGAGTACATATCATAGGATAAAATTTGCTCAACTCAACCACACCTGCTACTTGCATTTGGAAGGCACTGTTCGAACTTAAAACAATCGTGAACTTTTAACCTGCTCGTGCCGTTAAATGTTCGAGAAAATGTTGCAAAAAAATATCGTTAGGTTTAAAAAAATTGATGAACTTTTAACCTGCACGTGTTGTAGAATGTTCTAGAAAGTGTGTTGATAGAATACGTTGCACTTCTGACTTCTATGTGTCCTTGAATATTAAAAAAACTGTTTATATGGAAAATTTAAAAAAAAACAATAGAGAGAAGTTTTGAAACCTAAAAGAATCAAGGAACTATTCTAATTTGTTCATTACATGTATTTATGTGTGGAGCAACAAAATTACAGACACAACAGCACCAGGAAGAGGAAGAAGCAGGGAGTGGGGGGACGGGGGAAGATGGCCACAATGGTACACATGCACAATTAAGTACAGCACAACTATAGACAAACCATGGCCAAAATGAAACACACCAACAAGGAGCACAAGTCACACAACCCGCCAACATCACACCACTGAACAAGCATAGAAGTGAAAACCACACTGCCGGAAAGGGAGAAGGGTGAACAAAAGCTCACATGAAGGGACATCTCACACACAATGCAGCACACACACATAGGAAGCAGAGTACACCAACATCCAACACAATGTTGTCCAAACACAAAGATTCGCACAATCGAACACAGGACACAAATGCACTCGCCTGAGGCGGATAAGCGTCCAAAAGCGTCAGTACGAAACAGGCACATGAGAACGCATAAGTACAAACCCACAGTCCAGATGGAGTAGCAATACACGTATGGCAGGCAGCCAGAGAGTCTGTGACACACACATTGGCATACAAATGAAGACACTACACATTTGGAAACAAGTGAAAATGTGGAAACTTTATCAAAAAAAGTGCGTGTCAGTACGGCCAAGAGTAGTGCCACGATATGCAGAGAAATGCAGCAGCATGGCTGAATAAGGAACGTAGGAAAACGTCCATGTTCACCTCGGGGTAGTCCATCATCAACCCACGTCAGTGTCAAGCAGCGTTGGTTGTCCGCACTTCGGACATGATTCGATGCCAATGCAGCCATGTCCACTGTTGTTTTGGGACATGTGACCAGATGTACAACGTGCAATGATGCGGAGGGACACGTGCAATGTGGCACATCGAGTCGTGGTTGGAGGTACCTTGTCACTCGTCCATGAATGCGAGTGCAGCTGCGTAAGCCACTATCTCCAATGAGTGATGGTTGGCCACAATATTTGACATGTCGTCGACGTAATCCATCAGCTGACCGGGACAGATGTGCTGACTCCAACTACTGTACCCAATGTGCACCAAAGCAGAATCGGGAAGTGGGTCAATTTGCTCACTGCATACTACGACACGTGCAATCTCCCAGGCCCAGTTCCCAACATGCATGCCAAACATCCATGCATGTCATAAACGGGCATCACCATGACAGTCCTGGTCGTGGGCCAACAGGGGGCACACACACCTGTCGTAATCCATGTCAGCTACCTACTCGTTGGAGAGGCACACGTCCATGCACCACTCGGATAGGCACGTGCGACATTGCAATACAGGTTGAACGCAGGTGACGTCCACAATGCGGAAGCACAGCCGGTAAGTGATCCGCAGTACTGCCAAAGGCAGTGCACCCAGGACATGCAGCAGACGTGCAAGGTATAGGTGGACGTGCATGGAGTCGACCATGTGTTCGGGATGCTCTGCCATTGCGTCAGTGGCTCTGCTTGTAGCTGCACTGGCTTGCCGTGTGCCAGTCTTGTGGATGAAATGGCACAGCTTGGTGCAATGAGCCGGGTCTGTGTGCAATGGGTGCAGGGCAGGGGTGTGGTGGGAGTACGTGTGAAGGCCATTTCACGCACGCTAACTACGACGAAGGACTTTTGAGTGTGGGATGTGTACTCGTTGTTCTCAAATCGGGCAGTGCGTAGTGTGGGAGACGGATGCAAATATTATCGTATCTGTCGGGGGGCTGGCCACTTGCAAGTTCCTTCTCGGAGCAGCAGATGTGCTACTGCAAGATAGCTCAGACAAAGAACCTTTCATCCCTACAGTAAGTTCTCCAGCTGCATTCATACAGGATGTGTACAAAGGCCGGTCGTGGGTGTTGTGGGATGTCTGCGACCCTGGTCATCATGGATGAGATGCCCAGCACGTGTCACATGGGCGGGTTCACTGTGTGTTACGTTGCCAAACAGCTGCTCCTCCCTCCCACGAGCCCCCACACTTTTGTACGGTGCACTGTTGTATCCTGTGCACTCCTATGGCACACCATTGTAATGCCTATTCGCGCATGTCCTGTGGCATTCCAACCACACCGTGAGACTGCAGTTTGGAGGTGGTGCATGCCACTGTACAACATCGACTGCTGCGGCCCTTGTGGCGGCCACACCAGAACACAGAGATACACTTACCGCACTTCCTGAACACGGACATGTCCGAGACACCCCGTTCCCCTTGCCGGATAGGCAGACCCCTGCGCTGACCTGTGTACGCCGGACCAGCACACGCCGCTTGTGCACGCAGGAGGATGCGTGCGTAGCTCACTGCAAACGCTGAGGTGACATGGTAACGTCCGCTGACACTGTGATGTTGCAGGGCCGGTGCCTATCATGCTAACACAATGACCACACGGACACACTTGCTCAGATGCGGGTTCGGGGGGCATTGGCGGTCCTGGGGTTGTTGCGATGAGTGTTGTGGACCTCATGGGTATCCGTGTATCATGCTCATTGACTGTATGGCACCTGTGGGTGTTTCGGTGTGGCTCTTGGCTGTGTTCCTTTTCATGCTGCAGGTAGTCGTCATGCTTAACACCAGCAGAAAGCAGGTGTAAAATCCCTGGTGCTAACGCGGCTTATCGCCGGAATTTGATTCGCATCGCAGTTGTTGTTTCTTCGTGTACAGAAAAATAAACGAACTGGGCAGTGTATCCCGTCAAGATCCAGCACCTGACCCAATATTCCCAATCAATATAAATACAATGACATTTCTTCACTGATTTTGTGTGTACACTGTAAGAGCACCCACTACCACAGTGCAATTCAATACAGGATTTTAGTATTTAGAATAAATCGCAAAGGTGCACCTCGTGTCTTTTTCCATGGGAACGCCTACTCTGCATTTCATTATCAGCACTTTAATGCAACTAAAGTTGAGATAAATATAACACACTATTCAGAAGCTGGTGCAAACTGTAGACATCACCAGTATTCCCGTGATAACTGCCCCAAAATTTAACACCATGGTGGACACCACGAAATAACAGTAATAAGAACGAGAAAGAGTCACACAGCACTTAAGTAACAACCAAAAACTTTATTGAATTTTTTTTATTTTTTTATCAAACTTTATTTTTTCGTAAACGTATATATAAAGGATAAACTAAATTTAACAAACTGAACACAAAACAACAAGGCGGAAGACTCCTGTCGGGACCATGAATGTCGACGACACAGCCTGGAAAACAAAGCTCAAAATAAGGACGTGTGTAATGCGCATATCAAAGGAGTGAGACACAGAGAAGGAAAAAAAAGCCAGAGAGAAAAAGAGAGGGAAGGAAAGAAAGGGAGTGAGAAAGGGAGAAGGGAGATAGAGAAAGAGAAGAAAAGGAAGGAAGAGAGTGAGAGATATGAAGAGAGGGAAGTGAGAGAGAGATAGATACTGCCGCCCCTGCGCATCCATGACCAAATAATTACCTGCTGCCACCGAAGTGTCTACCAGTGGGCACTCCACGTGCCCGTCAAAGCTCCGCGGCCTGGCAGATCTCACAGATGTTGCTGAGTCCTGAGTCATGAATGGCAGAGACCACATCAGCTTCTCCGCGGCCCAGGAGATCTCACACATGTCGCTGAGTCCTGAGTCATCAATGGCGGAGACCTCATCAGCTTTTGGTGCCGCTAACCCTGTGCAACGCAAGTCAGCGCCACGTGGTGGTAGGCCGCTGACGGCCATACAATTAAGGGTGCGACTAACCCTGTGCAACTCAAGTCCACGCCACGTGGTTGAAGGCCCCTGACGGCCACATCAGCTTCGGGTGGCACTAACCCTGTGCAACTCAAGTTTACGCCACGTGGTGGTAGGCCCCTGACGGCCACATTAGCTTCGGGTGGCAATAACCCTGTGGAACTCAAGTCCGCGCCACGTGGTAGTAGGCCCCTGACAGCCATAGAGCTCAGGGTGCGACTAACCCTCTGCGCAACTTTTCATGAGTCTTTATGATTGCGACCCGTGGAGCGTCCGCCATCCAGTCACCACCGCGAATAAAGGATGAGACGTTGCGGATCCATTATATTTGCGTGATCACATGGCCTGTGACGCTTGTGCCGGATGGGTGTGGTGTGTGTGCAAACCTGCCCTCAGGGAGTGGCCGTGACATGTTGACAACTAGACCACTGACCTGCACACCAACAGCGAGTACGCCTGCGACAGGTAGCTATGTGGGGGGGGTGAAAATGTGTTTTCTCAATGGATTTTCCATAGGAAACTTTAGACAAGGCTACAGGTCAAACTGCTGAACGGAATTATGCCAAATTTGGCAGGGAGAAAGGTCTTGGTCCAGAAAGCGCGCTTTCTCGCATCGAGTGAAAATATAAAAGAAAGGTCTCGGGCGCAATTTAATATACCGGAGCTCTGTTTCTGCGAGATAACTCTTTCACGCTCCGTCTGCCCAACATCACCACTTCACAGCTATGCCGTTAGAAGCCAGTCCGTCGGCTCGCAGCTCTCTACGTTTGCGAGCTAGTACGCTACTGTGCCTGTACCTCTGCGAGGTACTACGCTGCTGTTCCTTTGGGAGCGGACGGGTCGTATTACTGCATGTGTGAGTCGAGCGGACGGGCCGCAGTTGTCCCTCTGTGAGCCTGGGTGCGAACTGTTCATAACTCACACTACATAAGCATTGAAAAACCATTTTGTGATTCAGTCCATCAGCTGGCATCTGTCCGAGGCATTTCTGAAAACATATCGGAGTTCTTTCTGTGAGAGACACCCCTTTCACGCTGCCTCTCCCCACATCAGCAGGAAACGCACCCTCTTCCCACATTACCAACATACCCCCAACAACCTTCTTGGACCCGGAAGTGTCCCTGTGCGGTTGGACAAACAAGAATCTTAGTCATGTATTGGTTTACATATAAAACATTTTATTTAAAGAAAACAACAACAAATAAAACTGAAGGGAGTCTGGTGCTGTGGTCGCTGCCACGAAGTTGGGGTCACTGCCATTCAGGACTCAGGACACAGTTCCACATGTGGGATTGGCTTGTGTTGAACAGGGTTAGTGGCACCACGTGTCGCGGCTTGCGTTGAACAGGGTTAGTGGTACCATATGTCGCAGGCTTGTGTTGAACAGGGTTAGTGGCACCACGTGTCGCAGCTTGTGTTGAACAGGGTTAGTGGCACCACGTGTCCAAAGTTGGAATTGCGAGCTCTGCTGCCCGCAGTGTAGACTGCTAATGAGTGTTTGTTTGCACTTGAAAATGAATTTGGTGATTGTACTAAAGCTATAACTGATATAAAAAATGTTCTTGAAGAAAGGATACTAAAAGGATATTATGTAGATTTTAGGCCTGTGATAGCTACTTGCCTAGTGGACTCTGTAATTAATGAATCAATACTTAATTTTAATTGTGAGCCCTACTGACCGCAGTGTAGGTGTATCATGAAAAGATGAAATAAGTATAGAATACACCGACGAAGTGTTGTATTTTCTGAGTACAATCTTCTTGTTAGAAATTAGCATTTAAAAATCGAATTGCGAGCTCTGCTGCCCGCAGTGTAGACTGCTATTGAGTGTTCGTTTGCACTTGAAGATGAATTTGGTCATTGTACTAAACTATAACTGATATAAAAAAGTTCTTGAAGCAAGGATACTAAAAGGATATTATGTAGGGTTTAGGACTGTGATAGTTACTTGTCTACTGGACTCTGTAGTTAATGAATCAAGAAATAATTTTAATTGTGAGCCCTGATGACCACAGTGTAGGCCAGAGGTAGCGGTCAGCAAGGGCCCATAGCCACGTGGCGTTGAGTTGAGGTGCACAGTTAGTGGCACCAGAAGCATTGAGACTGTATGAGCCTGTGATGATGCTTGGTGCGGACGGGCCGCACTGGGAGCAATGTGTCTTGCCTACTGGTCTGCGTCATGTGCAATCGGGACTCTATGTGAATTGTGAGGCCTGCTGACCGTAGTGTAGGCCAGAGGTAGCGGTGAGCAAGGGCCCACAGCCACGTGCATAGGTTGGTGGCCCCACCGGCCTGCGTAGTTCAGGTTCAGTGGCACAACGTGTCGCCGGCCTTCCATATGCAAATACCCGTCACTAATCGAAGGGAGTCTGGTGCTGTGGTCGCTGCCACGGACTTGGGGTCACTGCCATTCAGGACTCAGGACACAGTTACACATGTGGGATCGGCTTGTGTTGAACAGGGTTAGTGGCACCACGTGTTGCCGGCCTTCCATATGGAAATATGCCTCACTGATCGAAGGGAGTCTGGTGGTGTGTTTGTTGCCACGGACTTGGGGTCACTGCCATTCAGGACTCAGGACACAGTTACACATGTGGGATCGGCTTGTGTTGAACAGGGTTAGTGGCACCACGTGTTGCCGGCCTTCCATATGGAAATATGCCTCACTGATCGAAGGGAGTGTGGTGCTGTGGTTGCTGCCACGGACTTGGGGTCACTGCCATTCAGGACTCAGGACACAGTTACACATGTGGTATTGGCTTGTGTTGAACAGGGTTAGTGGCACCATGTGTCACCGGCCTTCCATATGCAAATACGACTCACTAATCGAAGGGAGTCTGCTGCTGTGGTTCTCTCACGGAGTTGGGCTCACTGCCATTCAGGACTCAGGACACAGTTACACATGTGGGATCGGCTTGTGTTGAACAGGGTTAGTGGCACCACGTGTTGCCGGCCTTCCATATGGAAATATGCCTCACTGATCGAAGGGAGTCTGGTGCTGTGGTCGCTGCCACGGACTTGGGGTCACTGCCATTCAGGACTCAGGACACAGTTACACATGTGCGATCGGCTTGTGTGGAACAGGGTTAGTGGCACCATGTGTCGCCGGCCTTCCATATGCAAATACGCCTCACTAATCGAAGGGAGTCTGCTGCTGTGGTTCTCTCACGGAGTTGGGGTCACTGCCATTCAGGACTCAGGACACAGTTACACATGTGGGATCGGCTTGTGTTGAACAGGGTTAGTGGCACCACGTGTCGCCGGCCTTCCATATGGAAATATGCCTCACTGATCGAAGGGAGTCTGGTGCTGTGGTTGCTGCCACGGACTTGGGGTCACTGCCATTCAGGACTCAGGACACAGTTACACATGTGGGATCGGCTTGTGTTGAACAGGGATAGTGGCACCACGTGTTGCCGGCCTTCCATATGGAAATATGCCTCACTGATCGAAGGGAGTCTGGTGCTGTGGTCGCTGCCACGGACGTGTGGTCACTGCCATTCAGGACTCAGGACACAGTTACACATGTGGGATCGGCTTGTGTTGAACAGGGTTAGTGGCACCATGTGTCGCCGGCCTTCCATATGCAAATACGCCTCACTAATCGAAGGGAGTCTGCTGCTGTGGTTCTCTCACGGAGTTGGGGTCACTGCCATTCAGGACTCAGGACACAGTTCCACATGTGGGATCGGCTTGTGTTGAACAGGGTCAGTGGCACCACGTGTCGCTGGCTTGTGTTGAACAGGGTTAGTGGCACCACGTGTGGCGGCTTGGGTTGAACAGGGTTAGTGGCACCACGTGTCCAAAATTCGAATTGCGAGCTCTGCTGCCCGCAGTGTTGACTGATAATGAGTGTTCGTTTGCACTTGAAGATGAATTTGGTGATTGTACTAAAGCTATAACTGATATAAAAAAAGTTCTTGAAGCAAGGATACTAAAAGGATATTATGTAGGTTTTAGGCCTGTGATAGTTACTTGCCTACTGGACTCTGTAATTAATTAATCAAGACTTAATTTGAATTGTGAGCCCTGATGACCACAGTGTAGGCCAGAGGTAGCGGTCAGCAAGGGGCCATAGCCACGTGGCGTTGAGTTGAGGTGCACAGTTAGTGGCACCAGAAGCATTGAGAATGTATGAGCCTGTGATGTTGCTTGGTGCGGGCGGGCCGCACTGGCAGCAACGTCTCTTGCCTACTGGACTGCGTCATCTGAAATCGCAACTGTATCTGAATTGTGAGCCCTGCTGACCGCAGTGTAGGCCAGAGGTAGCGGTGAGCAAGGGCCCACAGCCACATGCATAGGTTGGTGGCCCAACCGGCCTGCGTAGTTCAGGTTCAGTGGCACCACGTGTCGCCGGCCTTCCATATGCAAATACGCCTCACTAATCGAAGGGAGTCTGGTGCTGTGGTCGCTGCCACGAAGTTGGGGTCACTGCCATTCAGGAGTCAGGACACAGTTCCACATGTGGGATCGGCTTGTGTTGAACAGGGTTAGTGGCACCACGTGTCGCGCCTTGTGTTGTACAGGGTTAGTGCCACCACCTGTAGCCGGCCTTGCATATGGAAATATGCCTCACTGATCGAAGGGAGTCTGGTGCTGTGGTCGCTGCCATGGACTTGGGGTCACTGCCATTCCGGACTCAGGACACAGTTCCACATGTGGGATCGGCTTGTGTTGAACAGGGTTAGTGACACCACGTGTCGCGGCATGTGTTGAACAGGGTTAGTGGCACCACGTGTCCAAAATTCGAATTGCGAGCTCTGCTGCCCGCAGTGTAGACTGCTAATGAGTGTTCGTTTGCACTTGAAGATGAATTTGGTGATTGTACTAAAGCTATAACTGATATAAAAAAAAGTTCTTGAAGCAAGGATACTAAAAGGATATTATGTAGATTTTAGGCCTGTGATAGTTACTTGCCTACTGGACTCTGTAATTAATGAATCAAGACTTAATTTTAATTGTGAGCCCTGATGACCGCAGTGTAGGCCAGAGGTAGCGGTCTGCAAGGGCCCACAGCCACGTGACGTTGACTTGAGCTGCACAGATTGGGAGCATACAGTCTTCTTAACCGATTATACTCTCTTACACAATTAGCATCGGCACTAATCTTGAATTGTTAGCCCTGCTAACCGCATTGTAGGCCGGAGGCAGCGGTCATCAAGGGCCCACAGCCACATGGCGTTGACTTGAGCTGCACAGAGTTAGTGGTACTTGAAGCACTTAGCGTGTGCGCAGTCAGCGATGATGCGTGGTCCGGGCTGGCCGCACTGGTAGCAATGTCTGTTGCCTACTGGACTGCGTCATCTGCAATCGCGAGTCGCTCTGAATTGTGAGCCCTACTCACCGCAGTGGAGGCAGGAGGCAGCGGTGAAGAAGGGCTCACAGGCACGTGTTGTTGACTTGAGCAATGTCTCTTGCCTACTGGACTGCGTCATCTGCAATCTCGACTCCATCTGAATTGTGAGCCCTACTGACCGCAGTGTAGGCCGGAGGCAGCGGTCAGGAAGGGCCCACAGCCATGTGTTGTTGACTTCAGCAATGTCTCTTGCCTACGGGACTGCGTCATCTGCTATCGCGACTCGATCTGAATTGTGAGCCTTGCTGTCCGCAGTGTATATCGAAGGCAGTAGTTTGTACAGACATAAGTCCGCGGTGCTGTGCCGCTGGGGGCCTGTGTGGCGGAAGCCAGCGATTGGCTGAGGAGGCTGGCGGTCATGTTGGCAGCCTCGTGGCAGGGTGAGGGGCGCTGCCCTGGCAGATGCTTTGGCCTTCCCACAAGTGAACCACGCCCAGAGCTCCGGCCTATTTATTCACACTCCTACGCTGAAGTGGCGTACGTCGGACCAGCCCACTCCGGTTACGCTTATACTTACAGGGGGGGACGACACAGCTACATGACTGAGATCTTCCCTAGTATTTGACGTAACTTGGTTAGGTCCACTGTCCACAACACTACAAGCACCAGTAGTATTTGTGCACATGGAGAGGTGTGTGTTCTGCATACTGAGATGTGTCCAGCACATCACCGCTACACTTTGCATTGTGTGCATTGTTAAACATGGGTGAATTGCTTCCTTCACATATAGTTTGTTCACACCTGTCCCAATATTCAGCTATTGTGTGGCTGAGGGGCCATGGCGTTTTCGAAAAGTTCGCTGCCTTGTTCTGCGCTGCCTCGGTGGTAGAGGGGGGGGGGTCTGGGGGTGGTGGTGGGTGTTGTGGCGTTCTTGGGTGTCGGAGCTGCTTGATCAGTAGGTTTATGACATGTGTTGGTCTTCAGATGTGACTCTGGGCTGGGCTCCCTTTCATACTGTATGTAGTTGTTTAATATTTAAAAAACAAGAAGACATTATATAGTTTAAATAACAAATAAAAAAAATTACAGTAGGGAGAGGGGTGGTACGGGGGGAGGTCCTGAGGGTTGTGGCAGTGGGTGTTGTGTTCTTCTTGGGTGTCGGAAAAAACTATAGGTTAAATAAACATTATAATTAGAAGTTAGCATTAAAAAAAACATTGAAATTCACTGAAAAAACCATACGTTTCAGGGACGTTATAGATAGAAATTAGTATTTAAAAAACCTTTGAAATTCACTGAAAAAACCATAGGTTTCAGGCACGTTATAGTTAGAAATTGGCATTTAAAAAAACCTTTGAAATTCACTGAAAAAACCATAGGTTTCAGGCACGTTATAGTTAGAAATTAGCATTTCAAAAACCTTAGAAATTCACTGAAAAAACCATAGGTTTCAGGGACGTTATAGTTAGTTGGACATTTCACTCATACAAAACCATAGAAATTCCACCGTTATAGTTAGTTCAGCTAACTATAACTCGCGCCCCACAATGCACTGCTGATGACGTCACATATTACATCATTCATGACATGGTCAGTGACATCACTGATGACATCACTGATGACATCTCAAATGACATCACTGATGACATCATCCATGTGACAATCTGATGTACCTCGTCACACACTAATACAACATTTGATACACTCACTGTAAAATACAGACTACCATTTTCGATACCATTGACACACTAATACCAGTTATTACATACCCACTCAGTGATTCCTAGGTCTAGACACACATCTACCCATTCACCCATACAATCAGTCATACATGCAGTCACTGATCAATAGAACACTATCAAATGCACTCATACGCCTATATAGACATTGACACACCAGCACTCATCCTAGTCAGTTATGTACTCATCCTAGTCACTCATGCAAAGAATCAATCACAGTTCCATTTACTCACCTACACAGTTATACACACACCACCTCATTTATTCATACAGATAGTAACGCATACTTAGTCTCTTATATAATCACTAATACAAGTATACACTCATACATACAGCCACTCTCACAATCTCTGACTCTCACGTATAGTCATTTCTATACACCAACTCTCACATACACTGCCTTTTATATATGTACTTAGTTGGACATGTGCACTGAGACATCGATTCACTCACCAAGACGCCCATACACACACTTACCCACCCATACAACTGTTTCCACATGCACTCTTAAACTCATACACCCTGTCAATCAACCACTCACACATCTATGCACAGAGTCACACACCTCCCACCCAACCACACACACACTCAGTCTCTTATACAAATATGCAGGCAACTAATCAATAACCCATATAGACATTGATGTAGCTACTGACCAACCGATGCAGCAGCTTACACAACAACAGACAGAGTGATACAGACATTCACACACTTTAGACACTAACCCATGTATTCAGTAAGATACATTTAATCATTCACTTAAACAGTCAGTCACACACCTACTAAATCCTCCATCCAGACACTTATACATCCATTCATTCTTCAATACAGCTTGGTATATATATAATACATATTTAAATTTTAAAGAAAGCTACATTCACTGGATGATGTCATCAGTGATGTCATCAGTGATGTCATTTGAGATGTCATCAGTGATGTCATCAGTGATGTCACTGACCATGTCATGAATGATGTAATATGTGACGTCATCAGCAGTGCATTGCGGGGCGCGAGTTATAGTTAGCTGAACTAACTATAACGGTGGAATTTCTATGGTTTTGTATGAGTGAAATGTCCAACTACCTATAACGTCCCTGAAACCTATGGTTTTTTCAGTGAATTTCTAAGGTTTTGAAATGCTAATTTCTAACTAGAACGTGCCTGAAACCTATGGTTTTTTCAGTGAATATATATGTATATATATATATTATATATATAACTGAAAAAACCATAGGTTTCAGGGACGTTATAGTTAGAAATTAGCATTTAAAAAACCATAGAAATTCACTGAAAAAACCATAGGTTTCAAGTTAGTTAGACATTTCACTCGTACAAAACCAGAGAAATTCGGCCGTTATAGTTAGTTGAGCTAACTATAACTCGCGGCCCCGCAATGCACTGCTGATGACGTCACATATTACATCATTCATGACATGGTCAGTGACATCACTGATGACATCTCAAATGACATCACTGGTGACATCACTGATAACATCATCCAGTGACTGTGTGTTTCTGTAAAGTTTAAATATGTTTTATAAATATATATATGCGAATGTGTATTGAAGTATGAGTGGGTGTTTGAGTGTCTGAATAGATGATTTAATAGGTGCGTGACTGACTGTATAAGTGAGTGATTAAACGTGTCTGACTGAATGCATGGGTTAGTGACTAAACTGTGTAAATGTCTGTATCAGTCTGTCAGTTGGTGTGTAAGCGGCTGCATGGATTGCTGAGTAGCTACATGTGTGTCTATATGGGTTATTGATTGGTTGTCAGAGTATCTGTATGGGTGCCTGAGTGTCTGTGTGGGTGGGTGGGGGGTGTGACTCTGTGCATAGATGTGTGAGTGGGTGATTCACTGGGTGTATGGGTTCAAGAGTGCATCTGTGAAGAGCTGTATGGGTGGATGAGTGTGTGTATGGGTGTGTTGGTGAGTGAATGGATGTCTCAGTGGTAAATGTGTGAGTAACTGCATATGGGAAAGGCAGTATATGTGAGTGTTGGAGTATATAAATGACTATACATGAGAGTGTGTGATTGTGTGAGTGGCTGTATGGATGAGTGTATGCTTGTATCATTGATTGTATAAGAGAGTAAGTATGTGTTATTATCTGTATGAATAAGTGAGGTGGTGTGTGTATAACTGTATAGGTGAGTAAATGGGAGTGTGATTGATTCTTTGCATGACTGACTAGGTGTGTGAGTAACTATGGATGAGTGGCGGTGTGTGAGTGTCTGTATAGGTGTATGAGTGCAAATGATAGTGCTGTATTGATGAGTGACTGCATGTGTGAGTGACTGTATGGGTGAATGAGTGGACGTGTGTGTAGACCTAAGAATCAGAGACTGGGTATGTAGTAACTGGTATTGGTGTGTTTATGGTTTCGAAAATGGTACTCTGTATTTTAGAGTAGGTGTATCAAAGTTTATATTAGAGTGTGAGGAGGTGCATCAGATTATCACGTGGATGATATCATCAGTGATGTAATCAGTGATGTCATTTGAGATGTCATCAGTGATGTCATCAGTGATGTCACTGACCATGTCATGAATGATATAATATGTGACGTCATCAGCAGTGCATTGCGGGGGTGCGAGTTATAGTTAGCTCAACTAACTATAACGGCCGAATTTCTCTGGTTTTGTACGAGTGAAATGTCCAACTATTACGTCCTTGAAATCTATGGTTTTTTCAGTACATTTCTATGGTTTTTTAAATGCTAATTTCTAACTATAAGTCCCTGAAACCTATGGTTTTTTCAGTAAATTTGAAAGGTTTTTCAAATGCTAATTTCTAACTATAACGTCCCTGAAACCTATGGTTTTTCAGTGAATTTCAAAGGTTTTTAAATGCTAATTTCTAACTATAACATAGCAGTCGCGTTTGCAGAGTGGTGGAGAAAGGTGAGCGTGGCCTCCAAACACCTTTTAGCAATCCCACTGTGTGGGATTTACTGGAGGTAACAGGAGGGGTAGTTAGCCCCCAACGTCAACCTTGGGGGCCAACTACCCCTTTTATTACCCCCAGTAAGTCCCACACAGCAGGATTGCTAACTTGTTATATCAGGCCCAGCCCCCTCCCTGCACCACTGTGCAAAGGCACCCCCTGGCACGTTGTAAGTTGGGGGATTAAGTCCCCTTGAATCCTGAGGGTCCCTGGGGGCCAACTAGCCTACCAGGTACCTCCAGTAAGCGCCACAGAGCTGCATTGCAGAGAGGTGTTCCGAGGCCATGCCCCTTTTTACACCACGCTGCAAACACGGCTTCTGGCGCACTGCTGCTCGGAGGATGAAGTCCACTTATGTCCTGAGGTCCTCAGGACACAAGAGGACCTCATCGCCCCACCACCAATGCACCAGAAGCCGCGTTTGCAGAGTGGTGTAAAAAGGGGCTTGGCCTCGGACCACCTCTCTGCAACGCAGCTCTGTGGTGCTTACTGGAGGTACCTGGTGGGCTAGTTGGCCCCCAGGGACCCTCAGGATTGAAGGGGACTTAATCCCCCAATTTACAATGTGCCAGGGGGCACATTTGCACACTTGTTATGTCAGGCCCCGCCCCCTCCCTGCACTATTGTACAAACACGCCCCCTGGTGCATTGTAAGTTGGGGGATTAAGTTCCCTTGAATCCTGAGGGTCCCTGGGAGCCAACTAGCCCACCAGGTACCTCCAGTAAGCGCCACAGTGCTGCGTTGCAGAGAGGTGTAAAAAGGGGCGTGGCCACAGACCACCTCTCTGCAACGCAGCTCTGCGGCGCTTACTGAAGGTACCTGGTGGGCTAGTTGGCCCCCAGGGACCCTCAGTATTCAAGGGGACTTAATCCCCCAAATTAGAACGCACCAGGGGGCGCGTTTGCAGGGTGCTGCAGGGAGGGGGCGGGGCCTCCGGCGAGTTGCCGGTTCCTTTTTTTTTTTTGGTCTGTTATGGGAGGTGGGCTGCGTGGCCCCCCTTCCCTGGGCCACTTTGGCCCCGGGGGACCCCATCTCCCGGGGCCTGGCAGACTTTAAAAAAAAAAATTGGGGAGAGGGACTGCATAGCCCCCCTCCAGAGGCCAATTATGGCCCCCGGGACCCCATCCCCCGGGGTCTGGCCAGCCTTTTTATTTTATTTTTTTGGGATGGGGGTAGCGTGGCCCCCCTCCTCAGGCCAAATATGGCTCCGGGGACCCCATCCCCTGGGGCCGGCCTTTCCGTGTTTTTTTTTTTAATATATTTTTTTTAATTATAGGGGAGTTGGGCCATGTGGCCCCACCTCCGGGCCACTTCTGGCCCCAGGGACCCCATCCCCCGGGGCCTGGCCACTCCATTGGGGACTGTGGGGGGAGGACCAATGCCCCCACAGTCCCGCCGGCTCCCCGCCTCCTGCGGGAGCCGGCATTCGTTTTGAGCAAGGGGAGCTGCTGACATGCAGCTCCCCTTGCTCAAAAGCAATTCTGCTTTGCTTCCTTGAAGCGAGAGCAGGTTTCCCTGCTTCTCGCTTCAAGGAAGCAAAGCAGAGTTTGCTATGGCAAGGCGGGAGCCGTGCTCCCTCCCTGCCATAGCAAACAGCAGTGCCCCGGGGGTGGGTACACTGCAGGAGCCGGCCCTGGGGGGTGGTGATCCCCAGGGCCATCGAGGGCTCCTGGAGGGGGGCCGCGTGGCCCTCCTCCCTCCATTTCAAAGCCCCGGGGAGGTGGTGGTCCCCGGAGCCCGGGGGTCCGCAATGGACCCCCGTATTTAAATATTGAATGCCCCGGGGAGGTGGTGGTCTTGGGGGATGGGGAGGCCGCATGCCCCCCCGCATTCAATTTCATAAGCCCCGGGGAGGTGGTGGCCCCGCGGGCCCCCGCAAATAAATCAATGATTGCCCACGGGACCTGGCCCACCCGGGGGCTTTTTGAAAGCGCACAAATGATTCTTAGTAGACATGGACTTTTTCCATCAAACATTAAGTGTCAAAATGTATATAACTTGGCAATTGAATGAGATAAAGTAGAACATTAGGAGGGCGATTATCAAATGCATTAATCTATTTTCACTAACTTTGCAGATTGGTTTTCACACAATAGCACTTTTTGTCACCCTTGATATTAGTTTAAAGGTGTATCTCGCATTATGGAACTACATCTCCCAGAATACTTTGTGATGTTAACAGGAAGTGACCCAATTGTAATAACAATGTATATAATTGGCTAAGATCACACCACGAGTATTATCGTGAACAAGGTCTCAGGGGAGACCGAAACACGTCGATACTGCTTTCGTTTGGACAAATTTGTCATGAAATGAGCAAAATGAAATAAGAACTTACTTATAAACTTTCCGTAAGTGCGACCCATTCTTTCTTTGAAGGATTGTTGATTTGTACTGGCTGGGCTCCGCCGCGGGGTCACGTTCCGCTTGAGAGCGCCAGGAAGCCAGCAAAAGTTGAGCCACTTGGAAGGAGGATGTAAAAGCTGGATCCGGTGACCGCCGGCATATCATGATGGAAGAATAACGCAAACGCCGGACACCAGGGACATGCCATCTGAAACCGGAGGGTCGAGGTAAGCGTGCTCGTGGACTAGTAGGTAAGCGTATTCATTGCCTGTGAAGAATTGATCAGACACTTTGTTAAGCCAGTTAGGCTGTGAGGAAACAATCTAAAAAACCGAACGAAAAACCACACTTAAAGTTCCACTGTGAATGGGTGGGAGAAACTTTTTTCAGAATTCTCTGATTGTTTTCACAGACGGAAGGCACTTTCTCTGGGCCCGTTTCACAGAACTAACTTACTACAAAATCCTAAACTTACTACCATTTTGGTATTCACAGAAGGCACTTACTCATTTTGGTATTCACAGAAGGTACTTACTCATTTTGGTATTCACAGAAGGCACTTACTCATTTTGGTATTCACAGAATGCCCTTACTCATACTAACTTTATGTCCGCACTCGGGCCGGAGATTCCGGCCCGGATGTGGAGATTCCAGCCCGGAGGTGGAGATTCCGGCCCGGAGGTGGAGATTCCGGCCCGATGGTGGAGATTCTGGCCCGGAGGTGGAGATTCCGGCCCGGTGGTGGAGATTCTGGCCCGGTGGCGGAGATTTCGGCCAGTGGTGAAATCTCCGCCACCAGCCGGATTTCCACCACCGGCCGGAATCTCCACCTCAGGCCGGAATCTCACCACCGGGCCGGAATCTCCGGCCCGAGTGCGGACATAAAGTTAGTATGAGTAAGTGCATTCTGTGAATACCAAAATAAGTAAGTGCATTCTGTGAATACCAAAATGAGTATGTGCCTTCTGTGAATACTAAAATGAGTAAGTACCTTCTGTGAATACCAAAATGAGTATGTACCTTCTGTGAATACCAAAATGGTAGTAAGTTTAGGATTTTGTAGTAAGTTAGTTCTGTGAATCAAGCCCTCTGTGTTTAAGATCACGGAGTAACATTGTAACGAGTAACGGAAATAACGAAAGCAGTTCAAATAGAGAAAAGGGAGGCAAAATGCAGTAAACTGTTAACATCATTTTTCGACCAAGAAGTCAGCAGCTCCAGCATAACAGAACAGAAATCCCTCACACAAAAAATCGTATACAAAGAGCAAGCTAAAAGTTTGGGAAAAGTTGTCTAAAAAGGAAATCAACAAATGGTGGGAATTAGTCACCTTAAAGAAATATCTGGAAGTACAAAGGCTACCGAGAGGTTTGAGAATATCCCTTATGCCTAGCCACCAGGACTCTAGTAACAAATTATTACAAGAATGGGGGGAACACATCCTAAAGTCCTCAATAGGTCTAATGGTCATATTAGTAAAGCACATAGAAAACGCACTTAACAAGACTAAGGAACAATTACAGGACTTGGAAAAAGAATTAGAAACACTACAACCTAGCCCAGAAATGATTAAATTTAAGGAAGACCTAGAACGACAGATTGAACGACACGAGGAAACGGTACAATCACGCAAGCAAACTAAATTCCATCGCGACAAAGTAGACTACACGGACGGAAGAATTTTCACATATGCCAGGAAGTTCGACACCTTTAAACAACAGGATAAAATGAACAACATAACGAGCATTTCAAGCAGTATCTCATCACTTACATCAACCGATGCGGGTGAGGGGGAAATAGAAACATCCATGGAAAAAGTGAAACGCACTTTTTTAGGGGATATGCGACTTGTGCTCCAACAACGCCAGTGGGAACAGAACATGAGTACCCAACAACAGGGACACAGAGGAAGAGGAAGAGGACGCCAGTGGGAGCACAAAAACAAACCAGAAGAGGAAAAAGGAGCAAGTGGAACAACAGAAAATCTGGGCACAACAACGAGGAGTATGCGCCAGAAGAAAACTTTTTAGACCCCAAGGAGGAACTAACAATAATAAATCTCTTGAATAGAAACATGACGGAGTCAGAAAAAACACTGTTGAACAGTGGATTAAATTTCTGTCCGATCGGACAGATGGAAATGGCACATACCTGAATCGATCTTTACCAATATGTAAGGAAAATCAAATTAGCGAAAACCTTTGAAAGACCTATTTCGACCCTCGCAGTCAAAGAATCAAATACTTTATTGACACTGATCAATTTGGATGAAACAGAGGAAAGCAATAACATCACCTTGGAGACAGCGTGCCTCCAAATGGGGGCGGGTTTAAGTGGCAAAAAACCTAAGTCACGGTTTTACCCCCAACTAACAGCTGGCAATAAAATTGATATATTTCACGAGACAGTTATCCAAGACATATACAAACTCAAAAGGACGAGATACGCTGACAACCTTATCAAAGAAGAGAGAGAAGCCCTGTTCAAACTAACCCAAGATAAATCAATCGAAATCAAAATGGTAGACAAAGGCAGCAATATCGTCATTTGGGATAAAAATGATTACATAATGGAGGCACATTACCAACTGAGTGATACTTGTTATTACCAAAAACTGGAAAAGAACCCAACATCAGAATTGAAATTGGAACTGGACAAAAAACTCACAGAGTGGCTATCATCAAATCTCATTGATGAGGACGAGCGAAAGTATTTAACAACAGACTTCCCCATAACAGCTACAATATATTTCTTACCAAAGATTCACAAAGACCCAATAAAACCACTGGGCCAACCGCTCATATCCGCAAAAGCATCACTCCTGGAACCCATTGCCAATTACATTGACTACTTTCTGATGCCTTTCGTTCTAAGCCTTAATTCATATATCAAGGACACTAGCGATCTATTGAGACACTTGCAAGGAACACCATGGCAGGAAACATATAAACTAATTACAATGGACGTGGTATCATTGTATACTAACATAGAAAATTATAGCGGAATTAAGGCATGTGAATTCTTCCTCAATGAAAGAAATATCCATTATGCCCAGCATAATCAAATGCTGCTGGAAATGATAAAAATGTGTTCAACTCAGAACATTTTTCTCTTTGGGGATGAGATCTATAAACAGACAAAAGGAACAGTTTTCCTTTATCCCCAGTTACGCCTGTCTTGTGATGGGCTGGTGGGAACAGAAACTGGCCTGGCACCCCGAAAATGACACATTTGTAAATAAGACGATAATGTAGCTACGATTCATCGATGATCTTCTCATTATTTGGGATGAATCTGAAGCAGAATTTCAGGAATACTTCAAAATCCTAAACTCAACGACAGCAAACTTGAGGTTCACATACAACATCAGCAAACAGAGAGTGACATTCTTGGATACTGAAATCTACATACGGGATAACCAAATACATACAACTTTACATCCTAAGTCAACTGCAACAAATTCCACACTGCATGCGAATAGTTTCCACCAGCAAACACTAATTCAAAATATACCATACAGTGAATTTTTAAGAATCCGCAGAATTTGTTCAGAGAATGAGGAATGGCACAAACACAGCAAAGCAACATCACGAAGGTTTAAACAGAGAGGTTATCATGACGGCATCATAAAGAAATGTTGGGAAAAATCAAATCGATAGACAAGAGAAGAGAGTCTGAAAACTAAAACACCAATAACATGCAAAAACCCTGAAACTATCAGAGTGATCAACACTCACTCCAATGAATCACAGCAAATCAAAGCAATACTAAGAAAAAATTGGAAAATACTTCAATTAGATCCCACAGTGGGAAAAATCATGGGCAAACACCCCAATGTTACCTTCAGAAGAGCGAGCAGTTTAAAAGATTGGCTAGTCTCAGCCACTTTCAAAAGAAAACCAATAAACCCACACAATGGCTCCAAACGAAAGGATTTGTAAAATGTCATAATTGCAAGGTCTGCCAGATTGCAAAGAACACAACGGAAATAAAATTGGCAAATAATAAAACATGGAAGATTCAGGAACTGATCACATGTAAGAGTCAATATGCAGTTTATGTCATCGAATGCCCTTGCTCTCTGAAATATGTAGGGAGTACAATCTGCGACTTGAAAAAACGAATCCTGGAACATGTTCGTGCAACAATCAATAAAGACTGCAGCAACGCGGTGGCAAAACATATGGAGTTACATCATGGAGGTAACTGGAAATTATTGCAATTCTATGCAATGAAACAGTGGCATGCCATGACCGGGGTGGCCACAGGGAGAAAAAGCTGCATCAGAGAGAATCCAGACATATCCTTAACTTACGGACCTTTCCCCCATTTGGATTAAACCAGAGTGAAGAACTTTATGTACATTTATGAACTGCTAATCTTGCCTCCCTATTTGGTTTTAAAATTCACTATTTGCACCTTAACTACATTGATAACACTAAATTTTAAACACGTCTGTGTTTGCCCACCTACGTAGATTTTCATATAATTGTAATGGCGATGACAGCATTCCACCAAAGGATAGATGATGTCAACTTATGAGTGAGCCCACTGGAGGGCACAAATGATTCTTAGTAGACATGGACTTTTCCGTCAAACATTAAGGGGCATATTAGCAAGGAAGTGGCGGAGAGAGGCGTTAGCCTTCTTGGCTTAACGCCTCTCTCCGCCACTTCGGAAACGCGAGGCTGCACCATATTATCAAGGATATGGTGCAGCCTCGCGTTTCCCCCTGCGATGGCGCTAAGTTTTACAACTTAGCGACAACGCAGGCACCCTTGCACCAGAGTGCAAGGGTGTCTGCGAGCAGAGAGGTTTGTTCATGTACAGGAAGGTATCCCTTCCTGCACATAAATAAACCTAAAATGCCAGTTTGTAACTTACGTGTGTGCAGCTTCATGCAGCACACATGTAAGTTACAAAATGGCATTTTTAAAAGGTTTGTTTATGTACAGGAAGGCACACCTTCCTGTACATAAACAAACCATGGCATTTTGCTTTTTCCATGTGTGCTGCACAAGGCAGTACACATGGAAAAAGCAAAAAAGAGGAGAAATAAAGCATTTCTCCTCTTTTCGCCATCTTAAGACCAGTATTTTCCTGGTCTTAAGTTCTGCGCTGCCACCTATTATCGCCACCCTTGATAATAGATGGCAGCGTCAAATTCAATGGGTGTTGCGGTGGAACGCCCACCGCAACACCCACTGCACGCCCCTTTCACGCTAAATTTAGCGTGAAAGGGGCACTATTACCAAGAAAGCGTTAAGCCACTTAACGTGGCCTTAAGCCACGTTAAGTGGCTTAACGCTGCCTTGATAATAGGGAGCTGACCCTATCGCCACCACAACGTCACAAAAAGTGACGTTGTGGTGGCGATAGGGGCTTGATAATATGCCCCTAAGTGTCAAAATGTATATAACTTGACAATTGAATGAGATAAAGTAGGACCTTAGGAGGGCGATTATCAAATGCATTAATCTATTTTCACTAACTTTGCACATTGGTTTTCACACAATAGCACGTTTTGTCACCCTTGATATAGTTTAAAGGTGTATCTCGCATTATCGAACTACATCTCCCTGAATACTTTGTGATGTTAAAACAGGAAGTGACCCAATTGTAATAACAATGTATATAATTGGCTAAGATCACACCACGAGTATTATCGTGAACAAGGTCTCAGGGGAGACCGAAACGCATTGATACTGCTTTCGTTTGGACAAATTTATATATATGCACCCCCATATATACAGATATATGAGGATGTTTTGGCCTTTGGTGGCATACTGTGGGGAGTGCCTGATTGGAGCTGTGGCCCTAGGGTCAGAACAGTCCAGCCCGAACTGCCAAGCCAGGTCCTCCCTGAACCGGAACACAAGCAACCCAGTAATTGCCAGTGGCTGAGAATAATTCAAGCTTTCCATCCATCACTTTTTTGTATATTTTAGTGTGTTGCCCTAAGTGGGACAGATATGCCCAGATGTGGGTCCCATGTACACTTTGTCACTGGAGCCAAGCTGTACCCGATTGATGACACCATAACTAGGGCAAACCGGTCCTGGATTGCCTGTGTTCCGGTTCAGGGAGGACCTGGCTTGGCAGTTCGGGCTGGACTGTTCCGGCTAGAGCAGGGGCAAGAGTGATTTGCATATAGCTGGATCCAAACTGAGGTGACATGGTGTGCAAAATAACAATGGATTGGGATTTGGCCCCAAGTAATTGCCAGTGTCTGAGATAAATTTAAGCATTCCATCCATCACTTTTTTGTATACTTTAGTGGACTGGCCATACCGGGCATCAGGCAGTTCCCTGGGAGCTTGAAGGGTGAGGGGCTGGTTTTGTCACTGGCAGGACTGGTTTTGTTATTTGGGCACCAGTTTTGCAGCAGTTCTACAATGTCGACTCCCAGTAACACAATAAAGAGGCCAGCGTAATCCACTCAGCACTCAATTTTGTTTCCAGCTTCGCTGTGTTTTGAGATATGTTATGGTTTTAACAGCACCCTCTGCAGAGTTCCTTTTATATCTCACAGTTTTCAGCAACAATAAAAGTGTCAAGATATCGCTGATGATTAATCTTCCAGCTGGAGAGAGATCGGAGTTTCATCTAGTGGCAATTTAGACTCATCTAAGGTAGCACAGAGGGTTAATATGTCTACTGCAAAGAACATGTACCACGCAGATCACAGAACTGTATTTTATATGCATATCTGAGTGCGTTACTATTTTTGTCACAGAGGTCCGAGTGTACTGTGCAGTTCCTAAGCTACAATCTTAATCTAGCACAGTGAGAAATGGAGTGCCATCAAAGAGCTGCTTGAAAATTGCATGGTACAAGTTAGAAAGTTATGTTGTTTCCCAGTCTTTCATTATCCTGATGTTGCTAAAAGGGTTTGTTTGGGTAGAAATAAATTCTTATTAGTAAAGCCAGCATGTGTTACAGACCAAGCACTCTCAAAAAATGACTACCACCATAGATGACATTTGAATCCTACATCTTGTATTCCTCTTTGTCTTATGTAACATTTTCTATACACTGATTTACATATGTATTAAAATTATCTCTCTGTGTGTGAGATGTCAAGTGCTCCAACACCCCACACTGGTAGGTGAGGTACTATAAAACAAATGAAATACATGTGAGAGATGAGCTAGGGAGAGATGAGTGGCACTGTTGGAAGGTGAATTCGAGGGAATCATCGAAGGGCCCCAACAATGATTGTTGTACCCTGGTGCACTGTAAAGTCATTATTTACTATGCTGACTATATAATGAAAAATTATTTTAGAATGCACCATTTTTGCAATTTTTCCATAAATGTAATGGGGGGAGAACCCTTCCCAGCCCCTCTTGTAGTGGTCAGACATGCTTGCTGTGCTCACTTGCTATGCAACATATGGGGGTTGGTCAGAATGTTTTTTTGCCAGGGATGCCTTCGGTTCCTAGTCCGGCCCTGTTTAGTGGGGGGCAGAATGTCCAACTGCATCCTTAGAGGCAGAATTTGAGAATTGAAAATAAGGCTCACTTTCACTTCCAGTGTGTAAAACTACACATATCTATTTCAATGCTAGACAGAAATTCATCCAGCAATATCCTTAATGGAGAGGGGTGACCCAATGGGTGTTGCCCCTGGTTTGTGCCCTCCATTGAGTGGCTATCTAGATAGTCGGTTTTAGGAAATCTAATTAAGTTCATCTAATGCCATTGTTTTCTCTGGTAAGGGTCCAGATCATTCGAAAGTTTGAGACCAATAAGTTGCTAATCACCAGACCTTGAAAAGATCATTCACAAACCAGGTGTAAGATTCAAGAGACGATTGTGGTGCCTAATCCTTTTGATTTCACTGGGAACCACTGAAGACTTTGAGGGTGAGTTTCACATGACCACGTTGAACAAATTCAGATAAATTCTGGTAGCCTAATTTTTAATACTAATAGGCAAAGATGCAGGATTGTTCTTCTACAAGAATGATATTTTGTTTAAAATGGGTAAATTTCATAAATCTGTTGATCATTAAAAGGTGCGAGCAAAGATCCTGCAATATGTGGAATTTGCTGTAGCAGCCCCAAGCAAAACCTACATTTGGCAGGAAATTCCACCAGCAAGCAATACTTTGCTAGAAATTTTTCCTGCAGAATATTTTTTGTGTGGCAAACTTGGACTTACATGAAGCTGTCAATAAAAGGCATACTTCACAAATTCACAAAGTGCAATGCATCTACAGAGTCTTATTTTCACAAAGCTCCATTGTAGATGTTTTTCTACACTTTTAATAGGCTTTTAAGTAGGTACCCTTGTAGCATGTTACAGTACCAGTCTTCCATTAAATTCAACAGAAGCAGTGGGAGTTGAGGCAGCATCTATATCTGCAAGTCAATGGGGGAACTTCACCCATTCAGGTGCACCATACTCTTGGAGCAAATACATTTCACACTTAGTTAAGGAATTAAACAGTTTCAGTCATGATGGACTGAATAGACTTTAGGGAAAAAGGTGTACATCCCGTAAGTAACCCCGAAAGGGGCGTGACTGATGCGTCCTTGGTTCGGGCGTCCTTGCAAGTCTAAGGCCCCATTCACCATTTCGCAGCGGCCGTTTTACCTTGCAGAAATTTCAGAGCTGATATAGAAGCTCCCTGCTGACTCCATGATGAGCAAGTGATCGGTTGCACCATTGTGTGGCAGCTTTAGTTGTTGATCCTTGACCGGAGACCCGGGGACCAGGCGAAAGCCAAAGCAGAGTGGTGTGAGAGCCGAAGCAGTTGACAGCGGTTTTCCTCGCTCTCTCCTCAGCCTATCTCGACAACAGCGGCACTCGAGAGTAAGAGTGTGGAAGGACGGGAGAGGTTTGCGCTCCAGCTGTGCGGAAGCAGTCGACATTAGTCACGCCGGTAAGGGCTACCTTTGCTCTGGCTTCACTTTTTCCCCTCCCAGCTGGCTCCTGTTTTTGCTCTGCCCCTGCTTGTATTTGTACCCCTGGGGCCAAGCAGGAATACCTTGTCCTTGGAGGGGAGAGAAACGCCAAATACAGCCTTTCGCCCTTCACCTTTCACCTTTCCCCTACATAGTGGAGACCGGGCAAGGGGAGGAACTCAATCTCCCAGATTCACTGGTCTACCTTTGGTGATTCCTGCCCACCCGGAGGAGCACTCAGCGCCACAGCAGTCCCGTGGCGCCGGCCCACGCCTGCCCACGCCCGTTGGAACCTGGAGGAGGCTGGGCTGGGCCTCCCCCCTAACATCATCGCCCCAAATTTCTTGAGTAAATATGGAGAAGAAAAAGACACATTCTACAGAGGAGGTGACTGTGTTAGATACTTGTTTGGCCACGGCAACTACGGCCTTAGAAAAGAAGATTGCTCTCACTGAGAAGAGATTATCACTGGGGGGGGAGAGGGAGGGGAACAGGACGGGTACCATTATAGTTAATCCTCCAAATCAGGGGGTGGGGAGGGAGGAGCGACATGGGGGTGTACTACCAGTTCCCTCGGAAGCCATGCCATTGCTTCCCGAATCTTTAAATGCCACCTCTACAACTAATGGGACTCCGCTATTACCAAGTCTATGTACAGGTCTATGTACATCTAATGGTAAAAGGAAAAGGGGCTCTATGAAACCTCCTTCCGATTGCCCCGCTAAGAAAACCAAGAAGGCTGCTCCAACTACGATACCCACTACGACACCTACATGCAATAGTGGTTCGCAGAATCCGGCATTTTTATCTCCCTTAAATTAGGCCGATCTTATGAACAATTTTAAACAGCCTTTGCAGCCGATCTTTGCACGCCTAGAAATTATTGATCACACATTAGAGGGGTTACTATTGAATAAACTATCCCAACATAATGTGGCGGACTTCAAACCTTCCCCTGCTACATTTAATCTTTTTCCTAATCCTTCCTCATAGAATGTGGACATTCCTCCTGCTGCTTGCAAAATCTGTAATTCTGATTCTCACACTTTATGTTTGAATTGTAAAAACACGCTACCTGGCCTTGTGCTAGATCAACCGGTCCCAACAATTATCGGGCCTCCTCGTAATGCCAATCAGACGGCCCCTAGATCAGAGGCTTCAGATAAGGCCATTAGACGCTCCCCACCACAGGCGATTACTCAAGACCTTACTGGAAAGGGACCAACCTTACATTTTTCTAGGGTAGAGGCTAATCCAAACGCTCCGTCATTGCTTTTCCCTGGAAGACCAAAACAACAGTTTATGAATCTTCCCCCGGCAGCATGCCCTTATGTATTAATTTTAGTCAATGTTCCTTTACTCCGGCCCAAACAAAATGAGTCCACATTCCAGCTCTTGGTCAAAGCTCGACACTGGGTGTCTCAAAATTCTAATAGTGGCCATCTTATCCAAAATCACTTGTTTATGGCCAGAAGAACTCCGTGGATTGGGCCAGATGTAAAAACAATCCCAAATGACTGTGTCATCCTGAGCTTTGACAACCAATGGCTAGTGAGAGACTTATTGGGGTGCTTACTGGCTGCCCCCTCACTTCCAACCCAGATTTACACTGTCCCTCTGGGCTTTTTCTATAGGCCTCCCCTAGCCAGTAGTTCCACCACATATGATCAGGGTCACCCCTTAACGAAATACAGTCACAAGACAGCTCAGTTGGCCATTCATACCCCCTTTCTATCAAATAGGTATTCTCCTCTGGAAGATATGGAGGCTTGCGATTGACTCATTAAACCACCGAACCAGCCGTTTCTTCGGATTGATTCGGACCAAGAAAATCAAACTGACCCTTCTCTGGCAACCCCTGTGAGGGTACATACCCCTGGTTTAGATTTACACGGTACTGACTCAATTCCACTAATCCCAACCATATCTCCGTTGCCTAAATCGGTGCAGGCACCCCCACATGAGTCTTTAAGGGACATAACGTTCCTTTCATAGAACATAGCTGGTTTTGAAAATAAAATAGACAACCAATTATGGTTTAATGAGTTCCTGATCGCAGATATTATTTGTTTTCAGGAAACTTGGGCAGGGCAGTCTATCTATGTTAACGGTTACAGGTCTTTTGTTACTCCCGCACGCCCTTCACCCTCAGGCAGAGCGAAAGGGGGCTTACTGACCCTTACAGCAAACACAATCCCTTTAGGTTGGGTGACTTTCACAAATAACTTGCCCTATTTTCACATTATCCTAGTGGAAGGGATGGGGAAATTGGATCTTTTACTGATTAACCTGTATAATAATAACTTTTAAAAACCCACGCAAGTGACAGATGAGCTGGGGGGAATACAGGAAGCCCTGGTGCCTCACCACCCATAGTCAATTTGTATTATTTGGGCTGGTGATTTTAATCTGCATTGTTGTTCTAAAACTGACCCACGCATCTAAAGGGTAACGGATGTTAACAACCCGCCGTTAGTCCATTTTAATCATCATACTTATGGAAATGTATTAAACAGTTGTTTATTAACATGGGATCTAATTATAATAAACCCGTCCTCATCCTCTAATGGTCAGTTTCTCCCTACTTTCCAATGAAATGGGGTTACCTCGTTGATTGATTTTATCATTATTCATACAAACATTAAAAAATGCATTAAGCCCACATTGACCTAGATGACTGAATTCAGTGACCACGCTTTTTTTCTTTTTTCCTTTGTTTGGCCTCCCTCTGTAAAGTCACACCCTCTTTTAGTTCCAAAACCTATCCTCACTAGACAAAATGGTTACATACTAAAGTGGGAGAAAATAGATTCCGCCACCTTCCTCCCAAAGGTTGTAAGAGAAACGCTCCCCGAGATTCAATCCTGTTTAGATATTCAAACCAATAGCTCCCAAGTCGTAGCTGCGTTCAGTAAAATTCTAATGTCTATTAGATCTAATCTCACACGCACAGCAACACCTAACATCTCACTATCATCTAGATAGTTTGAGAAAAATTGCTCGAAAGCATCTAAACAACTCCGAATTGCCCTCAAAAACAATCCTAGAGATAAAAATCTGATTAGAAAGTTACGAGCTGACTGTAAGTCGTCAAGGAAGTTGAGAAAGAAACGGTTGAGAGAGGAAGCATGGGAAAATTTCCGTGAGGCCTCTAGGAGCAAGGACAGCAAGGCCTTTTGGAAGGTGGCGAATGCCCCGTTTTTGCTTGAGGAGGGAGGCAACTCTTTAGATCTCCATATAGACGAACCCACTTCGTTGACTCACTTCCCGAACATTTTTCATTTACAGAAGGACAGGAACACTAATGACTCTGAGGATTCACTGCTGGTCCAACTAGGGTTGGAATTCTCCTTGCAGGAAATCGAGCTTGCACTGTCCCAATCGCCTGCCTTAAAGGCAGCGGGTCCTGATGGGGTCCCACTGGACATTTATCTTGCACAAAAGATCTTGTGGGCCCCTCTCCTGACCCAAGTTTGTAATGCTGTTGTCAAAGTGGGTCCCCCAGCATACTAGAAACAATCATTGATTATTCCTATATACAAGAAGGGAGACCCATCGATCCCAGCAAATTATCGTCCAAGCTCCCTATTGGATAGCACTGCCTAGTTAATAGGGAGATTGCTTCTAAATAGATCAGAGGATTGGGCATATGAAAATAATGCATTAGCTGAGATTCAATATGGTTTTAGAAAGGGGAGGGGTACGGTTGACCAAGGCCTAAATTTAGCCTTGATCGTGGCTAAATATGTGCATGCTAAAAAGGGTCAGCTCTATATGGCCTTTATGGACTTGTCCGCGGCCTTCGACTACGTAAACCACACCAAATTGTGGGCCGTCATGGAGTCTATGGGCGTGGACAAGTCCATAATTCTTTTTATCAGAGAACTGTATAGAGAAGCAGGGGCTGCCGTTAGGTTTGGTAAACAGGGGGAATGCACGAAATCGTTTCGTATTGAAAAGGGGGTCCGACAGGGGAGTGTCCTGGCCTCCTTCCTTTTTTCACTGTACACCAATAGCTTTAATGAAGTCTTGACCGCAGAATGTAGGGACGTTACATCTGTAGGTGGTTTATGCCTGCCAGTTCTGCTCTACGCAGATGATACGGTCCTGATGGCCAGAACACCATTGGAATTACAGCGCCTGATCGATTCATACACAAACTATATGGCAGATCTGGGATTGTCTGTCAATAAATCGAAAACATTTGTTAAGGCAGCTGGGTCTAGTAGAAAAAAACCTACATTTCTTCAAGCAGATGGGGGCTCCCTAGAGTGCGTAGAGAGTTTTATGTACCTGGGTATCCTTTTTGACTCCAAATTAAATTTGAATGCTATGGTAGAAAACAGAACAAACATGCTGAAAAGAAGCTTAGCAGCTCTGTGGAAATTCGCCTCCAATTTGGGCAAAAAGCCAAGCAGGGAAGTGGTAAAAATCTACATGGCAAAATCTGCAGCCCTAGCAAGTTATGACGCCGAAATGTGGGACACAGCCCAAGTGGCGGCTTTACAGACTGTTGAAGACAATTTTGTTAAAAAACTGCCGTCAATACCAACTGCTTGCTCAAATCTGGTTGCCCACAAAGAACTTGGTCTTTCTTTTCTAACCGACTCTATTAAACTGGCTCCACTTCTTCTGTGGCTCAGAATCTGGAAAAGGGATTCGGTCATAGTAAATCACGTAGTGATTAAAGATATAATTAATCTTGATCGAGCTAACAGCATTCCGTGGATAGCTTATGTTAGGCAGTCATTTTCAGATCTGGACCTAGCATTTTTGTATGAATCACCCTCTAACTGCTTGTCTTTCCCTAAATCCAAGCTAAGAGAAGCTTTCTTCACTAAGTGTGATCTTGAAAGATGGCAACATACCCAATGTAAAATTATGGTTTTAACCTACCAGACCTTGCCCAGTGTGGCCATGGGTCATGCTTCTTATCTCTCCTTTGTCTCCAACAATGTGCACCGCTACTTCTTGGCTAGGATGAGACATATTTTTTTCCTTTAATGGTAGGTTACCCAGCTCAAGTACATTCAATCAATCATTAGTCTCTATGCCCCTGTGACAATCGATCATGAGAAACTATGTTACACGCCTTATTTTTCTGTTCACTATATAAAGCGGAGAGGAAAAAATGTATAATACCAATGCTAAGAAAATTGAGGTTAACGTCATACTCCTCAGCCTCTGCAGTAATTACTACGCTGGAAACCCCTTCTGTTTGTTTTATGACTGCGAACTTCCTATATTCAGTCTTACGGACTAGGAAAAGCTTGTCTGAAGGAGGTGTTGTTTTACTTGGCCAGTCGTAGTAATTTGTTTTTAACGTTTTAACTGCTGCTAAATAAGGTTCTTATTATTTATCTTACACATGGTGTTGTCTTATTTGGCCTGTCTTAGAAATTTGCTCTTATCTTCTTAACGGCTGTTAATGAATTGTTATTAGGATTTTATTAATTATTTAATGCATGTCTTGGGTTTTGTAAGAATTTGTGTACAAGGGTGTTCCCTGACTTAGTTGGCCCTAACAATTTGCTTATATATTTTTACAATTGTTAAAGAAGCGCTGTAATAACTTTAATACATTGTTTTATGTTTTGCTTTTGGTTTTTATTATACAGTTAGGATACAGTACATTGGTATTTTAACAAGAAATCAGTATGTTGTTATTAATATCTATTTGCATATTTTGCACTATGAAATTTCTCTGTACTTTTATGCATCCATCAAATGCGAATAAAGTAAATATGATGAAGTAACAATCAGGTACCAGTCATGGAATGGTCTGGATATTAGTATTGTCATCACCAATGTTAAATCTAGGCCCATTTTGGGTCAATCTTCATCCTCAACTAAAACATGGAATCTGCTGTGGAAGCAGCTATGTGCCAATATGAGATTCAAGTCTTCTCCAGGGAATCAATATTTGTTGTTTTCATGAATGAAGATGCATTATGGCACACGTCTCCTCCAGTGAGCTCAATGATTCTATGCTCCTTTCGTAGACATTTTTAGGAGTATTTAGCTGTACCTACCCTGGCAATTCAGCTAGGTTAATTTTCCATCAGCCAGCTAGACTCCATGGAAAGAGGCACTGTGCCTGGTTCCTAATACTAACCCAAGATAATCAGGGCATGACCTACCACAAGCACCTTTGGTTCCAGACAAATGGCACCCGTCCATATCAGAGCCAAACCTCAGATCCTCAGAAATGAATCTAATTTTTATTCACTCTGTGCATAGGCATACATGGAGCACACAACAATTCACCTGAAGTGAATGTCCAAAGCTGATGCTGAGAGTCACTTCACTGCCATCAGATTGGTTAGACTGGTCTGGGCAACATTTCTGGTAATATCTGGAATGAAGGTGAGACCTTTTATGTGGTTCTTGGTACCAGTCCACACCTAAGGTAGGTATTCTGATTGGAAACTGCGATTTCTAAATTGCAGTTTTTACAGTCACAATTTGGAAATCACTATTCCAAATGGATCTTAGTCATTCAATCGATTTTGCGATTCCTTAGGATTAGCAATTGCAATTTAGTGATTACCAAATTGCAATTCCATAAAGGGCTAATCGCAAATTTGCAAATGTCGCTTTCTGGAGCAGCATGATGACATCACAATGAGGAAGTGAGTCATCCCATGCTGTTTCCAGAACCCAGCTCCATTGGAGGAGGCAGGCTGTGTCAGCAGAGCAACTGTGACCTTGAGTGGATGTGTTTGGAGTAATCTGCTCATCATGGCCACAGATGAATTGTTAAGAATGCAAGAGGGCGCAAGAGAAAGCAAAAATTCAATTAAAAGTAATTTGATGTGCTCACTGAAGTGTGTGTACAACATCATGATAAGATTTTTGGAAAGAGCTCACAATAAGTTCCAGAAGCATAAAATATGGAAGGACATCCAGGTGAAGATCAGTGCGGTTGGTGTTACACAGCGCTCTTTTGAAGAGATCTGCAAGCGCTGGTTTGATATTCGGACACAGACAAAAGAAAAGGTGGCTAGCAGACTTGCAGAGGCATGGCGAACAGGCGAAGGACCATTAACTCAGCCACCAAATAGCCCTCTTGATTACATGATTGTGGTTATGTTGCAATTGAAAAAGAGAGCCTAGGCGAGGCGATGAACAATACAAGAGTGGGCAGGAAAACCTAGTACATAAATTATATAGTGAATACCATATGGAGAAACATGCAATAACGCTGATATTATCACATTTATTTATTAGATATTTTTTTTTCTTTCTTTAAAACACATTAATTTTCAATAAATATAGACAGTTTTGTGAAAAACATTACATATACAAAAAAATGTCCACAAATATACACCAAATATTGTTACTGTTGTCTCAAAATTTCAGTGAATACAAATTTTATACATCAATCCTAGATTTCTTCTAGTGGTTTGTTTTTATCCGTAGAGTCATGTCAAAAGCTTAGACAACCTTTTCTAATATAATATACATTCAAGATGACATGATACAATAGAACAAATGGCGGTATGTTGGCACTACACGCGTTTCGGCGAAGCCTTCGTCAGGGTTCCGTCACAGTATACACAATCTAATGATGGTTCCTGTTTTTCACAAAACTGTATATATTTATTGAAAATTAATGTATTTTAAAGAAAGAAAAAATATATCTAATAAATAAATGTGATAATATCAGCGTTATTGCATGGTTCTCCATATGGTATTCACTATATAATTTATGTACTAGGTTTTCCTGCCCACTCTTGTATTGTTCATCGCCTCACCTAGGCTCTCTTTTTCAATTGTGATTTTCCTTGTTACTGGCAAGTATATCTTGTTTACAGGGGCCCCGTTGTTTTCCAAAGTCATTGTGGTTATTTTGCAGCCAGTAGCTATTACTGGGGTATCTGACATTGATACCTCTGCCACACCCAATACCAGAAAAGTTAAGATTTTGTTTAGCTACATATAAATATGTTTTAGGTCCAAAGTAGTACAATTAGAAATATAGACTTACCAATGAAAGAAATCTACTCCAGCCCGCAAATTATCAGTAGCTCACAAAAGCATTATGGGATTTGTAGTTGTATATCCGATAAGAATAATAAAATTGTAAAATGAAGCATTTTGTAGTCTTGCCTAAAGTGACATACCAAATGACATTAAAGAACTCCATAATGATGTAGAATTTTATTTGAAAAAATCTTTAGGTAAAATGATACAAAAAACTACATATATTTTAACTAAACTATTTATCATATAGCTGACAGAACTCCCTGCAACAACTGCAGAAGAAACTGAACAGGGAGAAATTCAGGACACTAAGCCAGATATACAGCCTGGAACATTCTGACTCCAACAATCACAACAGCTGCACCACCCAGAAGCAGAGAAACAGTGTCTCCACTCCCTGATTTTGTGGAAGAAAATGATAGCGTTACAACAGACATGCCTAATACTCCTTCTGACTTGAGATCTACACAAAGGCGTCAGTCCCTTCTTCGGCGCGGAAACAATGCCATCAGAAGGCATAGATTTGGTTTCAGAAGGGCTTCTGATGAAGTAGACAGTACTAATTTATTTGGTGGTTTGGAAGCGTCTATGTTATCAATGCAGTGCCTGCAGTGTTAGAATATAAATTCATTAAAGACACAGTTGGTGTCAATGAATCAAAACATTTGTGACATTAAAGATGGCATCAAGCTGCTGAACACAACTGTCGAGGAGGGCCAAAAAGAAGCTGCTGAAAATGACAAGGAGCTGGCAAATTATATTAAGTAGTTATGCACAGTAATGGAGCAAGATAATGTAACTGGGGGTGGGTGGAACTCAAGATTTTCACTCCATGAAATTCTGCAGAACTACATGAAATCTCTGAGAGATACCGGAGAGTTCCACAAAGGGACTGAAATTGATGTGTCGTTCTGATTGTGCTGTTTTTTAGCTTGAGTGGCTTTTTCTGTGTTACAAAATCAGTGCAAACAGCACCGCGTGGCATGCCGGAGAGTGCTGATTCTTTACTGCTGCTCAAGAAGATTTTCTACTCGGGCAGCAGCTTTGTATCCATGAACAGTCGTGGCCTCCCGCAACCACCCACGACTGCCCTCCACTGCCCGCGTTGAGAACATCTCCTGGGTGCCCTCCCAGTGGCCATAAATTGCACCAGAGAATGCCAATACTCGCTCGCACTCGCCAACTAACCGTGAGCTGGGTGTGAGGAAAAACTCCACCACGTGGTGGGTGGCGGAGCTTTGCTGGAATTCTGCATTGCAAGTGTAACGCGGAGTGGGCAAAACTCCATGATATCCGCCGACGGAGCGAAATTTATCGCTCACCCCTAAATGTAACACGCCAATGGTGCCATCATCAACTCATAGTCAGATTGGATGGTTTCACTAGATCTGCCCATCGCCTGACAAATGCTACTGCAATATTATCTCACCTCACAGTCACCATGCAAGTTGAGATGGCACATTGTAGTGGAGATATAGCACGAAGTTTAGTGCAAGTCACCAATGAGATTGAAAATATGCAAACAGAACACATCTCAGTATTCAGTGACTTAGGCGGAGGGGAATGTGAGGAATTATCCAAGTTCAGTAGTATTACTGCCCCGAAATTAGCAACCAGCATCATGGTTACAGACAAAGTGCATCTACAGAGGGCTCACCAAGACAAAGTGCTGAACACAGCGAAAGGCCAAGTGGAGTATGAGGGAGAAAAAAGTAGTTTGAACATAGTTGTATATTCACATTTCTGATTTATCAAAAATATGTTTACATTTGTAATGTCTGAGTTGACAGTTTTGCTTTGGCACAGAATGTGCATTTCATATTGTGTCTCGACAATGAAAATATACTTTGCCTGAAGCTAAGGTAATTAAAACGATCATGTACAAATACAATCCTAAATGCATTTTATTTCCTTACTTATTTTAAAAATAAGAGTGTGTTACTCTGCACTTAGTTCTCTACCTTTTCCTGCCCTTGATCCATCTGTAGGTTGAAGGGGTGGCACTTTCTGTTTCTCATCATCCGACTCTGAATCTGATAGACAAGGAGTATGTTGTGGAGTATAGCACAATTTTGCAGCAGGTTTCGGATATGTATTGTAGTGTTCCACCACTCTTGTTAAAACATCTAAACTGATTTTCTAGCAGCTCAAAAGTCCACTCTATCACATTTCTGGTTGTATTATGTGTAGCATTGTAGCGGTGTCGACTTGCAGAAGCAGGGTTCAAATAAGGTGTTAAAATAAATGAGCGCAAAGCATACGCAATGTCTCCTACAAGGGCACATTTAGAAATGTTGTAGTGACAATTTAGATATACATCTCCTTTATATACGGAACAGATCTATGAATATTTACCTATTAAATATCATTCGCCAAGAAGTCGTGTGTAAATTCCACTATCGTGAAATATGAAAGAATCATGTGTACTTCTGCAAAGTCTGGCTACTATCTCAGTAATCATATTAGAGACATTGCATACCACTTGAATGTTTAATGAATGAGTATTCTTCAGATTTCTAAAGATATATTCATTCTCTAATGGAGCACATAGTGAAATACGTGTTCCATCAATGCAGCCTATGGAATTGGGCTAACTGATAAAATGTTTAATTTGGTAAACTGCAATTCCTGTTCTGTGCTTGGAATTTTAATGTCATCATTTGTTTTACTAAGCATTGCATCCAGAAATGCATGGAAAAAACGTCAAAGCACACTTTGGATAACCCCTCCTGCTGCAGCTATCACACTCTCGTAGATTCCTGAGGATAAGAGGTGCAGGGAACATAGCACGTGCACATGGGTGGGAATTGAATTGGTCCTGCGAGTGGGTTGCTGTAGTAGAGGCTGAAGTTCAGAGATCAAATGTAAAATTAGTTCATAATTTAATCTGTGCTTCTGAAAGATCTCCTCCTCTGTCTGGTCAAACATGTTTATGTGAATTCTAAAAATGCACTCCTGTCTCCTCATTCTCTGCAAACTTCTCAGTATCCTTATTCTCTTCACCATGACGTAGAGAGCAGTAATTGTGGAAAATGCTGATGCACTCTGGGGCTGTTCATATAGGTTGCACTGTATTACCACCTGATTTGAGTTGGTGGTGAATTGCATGTGCAAAATGTCGATTTTGCTAATATTCACAATTTGGGAATGTTTAACCCCTTCCATGCTCATGACGGAATGGTTCCGTCATGAGCACAAGTGCAAGTGTGCTCATGACGGAACCATTCCGTCATGAGCCCACTTGCAAAAAATCCCTCTGCTTAAAACAGCAGAGGGAGTTTCCTTTTTTTTTTGTGCTTTGGGAGGTGGGGAAGAGCTTCCCCAACCTCCCAAAGCATGGTTTGTGTTTTCATTGTAATGACGATCGCACCAATGAAAACGAACTGAAACATAGTTTCAGTTTCACAGTTTCGGTGCTTGTGGGGCTATCTCAGCCCCACGAGCACCGAAACACATCGGAGAGGTAACGTTGGAAAGCAGAGAATCTCCCCTTTCCAATGGTACCCTTCCCTAGTGGATCCCTGCTTGGGGATTACCCCAGGAGGGTGATCCCCAAGCAGGGATTCACCCACTAGCCACCATGGAGGGGGGATCGACCCCTTGGGCAAGAGCCTTTGCTCCCCCAATAAAATATTGCCACAGACAGTCTTTTCTGCCCCCACCCCCAGAATGGGCATGGCAATGCCCCCACCCCCCAAAAAAAACTTCCACAGTCTTTCTGCCCCCCCCTAGGAGGCAGATAGGGGCAGGAGCCCCTTATCTGGTCCCCAGGGGGGCAGAAAGCCCACTAGGCACAAGGTTTTTTTTTATACGTAGTGGTGGGGGCTGCCCAGAATGTGCATGCCAATACCCCCACCCCCCAAAAATGTCCACAGTCTTCCCCCCGGGAGGCAGATGGGGGCAATAGCACCTTATCTGCCCCCTCGGGGGCAGAAAGCCCACTAGCCACCTGGGGTACATTCGTTTTAAAATTCAGGGGTGGGGGCTGCCCACAATAGGTATGCCAATGCCCTCACCCCCCCAAAAAAATGCCACAGTTTTTCTGTCTCCCCAGGAGGCAGAGAGGGGCAGTAACCCCATATCTGGCCCCCGGTGGGGGCAGAAAGCCCACTAGGCACCAGGTTTTTTTTTTATACGTAGGGGTGGGGGCTGGCCAGAATGGGCATGCCAATACCCCCACCACCACCACCCCCAAAAAAGTGCCACAGTCTTTCTTCCCCCTCCTGTGAGGCAGATGGTGGCAATAGCACTTTATCTGCCCCCTCGGGGGGGGCAGAAAGCCCACTAGGCACCAGGGGTACATTTCTTCAAAATTCAGGGGTAGCGGCTGCCCAGAATGGGTATGCCAATGCCCCCACCCCCCAAAAAAAGATGCCACAGTCTTTATGCGCCTCCCAGGAGGCATATGGGGGCAGTGGCCCCTGATCTTCCCCCTGGGGCAGAGAGCCCACTAGGCGCCAGCGATTATGCTGGCATTTTTATACGCAGGGGTGGGGGCTGCCCAGAATGGGCATCCCAATGTCCCCACCCCCCATAAAAATAGCCACAGTCTTTCTACCCTCGCTTGGGGGCATATCGGGGCAGTAGACCCCAAATCATCCATCCTCAGGGTGGCAGAAAGCCCACTAGGCACTGACCTTTTTTTCAGTATGTGCCTACCTGTGGATTTTGGGTCCTAGCACAGCTGGCACCCAAGAATAGCTAGCAAACCTATACATTTTTTAAAACTAGACACCCAGGGGAATCCAGGATGTGGTGACTTGTGTGGCTCTCACTAGGTTCTGTTACCCAGAATCCCTTGCTAACCTCAAACTTTGTAAAAAAAACTAATTTTCCTCACATTTCTGTGATGGAAAGTCCTGGAATCTGCACAGATCCACAGACTTCCACCCACCCACATTCCCCAAATTATTCCAATAAAAATTATACCTCACTCGCGTGGGTAGGCCTAGTGCCCGCGACAGGAAACGGCGCAAAACGCAACGTGGACACTCCACATTTTTACAGTGAAAACTGATCCTTTTTTTGCAAAGTGCCTAGCTGTAGATTTTGAACCATAGCTCTGCCGGCACCTAGGGAAACCTAGCAAACCTATACATTTTTTAAAAGTAGACATCCTGGGGAATCCAGGATCGGGTGACTTGTCTGGCTCTCACCAGGTTCTGTTACCCAGAATCTCTTGCAAACCTCAAACTTTGTAAAAAAAAAAACACATTTTCCTCACATTTCTATGATGGAAAGTTCTGGAATCTGCGTAGATCCACAAAATTCCACTCACCCCGCATTCCCAAAGTCTTCCGATAAAAATGGTACCTCACTTGTGTGTGTAGGCCTAGTGCCCGTGACAGGAAACGGCCCAAAATGCAACGTGGACACACCACATTTTTACAGTGAAAACTGACCCCTTTTTGCAAAGTGCCTACCTGTAGATTTTGAACCCTAGCTCTGCCGGCACCTAGGCAAACCCTAGCAAACCTATACATTTTTGAAAACTAGACACCAGGGGAATCCAGGATGGGGTGAACTTGTGTGGCTCTCATCAGGATCTCTTACCCAGAATACCTTGCAAACCTCAAACTTTGTAAAAAAAAACACATTTTCCTCACATTCTGTGATGGAAATTTCTAGAATCTGCATGGATCCACAAAATTCCTCCGACCCTGCATTCCCCAACGTCTTCCAAGAAAAAAGGTACCTCACTTGTGTGGGTAGGTCTAGTGCCCGCGACAGGAAACAGCAAAAAATACAATGTTGACACACCACATTTTCACAGTGAAAACTGACCCTTTTTTTGCAAAGTGCTTCGCTGTACAATTTGAACCCTAGCTCTGCCGGCACCTAGGGAAACATAGCAAACCTATACATTTTTGAAAAGTAAACACCCAGGGAAATCCAGGATGGGGTGACGTGTCTGGCTCTCACCAGGTTCTGTTACCCAGAATCCCTTGCAAACCTCAAACTTTGTAAAAAAAAACACATTTTCCTCACATTTCTATGATGGAAAGTTCTGGAATCTGCGTAGATCCACAAAATTCCACTCACCCCGCATTCGCCAAAGGCTTCTGATAAAATTGGTACCTCACTTGTGTGGGTAGGCCTAGTGCCCATGACAGGAAACAGCCTAAAATGCAACGTGGACACACCACATTTTTACAGTGAAAACTGACCCATTTTTGCAAAGTGCCTAACTGTAGATTTTGAACCCTAGCTCTGCAGGCACCTAGGGAAACCCTAGCAAACCTATACATTTTTGAAAAGTAGACACCCAGGGAAATCCAGGATGGGGTGACGTGTCTGGCTCTCACCAGGTTCTCTTACCCAGAATCCCTTGCAAACCTCAAACTTTGTAAAAGAAAACACATTTACCTCACATTTCTATGATGGTACCTCATTTGTGTGGGTAGGCCTAGTGCCCGCGACAGGAAACGGCCCAAAATGCAACATGGACACACCACATTTTTACAGTGAAAACTGACCCTTTTTTTGCAAAGTGCATCGCTGTAGATTTTGAACCCTAGCTCTGCCAGCACCTAAGGAAACCTAGCAAACCTATACATTTTTTAAAACAAGACACCCAGGGGAATCCAGGATGGGGTGATTTGTCCGACTCTCACCAGGTTCTCTTACCCAGAATCCCTTGCAAACCTCAAACTTTGTATAATAAAACATATTTTCCTCACATTTCTGTAATGGAAAATTCTGGAATCTGCGTGGATCCAAATAATTCCTCCCACCCTGCATTCTCCAAAGTCTTCCGAGAAAAATGGTACCTCACTTGTGTGGGTAGGCCTAGTGTCCGCGACAGGAAACGGCGCAAAACGCAACGTGGACACACCACATTTTCACAGTGAAAACTGACCCTTTTTTTGCAAAGTGCCTAGCTGTAGATTTTGAACCCTAGCTCTGCCAGCACCTAAGGAAACCTAGCAAACCTGTACATTTTTTAAAACAAGACACGCAGGGGAATCCAGGATGGGGTGAGTTGTCCGACTCTCACCAGGTTCTCTTACCCAGAATCCCTTGCAAACCTCAAACTTTGTATAATAAAACACATTTTCCTCACATTTCTGTGATGGAAAGTTCTGGAATCTCCGTGGATCCACAAAATTCCTCCCACCCTGCATTCCCCAAAGTCTTCCGAGAAAAATGGTACCTCACTTGTGTGGGTAGGCCTAGTGTCCGTGACAGGAAACGGTGCAAAACGCAACGTGGACACACCACATTTTCACAGTGAAAACGGACCCTTTTTTTGCAAAGTGCCTAGCTGTAGATTTTGAACCCTAGATCTGCCGGCACCTAGGGAAACATAGCAAACCTATACATTTTTGAAAACTAGACACCCAAGGGAATCCAGGATGGGGTGACTTGTGTGGCTCTCACCAGGTTCTCTTACCCAGAATCCCTCAAACCTCACGCAAGTGAGGTACCATTTTTATTGGAAGACTTTGGGGAATGCAGGGTGAGTGGAATTTTGTGGATCCAAACAGATTCCAGAACTTTCCATCACAGAAATGTGAGGAAAATGTGTTTTTTTTTTACAAAGTTTGAGGTTTGAAAGGGATTCTGGATAACAGAACCTGGTGAGAGCCAGACAAGTCATCCCATCCCAGATTCTCCTGGGTGTCTAGTTTTCAAAAATGTATAGGTTTGCTAGGTTTATCTAGGTGCCGGCAGAGTTAGGGTTCAAAATCTACAGCTAGGCACTTTGCAAAAAAAGGGTCAGTTTTCACTGTAAAAATGTGGTATGTCCACGTTGCGTTTTGGGCCGTTTCCTTTTGCGGGCACTAGACCTACCCACACAAGTGAGGTACAATTTTTATCGGTACACTTAGGGGAACACCGAATTGTAGAGCAACTGTTATTACCTATTGACTTTCGATGTATTTCTGCCTTCCAAATGTAAGACAATGTGTAAAAAAGAAGTCACTTTGAAAAATGTCCTATAATTAACATGCTAGTATGGGTACCCACAATTTCGGAGAAGTGCAAATAGCTACTGTTTCTAAACTCTATATTTGGTTCCCATTTCAGAAATGAATAGGTGTCTTTCATACCGATTTTTCACTATTTATATTTTCCCAAATGAATTGCTATATACCCGGTACACAATAAAAACTATTGCAAGACGCTGCTCAGTTATTGGCTCTGGGTTCTTCGGGTTCTTGGTGAACCTACAAGTCCTATATATCTCCACAACCAGAAGGGTCCAGCGGATGTAATGGTGTATTGCTTTCAAACATCTGTCATACTTAGAAGAAGTTGCAGGTGAAAATGTTGGCACAAATGACTGTTCTTTTCAACTCATCTTCAATTTGTTCAATTTTCAACTGTTAGTTTCTATAAGAAAACCTTGAAGGATCTACACAAATGACCCCATGCTGAATTAAAAATGTTATCTACTTTTTACAAATGTATTGATTTCCAGGATCCATTATTGCTTTCATATCCATTTTTACCATTAACTGGAAGGAGGTTGAAAGCACAAAAAATAGCAAAAATAGGCTATGTCCCAGAAAAATGCCAAAACTGTGTAAAAAAAAATGTTGGTTTTCTGACAAAAGTCTGTCAGGCTCTGAAAGCTGGGAAGATGGTGATTTCAGCACCACAAACTCTTTGTTGTTACCATTTGCAGGGAAAAAAACAAATGCTTTATTTGATCTGCAGCACTTTTTTCCCATTTTTCAACAAAAAACAAAATTTAGCTGTATTTTGGCTAATTTATGGGTCTCCTTCAGGGGAATCAACACACCCTGGGTACCTTTAAAATCCCCATGATGTTGGAAGAAAAGTACGCAAATTTGGCGTGGATACCTTATGTGGTCAAAATGTTACAGGGGCCTAAGCGCGAAATACCCCAAATAGCCAAAATAAAGGCTTAGCGCAGGGGGGGGTGAAAGGCCTAGCAGTGAAGGGGTTAATACATTTGTTTAGCGATTCCCTATTTGGTAATCTCTAAATATGATTCCCTTTTTGGAGTCGCAATTTTAGCGATTAGTTAACATCGTGAATCCCTAACATTGCACAGCGAATGCCTTTCATCCATCAGAAAAGCCTATTTAGCATTCGCAAACAGCCAAATGTAGCTATTCGCGCTGTTTGCGAATGTAAAGAGACTTGATACATATGGCCCTTAGAGTGCTACTATTATGCCAGTGTAGGCATACATTAGCACATTACAGCCAGGCCTATTACCTTGTTTCAGGAATGATGCTATTTCACAGTTATTCTCGTGCAACCTGTAAAATATTGCACTTGGCAGGTCACAGCTCTTCCACGGTGTGCTTTATTCGCTAAGACATCGGGCCCAAACATTGGGAACATATCAGGCAACGTGTTATTTTATTTTCTGAACTTCACTATTCCTTTTTAGTGTGGATGGCATTGTTCCCTCGTGCTGGAATGGACTCTGATCACAGATTTACAAACCATTTTTCCCATTGAAATGAAGTGGTAAGTCTACGTCGAGAGTGGCTCACACTTACTCCCATAAAATGATCCTAACTCTGGGGACGCCTGCACCACTGAGGTGGCATCACAACCACAGGTTCAATCTCAGGTGATGCAGGTGACGAGCCCAGCAGGGGTGTCTCACTCTGAAACCTGCTCCACCACATTCAGCATCTCAGGGCCAGAATGTCTTGGAGGTCGGATTTTAACCTTTTGGACCAATTATCTTCCAGTCAAAGGCTGATAACTGGCTTGAGCACGGAGGCAGCCTCACGTTTAAAATACATGTCGTATTTCGGTGGGACCACGTCCATTCACAGCCAGGTGCCTCCTAGACTCCGGCCGGCTGCAGGTAAGTTTCTGTTCCTTGCTGCACTTTTATTACGCCTGCCCGTCGCGAGCCTCTTTTAGTCCGTAACGGTTTTAAGCACAATTTCTCCCAATTGTTCCGTGCTGCTTTCAGTGTTTTGTTGAGAGGCTGGCAGCTCGGGAGAACTAAGGGGCATATTAGCAAGACTGGCGATAAAATTATCGCCGTTTTAGCGGCAGGAAACTGCCGCTAAAACGGCGATAATGGGCTTGCTAATAAGCGTTATAGAATTCAATAGAAGCCCAGGTTAGATGTCCTGCACATCTAACCTGGGCTTCTATTGAATTCATTAACGCATATTAGCAAGCCCATTATCGCCGTTTTAGCGGCAATTTCCTGCCGCTAAAACGGCGATAATTTTAACGTGGGTCTTGCTAATATGCCCCATGATTTCTTGTTCGAAAGCCAATTTATATTGAGCTTGAAGGGAAGACAGCGTGACTTTGCCAAACCCGGCCATTTTGGTTTATAATGTTCTGATTGTTTACTTGTGGCTAGTGTGGAAAATGTGCGTTCGGTGCCTTTTATTGCGGTGGTAATAACTTCATGATAGACTGAATTCAAACTGAGCGAGTCGATCAGTGCTTGAGTGACTGAGATGATGAGAATAGAATGAATAGGTGTGAACAAGCAGGGAAGTGGAAGAGCAAACGATGCATGTGTGAGCACCTGGGCACGGGAGGTAATGAAAGTGAGTGGATGAGTGTGGAAGAATGAGTGACTGAATGAAAGTATGTGAGTAGATTACTCTTAGTGAGGTAAAGAGAGTCGGCGAGTGCTTGTACGAATCTGATTGAGAGTGAAAAGTGATTGAAAACTTGGAAAGGAGTGAAAAGCAAAACATGATCTAGAATTCCTTGTTAAAAAGATGACCATTTGTATAAAATATATTGATTCATTTTTATAGCTTGAAATGCACTCTATTTTCCAATGACATCGGTATGTTTCTCCTTTGTCAATTTGTCCGGTTGCGTATAAGTCATTTTCAATAGTAACTCTACATATGATTCTGTACTTCCTGTCAGTGGGCGTAAGAAGGAAATTGGCTTTGCCCATGCAGTTTAGGTCGAGCCTACAGTACAGCACAGCTGTCTGGTTGCAAAAGAGCAAAATACATATTGCGTGCTTATCAAGAGCATGTTGGGGCTCACAGCCCGCCCATGGCTTACCATTGGTTGGCTTTACTGTCACTTTCATTTTCCAGCTTCATATTCAATGGTTTGCCTGGTCCATCTTGTGCCTGTCCCTCCCCAGGAGCATTGACAGTGTACTTGGTCCCTCCACTTTTTACTTTTATGAAACTACTTTTTCTTTTGTCTTAAGCACTCCACGAGATTGCATGTGTTTTTCAACCGACTCCCTAATGATCTTCTTTGCCACCCGTGATCTGTGTTGCTCCTTCTCTTGTCTTTGTTCATCTCCCAGCCTTCTCCATGAGAACCTCACTCTCTTGTGCTTCACATCAACATTGCTTTCTCACCCATTCACTACTCCCCCAGTACTCCACATTACTCTCCCCTCACCTATTTGCTTTTTTCTGCTCCACCACCCTTGTCCTCAGTGTTGCTTCCTCTCAACAGAACCCTCTGTGTTGCTTCCCTACACCATCACCCATGTGATGCTTCCCCTCACCCTCTCCACCCTGTTGGTTCCACCCCCGGCTCCTGTGTTGCTTCTGCCCGTGCGCCTCGGGTTGCATCTGGCCCCCAATGTTATTTCCTCCACCCACTTTTAAAATTTTTTTTTCATACTTTATAATTTTTTCCTTCCTTGACTACCTGATAAAAAAAGCACCTGTATCATTTTTTAAATTCTTCTTTAGCTGTGCTAAACATCATCAAAGATGCTGTGCTGCATCCTTAAAAACGGTGGCAAAGCCTATAGTTCTCAAAGGCACGATCTATTGGCTTTGCTAATGCTTGTTCTACATTTTTTCTCCCTCTATCAGGTGTACCTTCTACATTGGTCCTCATTACGAGTTGCATAGCACTGGTGGTGTGCACAATTCATGCTTTTAATCACCAGTATTGTGTAGTAGCAACTAGTCGCGGCCCATGCAGGTAAGAGCGGTGGGGCAGGGTGGGGGGGATTTCGACAGAGGACGACGAGGTAAAATTAATTATTTATTTAATTTTCCCTTGTAGTCCTTTGTTGAAATCCCCCCCTCACCCGGCCCCACAGCCCACCGCTCTTACCTGCACGGGCCGCGGCTAGTAGCACCCCACCAGTACTTTGCAATTACACTTTAATCTCCATAGAAAAAGATCTCTGTGAACTCAGTTTTGCCGGAGGTAAAACCACACAGAATTCCGTCTCAGAGTAGAAGGTAAAAGGGAATAGGGGCTTCTCTAGCGGGTGAGGATGTGGGGACTGGATGGGGGTAAGGAAGGGGAAGAAGTGTCCTGGAAGCAGAGTAAGCATTGTATGCTTCCCCGTTGCTAGAGAAAGAGGTCGGGTGAAGCCGGGGATGAGATTTGGCTGCTGTTGCAGTGGAAGGCTGAAGCAATTTTAGATTTTTCCAACTGGTAAAATTGGATCTAATAGTTCCACAAGCAGCAGCACTGGTGGTGTTACAACACTAGGCCATTCATGATCGGGAGGCGGGGAGTTCAATGCGTGAAATTCACACCTGGCGCAGTAATGAGATAGTTCCAGACGGAAGATGGAGCTACAGAGATGGTCTGAGCTGCCACCTCGTGCTCTGAATTGTTTTTTATTTATCATGTCTTAACCTATCTAGTTTTCCGCTTGATTCTACTTCTAATGTTTGGAGAGTAAATTAAAGGTCCTTTAAAACTCCGTAAATGCATGAATGTCAACTAGAGGTCGCCAAAGATAGCAACTGCTATCTCTGGCTTGTTTTTTGGGACCTGTGGCATTATCCTTGTGATCGCTAGCCAATGCGTACTGATGGATTTTCAGGTCTATTGCCTGCAAGACTGCATGCTGTGACACATGCAAATTAAGAAGAAAAATGTACTGTTTAGAAAGATAGCTTTTTTTCTTTCATGATGAAAATAAAGTCTATTCAACATAGGCTACTGAGCTAGGTAGCAATTCAGTATGGCTTGTTCTTTAAATGATAAATATATAAGTCTAGGTACTCACTAATTAGCGTGCCTATTTGGTCCTGAGAAGTGTGGATACTCTCCCATTAAATCAAAGTAGCTCACAGCCTTGAGTTAATTTTTAAATCAGCACAGGGTCAAATTTTTCTTTTAAGGTTAAGGGAAGGCTGTGTTTACTTTACATTATCGTCATCAGGCTGCATATCGCAGGACTTGATAATGAGCAGTGCCCAGTCAGGTTTATGGGCCAGGTTGGCCCACAGAGGTGAAGTACTGAAGTATTTAATTCTTAAATAAAAGTCCTTGTCCACTCAATATTAGAGGTGAGAACAAAATGATGTTTCTGAATGCTTTTAAATGGGAGAAAATTAAAATTAAATGTACCTTAATGATTAACTCTTCATTTAAATGTTCTGTCATTTCAAAGTGTCCCATTTACAAGAAGCAGGCCTTTTGCTCTAAGTGCCCAGTAGACATTGTGCCATATTTATAACTCAAAAATAGTCTTTTTTTTTCAAATGGGAGAAATGTAAAGTGGAGAAAAGATTATAATGAAACATTAAGTATTATTGTATTTCTCCTATTTCAATTAAGCCAAATACCTCTTAATGTTTTGTGAACCATGTTTATTCACTTAAAATTCCTCCCATATAAACAATTGTATTTTCTGTTATAAATATAGCACTATGTCCACAGGCCACTGGGAGCAAGATGCTAGGTGTCTGTAAAAGTGACACTTGCAAATGGGAGAACATTTTATTGATGCGTTTTATGGAATTCATATAAACAAAATTAACTCTTTAGTTTAATTTTATCAATTCAGTGCCATATTTATACATAAAAATTTCAGCCATTATATCAAGTTGGAGAAATTTATAGTGCAGAAAAATGTTCCATATTCTGAATATTTATGCAGAACATTTTTTTGCACTTTACATTTCTCTCATTTGTGTTTTACATGTAACGGTGCCAAATATGGCGAAAGATTTGTCCTGTCCACAAGTACATACAGCACAATCAGTCACGCACACACATATATCTCATGCATATGCACACATGTTCATAAATCCCCAAAGACCATACTCTCACTGATACACATGGCAGCACTGTCATAATGCCCATAGTCAAAGTATTTTGTTCAAACCATAGCATCTGGCTGTTGGAAAGTGGGTTATTAGTAGTGTTAAATATGCATCTACCACTGGAAATAAGGCCGCTAACATAGTCTAGGGCTCAGTACAAGTCTCAATAAATTATTCCCATGCTCTACCCTTGGTAGCTTAGCTGCGAGCAGGCAGGTTTAACTTAGGAGACAGGTATGTAAAGCTGTACAGTGAAAGTTTGAGCATATACTCCTCCCTGATTGATACGTATATTTTAAATCTCTCAGGTAATTTTCCTTTTTAGGTTCTGATGTTTTTTTATAAAAAGGCAATTGTCTTATGTTATCTTGTAACAAATGTTCATTAATTACATCCTTGTTTTTCCAAAGTTATATTATTTTGTGCTCTGAGGGTACAACAGCCGACACGTGTTTCGCCCTAGGCTAGATCGCCACGACGTTCGAAAAGAGGGATTGACCCGGGATAGTTGCTCTGCCTTAAATGCCAAATTTCAGCTTTTATTATATTCTGCTTGAGGACCGATGTATTGTATCAAAAGGAAACTGTTCTTTGATCTCCTGAATAATCCATAAGCCTTGAGAAAGCCCTGGTCTTGGGCGAAACACGTGTTGGCTGTTGCACCCTCAGAGCACAAAATAATATAACTTTGGAAAAACAAGGATGTAACCAATAAAGATTTTTTACAAGATAACATAAGACAATTGCCTTTTTCTAAAAAAACATCAGAACCTAAAAAGAAAAATTACCTGAGAGATTTAAAATATACGTATCAATCAAGGAGGGGTATATGCTCAAACTTTCACTGTACAGTTATAGAAACGAGGCTGGAAAGGTCCAGTGCCTCGAGCCAATATCCTCCACCTACTAACAACAGATGTAGGCAATAACACCCAGACCAGGACAACTGGACCTTCCTTGCACCTTCAGACACAGGTATGTAAAGCATTTAAAAACATTAATTCAGTAAATAATTAAGACACAACACACAATAGAAATCCCACACCGATTTATAAAAATAGAGAATATTTGTATCTTTAAAATAAGATATAAAAATGACCAAAATCCAATGTAGGGACCCAGAGATATGAATTTTTAAAAAGATTTAGCACTATATATAGCATTTAGAAACCTATAGCGCCACTCTGGGACATCTGGTTGCACTTGACTGGGACAAAGACAAAGTTTCAGGTTGACCACGTTGGAGCCCTACTTGTTTACCCCTTGCGGGAGGCCGCTTTGAGATTTTTCCTTCGAACGTATAAACTTTTTTGTGGCTCTTTCTGCCTGGGTCCCTCAATGCCCTTCACCAGGCCAGGTGCCATGAGGGTTCGCCCGCTTGCTTTCCAGGGAGCTCCTGGTTAAACTCTGGAAGTTGGACCTACATAGCTTTTCAGCGGGAGGAACCATCAGGCCAGCGTGGCTTGCAGTTGTAGGTGGGTGGTTTGGCTCTCGCAGTTGAGTCGGTTCCTTTATGGAGCTTCCTTCCAAAGTTGCTCTAAAGTTCCGCAAACTTCTAGAACTTCTTCCTGAAGTTCCTCTAGAGGGCCCAATGTGTCCAAAACACACTCCAAGTGTCTAGAATCCCCAAGATGGCCCTTGAAAGGTTTGGACCACAATTCCCACAATGCACCGGGACAAAATCCTTACAAATCCTCTGGACACACTCCAGGCAGGGGATTCTTAGTGGTGATGGTCCAGGCGAGCTCTGTTAACCTGTAGCTTGAAGGGAGTCCACTCTTTATTCCTCTTGAAGCAAGGTACATCCAAAGGGCTGTAGTTCCAGATAATACAGCAGGCGCAGTCAGTCAGAATGCAGGGCCTGATGGTGAAAATCAAGTTTCCAGCTTGGCAAGCCTTCTTCTCTTAGTCTCAAGTAGCAGATTAGAGAGGCTCTGCAGCTCCCACATATTTATTCAGTGTTCTCTGGGGTCAAGCATGGAAGCACCAATGAGGTGCAAGGCAACACCCCAGAGCATGACCACTTCTTCCAATGTGTGACATAATCTTTACCAGAAAGCACTATTCCTCCAAAATTCAGTATGGCTGAAATCCCAGCAGAGGAGCAAGAACTAGTTAAACCAACAGCCAAAATGTCTCAATAGCTCTCCTCCCCTACCAACTGCGCATTCCTGCCGTAAGCCTGGCATCTGGCTGGGTCATAGGGGCTTGGGGGTAGATGAGCCTGGCATTCCTTGACTTTCCTATCCCCCTTTTAAACTCCATGCTTTACGACCCCCTCCCCGCTGCTTTGGCATTCCTGTGTAGCAGAGCTCTCTCTACCTGATAGCCTCTCCCTGGGTGAGCCACTTATCACTTCATCAATGCAGATTGGCTAATCCTGTTAACTCTGACCAATCAGGAAAGAGGGCAGGAAGGCTGAATTTTTGCTTGCAGACAAGATAGTCGTATAACTTATTTTCGGTATACTTTAGGATAAATCCAACAATAGCATATTGTTGTCTTTCTCAATAACATTCTCCTAAGTCCTTGAATGATATGTAATAAATTCCTAGCCATAGTTATGCATTAATAAACTATTGCCATGCCATCCTATGTGGCTGCGGATCTACAATGGGGAAAATGAAATATGCAATTTCTCCAACACCAGGGCATATAAAGCATCTTTTATAAGGACCGTGCTTATAGCTACATGACTCCCCACCCCATGGACACCTAAGGGAGACTTTAGGGATTCTACATATGTAAAAATAGTGCAGATCCTCACTCCACAGTGCTCATAGCACCAAAGTCGATTTTGGGAGGCACTTTACTACGATGGAGAAAGTGAAATGTGCAATCTCTCTATCCCAGGGCATCTAATACGTCGTTTATAAGGATCCTCCTTATAATTACATGATCTCCCACTATACGGACACCTAGGGGAGACCCTGGGGGTACCTAATATGCAAAATAATGTAGTTGATCACTTTTTAAGTGCCTACACCATCAAAGTCGAGTTTGATCACAGTTTACATGTAAAAGCAGTGATGCAGCACAGGGCTGCTTTTAAAGTAACCTTAGGCTCTCAGCAGTGCACACATGCAAGTGCAGAAAAGGGTGCTGGCCTCTAAACTGCCATGCCATATTCTTTACTAGGGACTTATAGGGTAGGTCATGCAAATGATATGTGTTTCTGTTAGAAATGGGGGTCTTTAGTTGGTAATGGTTTGCACCTTTGTCCAAGTGGGGACCCTTGCTTCTAGTTCGTTAAGGGAGTTAGGGCCTTAGACAACCCCTGCTCACCCCCTTGGTAGCTTGGCATGAGCAGGCAGGCTTATCTCAGAGGCACTGTGCAAAGTATTTGGGCACACATACAGCAACACAGTGAAATCGTTACAAATGGACACCATACCAGTTTAGAAAAGTAGATAATCATTACCTAAACTAAACATGACCAAAACGACAAAAATCCAACATACCATACTCAAAATATGCACTTTGCAAGAATAAACTCAAAAATGCAGTTCCTTGAAGTCGGTAGCTACGTCCAGGGCTACAGCGGTGCTGAAAACAACCAAATCCAACAGTTTCAGCCGACCACGTTGGTGCAGAGCGGCGTTGGAGTCAGAAGACTTGTAAAGAGTACCTTTTGTTCTGGCCGACCATGTCGGTGTGGGCCAGTTGTGGCAACCGATGCGGTTGGCGTTTGAAGAGGAGCGGTGCGGTGTTAGATGCCCTCAGGTCGCGGTGCCGGCAGCAGCTCGGTGATGGTCGTCCAGCGGCGTTGGTGAGACCAGGGTAGTGGTGCGAAGTGGGGTGGTGCTCGTTGCAGTGCTGACAGGTCACAGTGCAGGCGGCGGTGCCGGTCAATGGGAGCTGGTGTTGGTGGGCCCATACTGTGGTGTGGAATGGTCCGATGCATTGTGTAACTTACAAGCAGTGCCCCCAAACCACAGTGCAGGCAGTGGCAGTGGTGTCAGCTTGCAGCGTTGGCGTCGGTGGGACCAGGGCGCTGGAGTGAATCTAGGTGGTGCGGCACACAGTGCCCACAGGTCGTGGAGCAAACAGCGGCTCGGTGACGATAGTCGTTGTTGTCCGAGGGACCAGGGTTGCGGTGTGAAGTGCAGCGGTGTCCTATGCAGTGTCTTCAGATAACTAAGCTGGCAGTGGTGTCAGTGACAGCTTTGGGCTGCGGTTTCCCTCTGTGGCAACTGGAATGCACAGTCCCTGAGGCGGTACCCAGAGGAAGATGAAGTCTTTGCTGTTCCTGAGACTTCTTGGACAGGGGCAAGCTCTACTTCAAGCCCTTGGAGACACTCAGCAGAAAAAGTTACAGAAGGTTCAGTCCAGTCCTTTCTCTGCCCTGACAGAAGCAGCTACTGCAGGCCAACACAGCAAAGCACAGAGCAAAGTGGTAGTATCTCCTCACAGCTCCCCAGCTCTTTTTCTTGGCAGGTTCCTTAATCCAAGTGAGTTCTATAGTCCTGGGGTCTGGGCCCCAATATGTATACCATGTTTTACTTTGTTCTCTTGTGGCAGAGAGTCTCTAGCTCAGTCCAAACCAGTTCTGTCCTCTCTTGTCCAGCTTCCTGACAGGAGGTGGAGACAGCATTGTGCACAGCAGACAGGACACATTCAGGTGCATTGAAATCTCCTCCCACTACTCTAAATGCAACCCAGGTCTATTCAGCCCAGCTCTGAGTCATCCAGGAAAGGCAGGACACACCTCAATACCCCCCCAAAGGCTGTCTGCAGTGAATGCACATCCCTACCCCTTGTCTCTTCAAACCAGACAGTCAATACACAACTCAGCAGAGGCACATAGGATGGTTAGGTAAGAAAATGCCTACTTTCTAAAAGTGCAAAAACAACAATTGATGGACAGAATGCAGAACAATGTCATACATTCACCCCAGTACAGAGATCTGGGCCAAAATCCATCGTTTTTTTGCTCACCATGCCATTCCAGTTTGAACCCAGCCATATGCAAATCAGTCTTGACCCTGTGCCCAATGGGAACAGTCCAGGCCGAACTGCCAGGCCAGGTCCTCCCTGGACTGGAAACAAGCATCCTAGGACCGGTTTCGGGGTTTCACCCCTATTCAGCCAGGATAGCTTGACTCCAGTGGCATGGAGAGCCTTTGGTTTTGCATTGTTCGCCCTAAGTTGGCAGGGTATGCCCAGACGTGGGTCCCTTGCTCACTTTGCCATTGGATTCAAGATAGCCTGGCTGATGAGGGCTGTGAGCCCGAAACCGGTCCCAGGATGCTTGTTTCCGGTCCAGGGAAGACATGGCTTGGCAGTTCGGGCTGGACTGTTCCCATGAGGCACAGGGTCAGACTGATTTGCATATGGCCATGTCTGAACTGGGGTGGCGGAGTGAGCTAAAGAATGATGATGGATTAAACCCAGATCAGTTGACTGGGGGTGAGTGCTTGCAATGTTCAACGCTCCGTCCATCATCCCCTTTGGTTTTGCATACTTTCTAAAAGTGGCATTTTGAAACCCTCAATTTAAAAAACATCTTTACTAAATGATGTATTAATAATTTCTGAG